>CM057001.1:77421251-78021251 GCA_029891345.1 Dryococelus australis | reverse complement strand
GTTCAGTTCACCTATCAGCAATGGCAGAAGGCGTGCAATACCTGGGGAGTCAAAACCTGGACTCCCCACCCCCCCACATACCACCCACAAGCTAACCCCACTGAGTGAAAGAACCTGGAACTCAAAAAGTCTCCCTCTCAGTGTGGGACCAGCACATCCTGACAATCACTTTTGCCCTCCGCAGGAGGACTAACGAGGCCATCACCGCCAGCCGTAGTCAGCTCATCATGGGCCAGACACTCCGCCGTCCAGGAGATTGCCAATGAGAGCAACAGCCCAGCGAACCACCCCAGTCAGAAGAGGTGCACTTGGCAGCTTTCGCCTGGACGGATCAAATTCAAGAAGCCCAGGCTCATTACATAGAGCATAAGCACCTGCAGCCACGCACCGGGGTACGTAGCTTCATGATGGGTAAAGCAGTCCTCCTCTGGAACTACCCTCTTAACAAAGGCAGCTGGTTCAGTACCAGACTGGCAGAGAAGTGGGAAGCCTGTATAAGATAGTAAGCTATCAGGAAAACGTCTACTGGGCCGAACACGTAAGGGGGCGGATTAGAAAAGCCATGAGGGGACAAACACCTCCCCTTTCCCTGGGGAAGTGCCTGACAAAAAGTAGCACGTGCCCAGGAGTCTGAGGTCAATTAGCAGAAATTGAGACAGCATGACTCGGACCCTGTGCCTGCGGCCGCCAAGCCACCTCTACCCCAGATACAGGAGGATGGCTATGAACTCTGCCCGGTGAGCTGCAAGCTACACTGGTGCGAGTGGGATTCCCTGCACATCAATGCATAGCATCACTGAGAACTTTGCCATGGACTCCCTGCAGTTTCCTGCTCCGTGCCACTGCCCGTCATGCTCAGATGTCGCCAATGAAAATTGAGATATTGTGGCGCAGCACCCTGGACCGAGAACCGTGCTTTCGGCTGCAGCCGCCAAGTCTAGTCAAGGAGCAGGAAGAAGCATCCCTGTCCAATGAGGTAGAGGAGCATTAAGAGCCTCTACCTCGATCTGCCATGTCGGGAACACCGACCCCGAAGGGCCCAACCAGCCTGCAGACTGCAACACCGGACGACACAGCAGTCTCCGCAGAAGTACCCCCTTCCGAGAGGGAGGAACCCATCAGAAGTTCCGGTGAGGTCGAGGCCACCCTGGAGCTCGCACCCCCGGCCGCATCCAGCCTGAATGATGCAGCCACTCACCAAGTCTGGGTGTCCGAAGGCGCCAAGACCAACCCAGCGGTTTGCGAGGATAAGCCCAGCAGTACCAGCTGTACCGAGGGAGCAGAGGATCCTGAAGAGCCTCTACCTGTGTCGGCCACCCCACATCCGACAATGGACGATGCCAGAACCTTAGCCCAGCAGTTGTCTTCCAAGAGGGAGAAACCCAGCATAAGTGCAGGTGTGGTTGAGGCCACCGTGGTGGCCCCACCTCAGCTGGCACCCCTGGCCACATCCAGTGTGGACATTGTGGCCACCCACCAGGTCTTGGTACCGAGGCAAGCCCAGTAGTCCAGCCGGAAAGACGTCAGGTCATTCCCAGCCTCGGCCTCTGCCGGCCGCCCAGATGCTGCCCTCCATGAGGAGGGAACAGATGTTTGTCCCCCAGTGCCTGGTGCTCATGAGTCGACCACTGCAGGGGACGAGAACCCCAAACCCACCGGCCAGGTGCCAAGGAAGCAGCCTGCGCGTGCCTGCCGCGGTACTCTCCAGCCTGGCCGGTACAAAGAATCCCAGTTAGCAGTTCTTGTTGCTGCTCTAGTTGAACCAGTAAACCAGCACATAAAATTAGATCTTTATTGCAACTATCAGTTGTTGCTTAAACCAGTACCCAACCGTAAATTTGTTGCTTCATTATAAACCAGTGAAGATGCAGATAGTTAAATGGCAGAAGTAAGCATATGCCAATTTTGTGTGTTTAAATAAGTGAAGTACCAAAAGACAAATTTTTATTATTGTATAAATAAATATGTTTAATCACAATAGCATATTTCATAAGGCACCTAAGGACACTGGTAAACAGTGCTGTGTGAATAAACCAATGAAACAGTGACTTCCATTTTCAGTTGTGTAATTAAACAAGTGAAAGAGACTTCCCATCCCAAGAAGCAGATGGCAACAGCCTAAGGCTAAAAGTTAGAAATTGTTTGTAGCTTAAATACTTCTCAACAGCTGAAGGTAGTATGGGCCACCGTGTTTATTTCTCCCCGGAATTAAACATGTTTCTCCCCTACTTCTCTCATTTCCTCGGGGACTGTAGAACCATAGTAAACGCAACGCCCGCCAGAGTGGAGCAGGAAGACCAGGTTTTACGGCAACCAATTTTACAGTCTAATGTAGAACTGCGGGCTCCCCTTCAGGGTCTTGTACATCAAAATCTCACACATGCTTGATGGCCACCCATTTGGTGCACCCAGCGCATCGAACAGCAGAGCCCCAACCACTAGTCATACAACCCCTGTGGAGGAGAGATCATCATGCCAGTTTGCACTCCATCCACTGCACCACTTGAGTCGCAGGGAGGACTGTTTGATTGGTCCTAGGCGGCCTAGGCAACGTAGAACCTACACTTGCAGTTGTATCAGAAAGACTTGGAGAAAACCCGACCTCCAAAACCGCACCGCTTGTGTTGCTGGTTGGGGTAACGGGCTCTGCATCGGCCTGATCACTGCTGCAGCAAAACACTATTAGTTAAGGTTCAGAATTGCTTGCTCTCCTCTCATGTAGCAGGCCATAGCACCCCTCCATGCCTTACACCAAAAGGGGTGGTAAGGATCTGCAAGAAAGAAAGGCCACTACAACCTAAAAAAACCTCCTGGGGCTGCACCTCATCCGGTAAGGCATTCTACCAAAATAACCCCCGGGACCGAGCTCAAGCCGCTCGCAAGTTGGTGGGGCTTCACCCCCTAACTCCCTACCCCTCTCTTTTTGCAGCATCCACGAAGGTGCCGGGGGCGCTACCTTTCATCGCAGAGGGGAAGAGCCACTGTGCCTAGCCTGCCTCTTGTACCATGGAGGACGCATCACCAGCCCATCCGGGACTAGTTCCAGCAGGTCCAGTCGCAGCAGGTCCGCCAGACACCAATACCAGCCCACTCATCCAGTGCCAGAACCGAGCCAACTGAGTAATGGCACAGGTAAACCTTTGACCGCTGGGCACACCACCCGACATGTAGCCAAGCTGGGACTCGACTTTGTACCTAGCCACCCGGCCCACTCTTTACGCTGGTCGGGCTCCTACCGGCAAATAAGCTGAGTTAGCCAGCCTTAGCCTTCTGCGACTAGCCAGCCTGCACAATAAAAAAACTAGCTCTCACAAAAATGTAGCATCACGCTTCAATATCTCATAATTTTCCCAAGCAATGATGCTTTACACATCTTGGCAGTGTGTAGCTTGTTCTGGAAAAGAAATTAAGATGTAGTAATGAAATGTTATATGTATTATTTCCTTTTATGAAATGTGTGGGGGAGAGCTGGTAACTAAATTAGCATCTTAATACATATAGTAATTCCCATCAAAGAAGTATATTTACGTTCAAAAAGTCCTGCCAGAAAAGGCGTCATTTAAGTGTAGAATGAACGATAATCAAGGGAAGAAATGTGAGAATTCAGGGCAGAACAGACTTCAACTTACAGAATACAAAAGACATAAACCCCTAATTGTTGCATGAAATAAACTGGATTGGACCATAGCGTAAGCTTTTGGTGTATTTTTCTTTCTTTCTTTCTCAGAGGAATCTACCCCATAATCGATAGTCCCCGATTTAATTGTGCTCTACTAAAATGTGGAACAGCCATAATTTCACTTGGGCATTGTGGTGCTGGACCTAGTACAGTAAAACCTCTGTATAACAGAACTGAAGGGACCAAAGATTTGGGTGTTGTTATAGAGAGGACTTTATAGACACGTGATTTACAATGTGTAAAATTTTTTGCCATGCATTCAATTTTGAATCTAATTGCCGCTGGAATTGAGTAGCATTGGTTCTTTTGTATTGATTTATTTAAGAAAAGTATTAAAAGTATTTTCTTTTGAACTCTTATACTGTAAAATATTATGGCCACTATTAATAAATTACCATTGTCATAGAAAAAATATCCACTAATTTTGTTTGGAGCCACATTATGTAAACAAATTTGCAAAATTCTTAAATTTTAAATAAGTAATGAAAACTCTTATAATAAAAAAATACTCGGTACACACAGAGTAAGACAATACAGCTTCTACAGCAGTTAACAAACATTATGGCTTTTATTCTTTATTTTTAAATCTAAAATATGTGACAAATGTAGTTTTTTTTTTTTTTTTTACAGTTCTAAGTAGTTTTGTAAAAAAAAAAAGACAAATATAAAAGGAAAGTAAATGTACGTCAGACAGTCTTTGTTACAGAGAGGTTTTATGCCAAAGAGAGAAAAATAATTGGTTATAAAGAGTAGAATTTTTATTGTATCATATATAGTTATGACCAGACACAGACTTTGTTATAAAGAGGTTCACTATGTAGAGGTTTTACTGTACGTAGATACTTTGTATCCTTTGCAAGTTATAGGTTGAGATGAATAGGATATTATATAGTTTGCACTTTCAAAAATAATTCTTGAATAAATGTTTAGACACATTGCCTTCCCCATTCATTGTTTTTACAGCATTAACTTCCCTCTTTTTACATTTTCCTGTATTTCGCAACACTTTCGACTGGTCCTTTGAGAAGTTTAAGGAATGGGTTTTGCTTTTGTCACATTCCTAACAATTTTAAGTGTCATTGAAATTTGTATACGGTGATCAGGTCCATGGCATTGGTGGAAGGTACATGGAATGAGAATACAAAACTATAGCCTAGGCAGGGCTTTAAGAAGTGCTTGCTCAGTTAACTGTGAAATGCCCGAATGCTTTAGCCACTCGATCTTTTCACCACCAGAAGTAGTAGGTTACAGTTGGTTCCACAACATTGCTTATAATACCCTACATATTTCAAAATATCACAGCTATAACCCCCATTCCAATAGTGGTGACCACCATGATTTGATGAACTCACTTATTGTATTAAAATTATCTGTGGACATCATGATGAAAACTCTGGGAAATATCATGTAGCAATCATGACAAAGTATGTGAAGGACAATAGTAATCATTGTGTGAACACATTTGAAGAGGCAAGGTTAAGGTGAAAAAAGCTGTGCATGACATTGTAATTTTTTGAGCATGTTGTTGATGTCTTAGGTAACTAATTTATATCTTGTTGCTATGCTTCATAGTTCAGCCCAGGTTCCTCTCGTGCAGAGAATCATGTTACATCCGCAGCTCCATCTACCAATCGCGGGAGCAAGTTCTGGAGACAGCCATCTGTGATTAGAGTATTGGAGGAGATACGTGATGGCAACATCAAGATGGATGAAGGGGCCAAGATGTTGAATGTCTCTTACGCCAACATGTACCAACATTTCCGTTGCAGGTAACCATAGTTTTAATTTACTCTTTCGCATTGTGCTCTATATGGACTACATAATATGTCTACAGGTCAATTTGGATGCAAGAACAGGGTAACTTTATTTCAAGAGTTTGTTGGAGATATTGTCAAAAGAAGTTTTATGGGTTGACGCCGGTTAACAGCCAGTGACGCTAGAGTCCATGACGGTGCTCACGTGTCACGTCTTCCGCACGTGCGCAAAGAGGCAGATAATTTGAACTTTACTATAAATGTTAATTTCAGGGTAAAATGTGTTATATTGTCTTTACAGTGTTTAATATGTCTTAAAATGTTTTAAAGTGCTTGTACTAATTTTAATTGTTTGGTTATGAATATTCAAAGAGCCTGTGGCGCCGAGATTAAGAACACTTAATATTCTAACATGAATGCCATCACAAAGAGACATTAAACTAATACTAAAATTCATAAGAAAATTATATTAATGTAAAACAATATCTAATTTAATTTGGGGCATTTTATTTTCAGTGTAAAATATTTCACTCGGCATGCATAGCACTTCCGCTTATGTGAACCCCATAGGCGGGCATGATGGGTCCGTGCGACGCTTGTATCTAGATAGTCTGGCGAGGGGTAAGACACTGTCATGTGCGCACTACAATTTTTGTCCACTGCTTTAGGTTTCCATAGTTAATGTAGTTTACCAGTTAATCTTTGCTTGCATACATTTTGCCAGACATTTTCCCCAGTATTATGCTTCTGCTTTACTAATTCTTACACCCTTGTGGCATTTTTAATCGAGGAGGAGGAGGAGAAAGATGTCGGAGAGGTTACGCAACCCACGCATTTTGAATCAGACGCTATCTGCCTATGTTTATGGAATTTCAGTGTAACTTCTGCATAATTGCTACGCACAATTTTACGAGCATTATTTTTAAGTATGTATTTGAGGGTAATTTTCGTGTTTGAATATTTTACGGCAACATCACGTATAACCACGTGGCCGACTGAAGCCAAGTCATTGTATACGCTATCATTGCGTTTTAATGGCTTATTAGTATAACATCGTATGTGCAATCATGTATTTCAGCGTTCTATGTCAAGTTTTATTCAGAGTTCAATATATTTTTCACATAAATCGATGCTTTTGTACTTCACCACGCTGTCACAGTAATGTTTGATTTCACCGCCATCATACATGTTACAAGCCTGTAACGACTCTAATCGTAAAGAGAATCACTTGCTCAACACGAATAATATTTTGTCTGAATTTAGTTTGCTGTTCCCATGCAGAAATATTGCAATTTCACGTGCACCACTTGGTCCGCTATGAACTTCATCCAGCGGCATCCGCGCCACTTAAACTTGTTTCCACACATGTGTGTGTTGTGAATATTCATCTCATGTCCCATCTTATTTCATGTATCATTCAAGGGTCTATGTAATTGTGTAATTAATGTACGGTGTAATTATTCCTGTCCCTAGCCGGCTCTGTATAGGCCGTCACCACGCTAACCACGTGCTGGAGGGTGAGCCCTGATGAGTTTGCATTAGTGATGCAGAGTAGTCACGCATGTTAATGTGTATTAAGGGTATTCATTTGTAATTCACTGTGTCCTGTCTTCAGAGAAAAACAGTCAGCCTGCCCTAGCGGCTGTCGGCCCTCTTCCATTGTGAAGGCTGTGCTTTCACGCACCTTGGTGAGATCATCCATTTAGGCGTGCGCTAGGTTAATTATGGGATGGGGAGCACCCAAGCAGAATTGGCTAGTCATGACCGAGATAATCATTTCATTGGCACGTTGATATGTATGAATAATATTAATAAAAACATGTCTACAGTGAACTCAATTTTTTATTCAGTAGTGACAGTGTCCTAGCCACATATGTTTTACCAATTGTTTATTTCAGTGATTTTATTAAAAGTTTAGTATTGCCGACGTGTTTGTAAGTACGCACGGGTGAGACGGTCACAAAGAACCCACAGCATCCCTGAGTCTCAATAGTGCGGTGATTGGGAAGCACCTCTGGCGCCCAAATTACCAGTAAGTATTTGTGTCATCATTCGTCTCGTGTCTCACCCGACTGTGTCAGGGTATGTTTGTTAATAATTTTATGAGACATCTCCAAAGTTTTTTGAATATTTATTTTGCACAAATTATTGTTGTTAGTGCTTATGTGAGTGTATTTTATCAATAATTAATACTCATCTTATAATAATAATAATATAAAACATATAAAGGGCAGGAATCCAAGTACTCACTGTCTAGTACTTGTCGATAGGCACACATACAAATTAGGATAAGAAAGTGTCGTCCTACTTTGTGTGTGCACTTATCGACAAGTACTAGACAGTGAGTACTTGGATTGCTGTCCTTTATATATTTTTTAGTATCATAGCGGCCTATTTGCAATCTTAAATAATAATATAAAACTAGAGATACATTAAAACTCCGTTAAGAATTTTCTGAAGGGACTGAAAATATATTACTTATTAATAGGGACCTCTTAATTTCGTGAATGGTTTTTTCACAAAATTTTTATATAAGCAAGTAGGGCCTATTTCTCAACAATTGGGGTTATTTTGGTGATATCACTTACCTCTTTTGCTTTGCAAAATATCACGAAATTGGTCATTTTTCTTGTTTTACACTGAATTGCCTGAAATTATGCGTTTTCGTAAAATTTCGCATGAAATACCACATTTTCATTGATTATTTTTAAGAGTTGCACGAGGTTTCTCTTTCAAGTTCAAGGCGAAACTCCACAGAAAACCAGACAGTTTTACAGAACAACAATATTTTCACTTCCCTGTTTGGTTAATATAAATTCCATTTGGTTTTAATGTCTGTGGTTTTTGAAAACGGGGTCATTATCATAATAAACTTTTCACTCTCATTTTTCTGTTGTGAAGCCTAATGTTTACAGGGCAAATTTGATCAACCGTTTCAATATGTAGTAGGGATCGGGAAGTCGACAATCAATGTATCAAAGTAACACCACCAAAGCAATATCGCCAATGAGCATCTATTCCTATGGTACATCGCTATGTTTTGGAAATAAACTGATCTTGTGACTTTCTAAAATAAACATATTGTTTGCATTTCATCCTTTTTCACTTTTCATTGCATAATCATGGAAACCTCGTTGGTAGTTTAGAAATGTGATAAATAGAAAAATTACTGAATACTTATTTTAAAAATGGTAATATTTTCCATCGCCATTAATCACTGGCCGCACGTTTATGTGGTAAAGGAACAAAGTGCGCTCCATAGATACGTATATCTGTGGTTTTACGTTTTTTTTTTTTTGTTACATTTTTAATGTTAATGTGTTTTTAAAATTATCCAGGTTATGTGAGGGCGAATTGTAGTTGGCGCATTTTTATTATTTTTTTGACCACAAAATATATTAGTTGATGTTCTGTTTATTTAATTGGTGGGGCGTAGAACTTTAGCTTGTCACATTTATTATCTTTTGCGAGACGAGGTGGTTTTGCGCCTCTTTTTAAGAGAAAGTAGCGATCATAAGTGCTCGTTTTGATGATGCAGTGGAAAATTTTGCTTGTACGGAAATAACATTCAAATTACTAGGATTCAAAAGTTGTAATGTCACAGAAAGAACAAAATGTGAACGATATAATGCTTTTATTCATACTGGTGCGGGAATTACACAATAAACAATTTCATTAAAGTTGAAAATCATTGGGATTTTTTATTAACTACACTAAAATTGGTGAAACCAGTATGTATTCCAGTCAGTAATGTAGACACTGATAAGAGTTTTTCAGTGTCTGGGAATATAATGACTGACAAAAGAACAAACCAAAAGCCAAGTAATGCAGTAATTAATAACAGTGCTTGCATTTTCCGACTAAGTGTATGCTACTTTATTTTTGTGTAGCCAAAGTTTGTTGGAATATGAAATATGTGTGAGTGCTTGCATTTTTGACTAAATATATACAATTTTTTTTTTGTGCTCTTACCAAGCCATTTTTTTTCCTCAGCCAAATTTCAGCTAAATTTTTGATGAAATAAACTAAACATATTTTGAGCCCCAGTATACATTTCACCTGGAACATCCTATATTGTGTACCAATGCGAGGAGGGGCGAGCTTTCTATTTTCCTGCCTTTATTTGCTTAGTTTCACAAATTTACTGTGTGTCAAGTGTTACAAATTTTGTTACAGCTTTATTAATAATTTTGAAGTTTTTACACTGCTTCAAGTTTTTTGTAGCAATTTTTTACACCTCTTCAACCAGTTTTTTGCACAGCTATTTGTATTTTTTATTTACCATTTTCATGGTCCCTACTTATTAACCAGGAAAACTTCTTGAAAGGGTCAAATTACACGTGTAGATAGACAAGGTGCACAATTATTCAACTTGTTCCCGTATTTACTGCATTTTAAGCTGACCCCTAACTCATAAACCCTCAGGGGAAAAAAATAACATGATGATGAATGCAAGCCGACTTTTGAAGTTTCCCGCACGTTCTATCAGCTGAGAGCACATGGCGAGTTATTTGTGCCAAATTTTTCACATTCACGGATGTGAATAGGTAGGAAGGAAGAAAGGGGAGGAGGAAAGGGGCGGAAGTGGTGAAAAGATGTCACAGCTAAGTGCCACAGCACGTGAATGTAGGGTGAGGACAAAAAAATGTGTCTGCGTGTTACGGATCGATACGTTGTCGAAGTGATGATCGAGAGGGTGGTGGGGGGAGAGATTAGGAGCAAGAGGATGAGAATGCTTTGTCCAGCGCTTACCAGTTTCAGAAAGGGGCCGGGGGGGGAGAAAAAGAGATAGCATGGGAGAGAAATGACAAGGAGGGAGCTTGGAGGTGAGAGTGGCTGGCAGTGTCGTGTGCAGAGCGATGTGGATGGGGTTAGGATGAGGAAGGAATGGGATGTCTGCGAGAAGAGACCAAGGAAGAAATAGAAGGAAGGGGCCAGCAGCTGGGAAAGGGAAATAATGAATTTTGGTGGTTGAGCGAGAGCACGGTGGGAAGCTAATGCGTAATGGAAGGGAATAAAGGAATGTAGTTGATATTGTTTACACCATGAAATTATATCTCAAAGTACTTAACAATTACATCTAATTATGTCACTTAAAATTTTATTTATTTATATTGTTACCTTACACCAAATGCTGTACACTGGTGTGGTTTTTAATTTTAATATCAATTTACAAGAAAAGCAGTACTACTAAAAAAAATTTGTAATCAGTAATTATTAATTTTATTAATATCAATTTGTAAGAATAGCACTACTACTGTAAAAAAATTGTGCTGTGTAATAATTAATAACACATTACCCAGGAGTACCTCATTACTATATTTTTTCCATTGGTTCTTGGAAAGAGCACAGTGTGTGTAAAGGTTTTTAAAAGAGTCCTTGAATGGTTTATTCATGTAGACATCCAGGGGCTGCAAAAGAGAGGAACCCCCCCCAATCTCACCATTCGGAATAACTGCCTGGTTGGTCTTGCCTGCTTCTAGCGCCCGCTTTTTCAAACTTTGTGTTTGTGAAAGTGGTGTGGCGCGCGGATGTGTCAAGAGTTTAGACGAACAACAGCAGCATCTGATAAAAGTTCCTTTTTTAGAAATTGTCTTCTCTGTGGCTAACTTTTTGTTTTAGATTTTCAAGTAAAAAAATATTTGCTCAGAAAATTTTATTTAAAAATCGTGGATGATAAAACCATTTTAAGCGGCTGTAGTTTAGATAAGATTTCTGTGATGTGGATGCAGATGGGTAATGGGGCTGGTAGATTGTAGATACGGCACTGTGCCACAGCCAAGTATACTTTGCGACTGCTGCCGCCTACCATGACCTTGTTAGAGGTCACACCCAGCCAGGCTATAGGGGATGCGCATGAGACACGAACCGCACGTTTTTATGTATTCGGAACACTTTATTATATTATTAATAGGCCTTCAATGGTACTGATAAATATACACACTCCATTTTATCAGCTTGTTTTATATATACTTGGTTGGAACTGTATGTAATTTTGCCTGTCCCGATTCTAAGCCAAGGGGTGATTTTGGAAGATTCAAAATGATAAAAAAAGGTCGGCTTACAATGCGGTAAATACGGTAAGCAGGAAAACTTCTTTAGGGGGAACTTAACAGGGTTTCACTGTATCTGCATTTTGCACTGACAATTTATCTTCGCACAGCAGTTTCATATGTGTGTTTACAATAGGTATTCCTCTCCATTTAGCACTACATAATTAAACAGACACATGAATGTGAGATGAAATGTGATTGCAAATCATAATAAATTCAATTCAATTACTTGATTTGCAAGAAAGATTTGTTTTTTAAATAAACTTATCTAGGTTACAATAAACATAAACTATTTGAAACATAAAAATGAAAAAAAACTCTCTGTAACATATGTTTCATGAAGTAGGAGAGCCAAAGCAACAGTTTTAGTCGTGAGCTTCCTCCTCTTCTTATTTCAATGCTGTAAGTTTGAGTAAAAGTCAAAGTAGTCTCAGCTTATTGCTGCTGGTCTTATAGAACAAGGTAGCAAGGCAATCCTCAAAAGCTTTTGCAAAGCTGGTTTTCTGCTATCCATTCACCTAAAAAGATCAGCTCCAAACAATATCTTGCACTCATATTCATAAGAGATTTCTTTCTTGAATCAAAACCACCAGAGCTTCTGAAAATGAACTTGCTGATTGTTAGTAGAGTTGTTCCGATACCATGTTTTCTGATACCGATACAGATTCCCCGATACCGCTGCCAATACTCCGATACAAAAAAAACTATACCAATGCCCTTCACAGTGAATTTTAGGAAAAGTATTACTGTTAATAATACATTAAAAACATTTCTCCCAGACTCGTTTAAATAAAGAAAGTAATGTCTTAAAATACTGAATATAATTTATTATAATCCAACACAAAATGCAAGCTGGTCTTAATCTTTCAAACCCTCTGAAAATGCAAACAATATGACACCAAATGTAAGTCAAACTTTCAATATGCTGCGCCCACTATCATCTAAGTGCGCACGGAGAAGTTATCGATCGGGCAGTCTCATGTCTGTTGGTTTACGGGAGGGGGGGGGGCAGGACGACATTCTTCCCACTCCACTACCTGTTGGCGACCCCTTGCACGCATAGCAAATGTCTCTTTTAAAGTAATTAATAATTTTTTACTGCAAAGAAAACTGGTAATTTTGAGACACAATTGAGGCAATTAAAATTGATTTCTTCACTGTCTTAATCATTCAAAACCACGTCCTCTGAATTTCCATGTCATGAGTTACACTGTACTCGGCTCAATGCTAAAGCATGTTGCTACTGGGTGGGACTACCTTAGATGGCAGTGCAGTGACGTTGACTATACTACCAAGCCTAGCTCGGCCTACCATGGCGATGAATACCTGTTTTACTGGGCCGGTGAGGCATAAGGGGATTAGATACATGATCAGGTCACTTACAGGCAGGTTTGCTATGGGCTGGAGGGGAGTCAAACCCCAGAGTGAGGCGGATGGAAGTGGCTGCCCATCCAGGGAGATCGATCCGCCTCACTATCAGGGTCGCCAATATACGGAATGCCAATGATCCCTGATGGATGGAATGAAGTGATGATTAGTTTGGCGTGGAGGTGGGGGTGCAGGGTCCGGCAGAGGGAATTTTAGTTGTACAAGTAGGCTGGCGTCACGGGACAAAATCTGCTGACGGGGTTGTTGCACGGGGTCGGTTGCCTGGCTGAGCTGGGAGTTGAACCCATACTACTTTACCCGATGCGAGCTTGATGGAGCAAAACTTAGGAGCACTGTGCACTCGGGGTGTGTTACTCTAATTAATCGCCCTAACTGCAATTTAACATTACTCGTGGTTTTAGGGGGTTGCCTAGTGGGGGTGTCACTGAGAATAGTCTCGTTCTCCTGGACAAGCAACTTGACCTGTTCCTCATACTCAGCTGTCAGGTATCCTGGCCACTGGGCACCAAGCAGGCGATCTAAGGACTTGGTGATTTCCAGGGTAACTAACTGGGAAATAGGCAGTGTAGCTTGTTCATAAAACACTAGTTGAGGTTCATCCTCGAACGTGGCACTGACTACTGTCCTTGCCAGGGCGCGGTATTCCCTACGTAGTAGTTTACTCAGGGTACCTCCTTTTCTGCTGTACATCTAAAAGACGAAATTGTTAACTGAAAATAACAGAATACAAATGAGTAAGTTTGACGCGGTGTTTTATTGAGGGTATTATTCCCTGGAGAGAACAGACTATTCTCAAAAGAAATACAATTGGTAATTATTAAGCTGCCCTCGCTAAACACTTGGGGGAAAATAACAAATATGTAATTTATGTAATTATCTGGGTTACGCGAAGGCGGGCATGGAATTAAATAATGTATAGCATGCAACTTTACAGATGCTAGTAAGAATAAAAAATATAGCATCACAACTTTTATAGTGGCTAGTAAGAATCAAAAATATAGCAACACAAACTTTTACAGCGCCCAGATTTAAGTGGTAGCTAATCAGGTATGCAATCTAAAATGCATCAGCTTGTTACCGCAGAGTCAAAGGAAGTTGACTGGGTTAAGGATTACCAGAGTTAAGGCGAGGTATACCTGTAGCAGAAGTAGGCATCTCACGTGCAGGCCTTGAGAGAGAGAGAGAGAGTTCTTCGCAGACTGACGAAGGCCCTAAGGTGTACGTTAAGGTCAGACTGAAAGGAAAGTCTTCTTCTGACTGAGGTAAGAGGAGAGTCTTTGTTGGACAAAGGTGGTGTGGAGACGAGTCTTTGCAGACTCAAGAATAGTAAATCTTTGCCTGGAGTCTGCTGATTCGGGGGCAGGGGGGCTCACATTCTCTTCGGTCGCCAAGCCTGGTGCGTTTGCCAGTGCTGGCTGCTGGGGTTGTATTTATACTGAATTTCCATCTATCAATAGTTCTTCGGGGTGTGTGGGGTAGCGTAGCCTTTCACCACGGGAGCATGTTTATCGAGGGTGCAGAGGCGCTGCACTTTTCTTATTGCACCGTGTGGAGGCGACGACAAACTAAAACCCCAGTCTGTGAGGCGGTCGGGTCGTGATGTCACAAGGTCACGGGGGTGCTGCCATCTCCCGAGATTGTAGGAACTTCTTCCGGAGCTAGTGACAAGTAGTCCAATTTTCAATAACACTTAATCAACTCACGGGGGGTGCCTTTTGCATGCATAAATCTGGTCGAGCAATGGGGGTTGTAATTATTCACGTAATTTACAATGATGAAATCGGTTGCCCAGGCTTGTGGACTTTATTAGCGCGATACATATATTCTGGTTTACCGCTTATAAATTCCACCCCTGAGCGCATGTGGCTCGTGGGTGGGGCAAAGTCGTTCATAGAGCGCGCATTCTTACTGCACAGCGTGCTGGCATGCGTTAGTGCTTACCTACCCATTATTAGACGGTGAACGGTATCGAATAAGCATTTACATATCAGTTTATTGAGACGCATAAATCCTCCGATTTCCCGCATGAAGTTACTAAAAAGGAACTTTTATAATACAAGTTGCATAAATATTAAAACCATTTTTTTGCTGGCAATTGGTAGAGTATATACTTTTGGGCATATAATTTGACGCGTGCCTGGGTTACTAATATGTAGCATGGTCACAGTGGTTTTGGTTTGCGCAGGTTAGCACACGTGTTTTGTAGTTTCCTTTCCCCAGCAGACGCTTCCAGCTGGAAATCTTCACAGGGCACGTTGCCCTACATGCCGGAACAAAGTCTCTCATAGCCTGGTTGGCTAGCCTGCGTCGGCCATCTACTCTTTTACTTACTGCCGGTTTGTACGTCGTGGTGGTAGTTTGGCGTGAGGTGTTGAGGTTACCTGGCTTACCCTGCGATTCTTTAGCTGACTGGAGGATGATGGTAGATTGCAGACTGAAGTCACTCCTGTAGTCTGTCAGCGAGTCGATGGCACTGTATCAGCCAACAGGGTACCGCAGGTTCCAAATGACTGCTTCCAGAATACAAAACCTTGGGTTGGAGATCCCGTGCAGCAAACCACTCAAGACGGGGTGGTAGTCCGGGTGCGTACCGGTTGGTGGAGTGAAGACAGTATAAGTTAACACGGGAGAGGTCTGTCTTTCCTGAAGCCTTACTAAGGCTGCGCTGTCTCATTCCGCCTGTCGGTCTGCTGTGGGTGGTTCTAAAACAGCCCGTTGCTTGGCAGCAAGGCGAGCAATCCTTTGCTCCTCCCTCCGTGAGCCATGTCTTACTTTGAACGGCATAGAGTGTCAACCGCTGCTGAAGGATATAGGTTGTGCACCACGGATGCAAAATAAAACCCTAGAATAGTGTATTTCCAGAAGTCGATGGTGGCACAGCCCGGTGCTTCAGAAGGCCCCCCACTGGCAGGCAGACCAGAAGCGTTGAAGCCGTGTGGACCACTACTGCTCCTACTGGGTGTGGTATCCAACCAAGCCCAGGCCGTAACATAAGCAAATACCCCCGCAAGCACCCAGGTGCTGTGGTAGGGATATAACTCAAGCGTAATGTGTCTCCCCAGTTGTAGGAGTTACTAGTGGTTGGGGCTCCACTGTTCTATCCCGCCAGCACCTAGGCGCTCTGGTAGAGTAGAATGTGTTTCTGGACTTGTGGACTCCAGAAGGGGGTCCCCAGTCGTAGCTAGTTCGTATTGAAAAGTCCCCAGTCTCTGTCGGTAGTGCACAACTCGTAGCGTTCCTAGCAGGCGTATTCAGGATTACTCTGTAATAAGACTCGTGGCAAGAAGAACAAAGAAGTGTTTATTAAAGTCGTAATAAACACATGTGACTCATGCTAACTCCTGCCTAGCAGATGGGTTGCTGGAAGAAACCTACGTAATCCAGGTTTAGGTAACCTGGTCCTAGGCTTATCGGGAACTGAACTGACTGACTGTTAATTGAATAAAAAATTTAACGAACTAACTAGTTAACAGGATGTCTAGACGAGACAGTGAAGTGGAAATCCACTGCTCTGGTAGCAGCATGTGTTGAATGTTCAAGTTACCACAGAAGAGCTCCTGGCAAATGGTAGCCACTGAAGCCTCTGGTAACTGTGGTTGCAGAAGCCTCTGGTGATGGCAATGATAGCAGGTGCTGATGGCTGCTGAAGACTATTGATGTCAATACTGGTAGCCGCTGGTGGCTGTCGAAGACTGTTGACGCCAATGGGAGCAGCCTCTGGTAGGTTGCTGAAGAGTTCGCAGTCGTAGGAGGCCCCAGCACAGGAAGTGGTGGAGCAAGCTGTAAGAACTGGAAGAAGACACTCGTGAGCCTGGCCGCGCACGGACTTACATAGTCAGAACTGCAGGGTGCAACAGCGGGCCACGGGGGAGGCAGGCGACGTCCCTCTGCTGCAAGGCCAGAGTGGAAGATAAGAATCCTCTAGTCATCACTCAACTCGGGAACTCTCGGCGGCGCTCGTCCATGCCCCGAGGCGGCTGACAGCTTGTAGGCACTCAGCACTGGGGAGGGGAGGGAGGCGTGCTCGCTGGGTTATGCAACCTTGATATCCACGTGTTTGTGCGTGCTCCAGGATTGTGGTGGCCCCGCAACGTTCGTGCAAAGGTTTGCGGGATTGACTCTCACGTGGGTTGAAGTAGGAATGCTTGACATGATTTGATGACTCATAATTGTTAAGTAGGATGAAAAGGCGGGCAGGCGTCAATTCCAATTCCCCCCCCCCGTTGCGATGAAGACTCATCTTGGAAAGTCAGTGGAGAAAGGCATCTGGAAGTTCTGGGTAGCAGAAGCGAAGAAAAACATTTCTTGAATAGGTAGACGGGACCCTTAATGTTGGGCTGCTTGACCGCTGTGATTGTGCTTGCTCTGTGCTCTGGGGCTGCTGGGCCGGCTGGAGAATTCGTGGTGCATTGCACGCCAGGACCGTAGCTCTGCCTCTCTTTGAGGATGAGCTTCCTCTCTGCCTCTCGTCCAGGCGAAGCAGAGTGCTGACACTGCTAATAGGTTTTCCCCCCTGTGGTGAGGATTAGTGTCAGGAGTGATGCGGTTTATGAGGTACCCCACCTTTCTACTTGAATGTTGCCGACAAAATATCAGCTATTTACAAGAGAATATATACAACAAGAACCTGGGATAAAAACACACAAAAATTACGACATGACAAATACAAAGGGGAATAAAAAGTATGTTCAAGCCTTACTCTCGGAAGGCGGGGAAATGTTACTATCACGGAGCTTGCTGCGGTGATTTATGAAAGAAAAGAAACAGTCTTTCTAGGGTAGCCTGTGGGTCTCACAGCATGCAAACAGGTTAGAGTTCGGCAACCTCAGGCTTTCCATCACCTGGGTTAACCGGCTAAACAAACTACGCAAGTACACTTTAAGAAAACATGCATTAAAATGCGGGCAATTTTCGCACGTTGGTCACTACAAATGAACACACATAACCCTGTAATAAAATTGAATTTAAGATATCGAAGCAAGTTCATAGGAGCTCTGTGGCTCAGAGTTATATTTTGACTCTTATGTGGTGCAGAGGATATTTAAAACGTATAAGTACACTAGAAACAAATACGGAAACATAGTACACTGACACATAAAACCCTGTAAGAAATTGAATTATTCTTTGTAGGAATTTCTTTACAAGAACACCAAGAAAACGTAAAGGCATATTTACATTTATACCTACACATCAAGTCGTAGTTTTAAAAAATCGAAGCTATTTAATTCCCTTACGGGAGTCATCTTATACGTAGGTCGAATTCTAATATGTATAATCGGTGAAGTCTCAGTTTTCATGTAAACTGTGGTGAGCGTCTACTGGATACACACTTTTAAACTAACCTAAATGTGAGTGTCTACCTATCTCACTGTGTTTGACTGGTCACCTAGTTTAAATGTTACTGGTTTCAGGTCTGTAACAAGTCCTGTTTCACTGGAATAAAGTAGTGGTTTACGACTACTGATTTTGTTTATACCTCGTGTTTGAGTTTGGCTGGCCTTCCTATTGGACGGAGGGCAGCATGAGCCAGGTATGGCCACATGTACCTTGTCGTGGGTCTCCACTGGGATGTACTGGTCAGGCGTCGAGTCTGCCGCCAAGGCAGACTCGACGCCTGACCAGTACATCCCAGTGGAGAGTCTGCCTTGGCGGCATGCAGGGTCATCAGGCATCGTGGAACAGCACGAGGCATCGTTGCTTCTGCAGCAACTGATGGGGAGGGCATGGGAACAAGGGATGCTGTGGCAGTGCGGGGGAGTGACACCTGTAGAGTAGGATGTGTCTGTGACGAGGCAGTGCGAGGGAGTTGCGGAAGATGACCGCTTTCCACCTCAACTGCAGGTGCTGCTCGTCCAAGGTCCGGGTTGTTGGAGTCATCGACTGTCGTGAAGTCCAGGTCCTTTGATGAGGCTGCTGCACCAGGTGAGGGGTAGTGGGAGGCATCGATAGTCACTATGTCCAGGTTCTGTGCCGAGGCAGTGCGAGGGAGGCGGGCCTTGACCTCGACTGCTGGTGTTGCACCAAGTGAAGGGTAGTTGCAGGCATTGATGGTCTTGACATCTCGTTCATCGGCTGCCGATTGGGCAGGAGGCAGAACGGGCCTCTCATCTTCAATGGCGCCGACTGGTAGACTTTCCTGTGTAGCAGGAGGTCGGGACAGATCACCGTCGTTGACTATGCTCGACGTCGGCTGTAGGCGTGATTCTTCGTTGGCAGGAGTAATGGTCGGCTTCGTGGAAGCTGGGACGACCTTTTGGTTCCAAGGTTTGTTCACCTTCCGGTGTGCCAGTGGCGTCCTCCGGGCTCACTGCAGGAGCGTTATCCGGTGGTCTAGTGGCGGCGGATTGTTCATCCTCTGAGCCAGAGATCAACTTCGTAGAAGTTGGAACAGCTTTGATCTCTGGCTTCGGAGTTGTACTAGGTGGAGGGGTAGGGGTTTGGGTTGTTTCTACCCCCCCCCCCCCCCCCCAATTGATTGTGGTTACGAACTCTCACTGATTCGGCTCAATGGGCGGGGTGTGTGGCGGTAGTCTCTGTCTCGGGGGTTACGTTATAACACTTCGAAGCAGCTCAGGATTGCTTTGTCATGTCTGGCTGCTACTTTCTCCACGTAGCTACGTGGCGTTGAGGGCAGTGATCTTACGGACTCTGTGTTGGTCTACATCCGGCCTCCATAGTGCTACGTAGCTGTGCTACCTGTCGGTCTCTGCAGGTCGTGCCTCCGGCCTCTTCGTTGGCCTTGGCTCGACCTCGGGATTTGCCCTTCTGGGTGGTGATTCATCCTCGTCTTCAGAATGTCCTGGTATTTCATCTATGAAATCGTCGTCCTCAGGTAAGGGCATGATGCCTGGAAATAGTTGGATTTGGCCTCGGGTGGCCTTCCAAATCCTTCCTCGCAGGTTTTCAGCCGAGTAGACATCTCGCTTGCCTACTATGCGGTACGGTCCATTCCATTTGTCAGCCAGGCCAGAACTGAACTGGTTATTGACCTTGCTGAGAGGATGTGTTTCCAGCAGTATGACTTCCCATAGGTTAAATTCACATACCTCTGTCTTCGGTAGGGGGTACTTCCGTTTGATATAAGCATCCTGGGCCTTCGGGGCGGTAGTGGTGTGAACTAGGGTGGCTAATCGGATGTCCTCTGGCTGAGGCGTATCTTTGGGTTCGCTTTCCCACTGCCAGTCACCTGGTCAGCGTAGTGTTTGGCCCAGAAGTATGCTTGGACTTGTGTCTACCACTTTGTTGGTTCGACGTTGCAGAGCAAACAAGTTGGTTGGGATATGCTTATCCCCATGGCGTTCGTTCTCCACACTGAGTCGGAGGTACTTTTTATCTCCTGGTTCCTCCACTCAGTGGGGTTGGCCTGAGGGTGGTATGGAGGGGTAATCCACACACTTCTATCCCCCCCATTCCTGACAAGCTGACTGCCATTGACGACTCGTGAACAGAGGTCATTGTCAGTCAGGATGGCCTTCGGGTACCCCCAGTGTGTGAATATCTTTGCTTCCATCTTTCGCACGATCAGGGTGGTTTCCTGGCTAAATAGAGGGAAGGCCTCTACCCACCTAGAGAACTGGTCGGTTATTACCAGTAGGCAGCCCCTTTGGTACTACATGGGTATGGTCCCATCAGATCGACGGCTATGTATGTCCACACCGTCTTGGGTCTCCGTCATGCCGTAGGAGGGGGAACCAGGTAGGCTTTGTCGCAGCAGCACGTAATGCAGTTGCTTACATACTGCCAGACGTCACGGCTTATCCCGTCTCGGCTATAACGGATCCTGATGTCAAGCAGGATTTCCCTTGCACCCAGGTGTCCAGCTTGAGGGTGGTCATGGTGGTACCGGCATGTATCAGCGCGTAACTACTGCAGAACTCAGATCTTCCAAGGTGCAGTGGGTTGGCCGCTACATGTCCACATGACGTCATCCCTTAGTTTGAACCATCGTGGCTGTTCCCGTAGAAGGTGGCATATGTCGGGGTCCTCATACTGGCTCAACTTGATTTGATGACGGGTTATCTGTAGCTGGAGGAGGCAGATTTGTTCTTCTTGACTCATTCAATCTGAGGAGGTGGAGACATCTGTTCCCCTTCTTTCTCCCCGGCGTTCTCCTCCAGTATCGGAAGCGGGACAGGGTGTCTGGTATGTCGTTCGTCTTACCTGGGTAGTGTTGTACCTCAAAATCGAATTCGGTGAGAAACATGCCCCACCGCCCGAGTTTGGTCTTCGTTTTCTTTGACTCGTGGAGCCATTGGAGGGCTTTCGAGCCAGTATGTAGGATGAAGTGCTGACCTTCGAGGTAATACTGGTATTTCTTCACTGCCGAGATGACAGCCAGATATTCCTGTTCGTTTATGTGATAGCTATGCTCAGTTTCGTTTAACCGTATTCAGGCATACATTTTGACATCTGGATGGCCGTCCGTGTCTTGCTGATATAACATGGCTCCTAGACCATTCTGACACACGTCGGTTTGCAGGATTAGGGGTCAATCTCCTTGAGGACGGTGGAGTTGTTGTATGTTTTTGAAGCTGGTTTTCAGATAGTGGAACGCTTACTGTTGTTCCGGTCCCCGTTGCCGTGTGTCCTTCTAGGAGTGGGTGAAGTGGTGGTATGTGCTGCGCAATGTTTGGTACTAAATCCCTTAGCCAATTGCACAGAACCAGGTACTGTCGGAGTTGTCTTTTGTTTGTAGGTTCTTCTGCCTCTTCAATTGCTCGTATTGAGTTCTGTTGAGGGAAGTTTCCCTCGGGAGAGACGACATGCCCCAGGTCGTCTATTGACAACTTGCCGAAGTAGCTTTTGGGTAGCTTTCAGGTCATCCCATGTAGTTCCAAGTGTTCAAGAACGTGCTGTAGGTGTCTGAGGTGCTCCTTCCTGGTATTTGAATAAATAATTACATCATTGAGATCGAGATAGGCAAAACTGAACTCTCCTATATTACCCGTCAATACTTCTGCGGACATTAGGCATTGGAATGTGGCAGGGGCGTTCTTCATTCCAAATGGCATTACCTTAAATTGGAGGCTCTCACCCTCAGGTGTCATAAAGGCCGTCTATCTGGATGTACAGCAATTAGCCAGTACCTGGACTCCATATCCAGGGTACTAAATATCTTAGCCTTGCCAATATCTCGCAGGTTATGAGTCAAATCAATAGCTGGGGGAACGATAGGGTGACCTCGTTCAACATTTTATAGTTAATGGAGAACCTAAACTCGCTGTATTTCATTGGAACTTGGACCACGTGGGAATTCTAGAGGGAATTGGATGGTTCCACAATTCCCTGGTCCTTCATACTGTGTATGGATAGTTATATACTGGGATGTCAGTCTTCATCCAGATCTAGTGTTGTATCGACCGAATCTAACGTAGCAACCCCCCATGCCTGAATGCTCTAGCATGGTCGTCCAGTACGAGTTTTAGTTGGTTGAATTATGTCTCCTTTAGGTTATGGTTTATTTGCATAGGATCTATGGGCATGGGTACGATATCATCTGGGTTATGGTCCCAGTTTACTGTCATTCTGTTTGTCTCTCCCATGTACATGTGGTATTGCCCATGATCAATAATACATTGTTATTGTCGGAGCCATGGGCATCCAAGTATCACCGCTTCGGACAATGTGGGTAATACTACGAATTCCGTTGGCGCGGAGATACAATGTAGGTTTACTGTCTGGGCGATTCGGCCGTCTACCCGCAGGGTTGAACTATGTTATGCCATCCGGACTGTTTTTGTTTGAGGTCGTATTGTTGCTAATTGCTGCGGAGTTAATAGATTACTTCAGATGAAGTTTGTGGTTGCAGTGGACTCCAGTATGGTGAGCACCCTACTGCCATTTACTTCCACCTCAATATGCAGGGCTATGGGGATTGATGGTTCCTCATTCAAGTCCTGGATGATGGGCCCTTGTAGTCCGGTGGTGGTGACCTGCTTTGCACCTCGGCGGTGGCGTTTCCCATCTTAGTAGTGGGGTTAGGTTTCTCCGTCCAGCCTAGGCATACATGGTGGAACGTGGTTCCGCAAAAACTTTACTCTATCAGAAGTGAGCCAGTACCAGGACAGTCTGCATGACTACACCTCATTTCTGTCAAATCGTGTTCTGAGTCACGGTTCGTAACTCAATTGTTGTCGCAAAGTTTATCACGAACGCAGACAAAACTACCTTGAAGTTAGAATAACCAAGACATTAATTGGTAGGCAGGAGCGCTAACACACAACTAGTAAAATCCAAAGTCACTAAATAAAACTAAATGTCACCAGAGGTCATTAACTGGTTGTATAAGCACCAGTTCAGTCAATGCAACTCTTTAACCACAGCAGGATCTATTTGTTAAATACAAAATACTAATTTTTCTGGGCAGTGGATATAAACATTGTTTTTCAAAGTGAAGCACACTGCAATATTTATATTTACCTGCAGTGGGACGATACAAATTAAGTGATAATAGAACCTAAGAAGGGTTTTCTGAAGTATTTATTTTTCCATGCATTCATGTTATATTATTTGTGCAATAGCAAACCATTTAACTTGTATTAGATACAGAAATTCATTTTGTTTCTTTTAGATACGGGAAAATCAAAGACACCCCTGCTTGGCTGGCCCAGAGTGAAGCTGCTCGGAGGCTGGCTGAGAGCGGCGAGGCAGCGGCAGAGGAGGACACAGCAAGCTCAGGAGGTGCAGACTCGGGAGGTGGTAATCATGCTAATCAGATGGTGGTGCAGCAACAGCAGCAGCAGCAGCAGCAGCCCTTGATGCAGCATCAGCAACAGATCATGCTGCAGCAACAGCAGTATCAGCATCACCATCAACAGCAACCCTCAGGTGCAATGGCTGGGTTGCGAGGCTAGGGCTTGCAAACTAGTTCGTACCTCAGCGCTCTCTTTCCCATCCTCAACACCACCATGTAAACCTCTGTGTAGAGACACATATTGTTCCCGGCTACACTTGGAAACTGTTGAGGTTCAGAAACAAATTGAACAGCTAGCATTACGGCGATAGCACAACAAAGAAAATCCCATAATGCACTTTAGTTAATTTTTAAAACCAAATACCATTCAAGTCATCTCATACAGGATCTTTAGTATGTAAAATTGTTTCTTCAAATCACCTATTTTCAAGCGTAAAATTGCAATCATTAAATTATTGTATCTTAAAACTATTGGAATATTTGAGAATTTATTTTAATTGGTACATTAATTTTATATATATATATATATATAGACACACACACACAATATTTTTTTGCCCTGTTCAGACCATACAGCTAGCTGTGTGATACGTCAAGGGTTATCACAATTTGTGAGAGCTGAGTTTACCTATCTATTTTTGAGTTCACCAGTATACCAAATTATTTTTTACAGTGGTTCCTTGAGGATTGAGTTGTGGCCAGCCAGTTTTACAAGTTGATTTTTGGGGCCGTCACCTTGACACAATCAGTATTAGGCTGACCCAAACTGCATTGTGATGCAGATGTTGCACCATTTATTAATTGGCTCATGCTTTTGAAAGTTGTTTTGATGACAGCGCATATTTTCAGTATTGTTTTTTCTGTATGTGTTGTGTACATGAGGCAGAATTGCTGTGTAACCACATACTGAAAATTGTAGTTCTTAGTGTATTTACATTCGTTTTTCATTTTAAAAATATATTTTCATGTATTTAAAATTTATCCTAGCCTTATAATTTGTGATAGGGTTAAGAGATTTAATTTCTTAAAACTAGTAAGTTATCCGAGACAAGTTTATGAAAATTATTTTGTTAACATACTGTGTCTTACTTCTAGTGGTGGTTTCCTATACACTATGATCATGAACACTGTGAATGTTGACAAACCCAAAGTTGCCTGCAGAAGCTAAATTGTTGTGGGGAAAATTTATTGTCTTCTGAACCAAGCATTGAGGCCTTTTCCTGTTGTGTTAGCATTTGCTGGCTGTCATAAGAAATATAAATTTGTCTAGGATAGATAATAAAAAGTTTTGATCAATCAAATTGCTCTTGTTTTGGATTTTGTGTAATATGATTGATCTTTAAAGTCACAGTGAACCATTTACAGTATAAGAGGATGAGAGGAAGTGGCAAGCTTCTAATTGTGGAAATTTGATTCTCGAAGTTCAACAGCAGGAACAGCCCTGCTGTAATTCTGATTTGTTTTAATGATCTGACCCAGATTTTTCTGTTTAAAGACCAATGATTATGTAAAATTAACATTTTTGTGTAGTTATTTTGCTAATTTGTAAGCAGTATGTTGATTTCATATATTAAGTGTTTTTGTATTTTGATTTTTGTTGGAAATGTTTATCGTGAACAAGTCATACTTTTCCAGCATTTCTGGTGAAAGCCAAACCACTTTCATAACAAAAGACTGTATTGGTCTGCAGCAACTGCATTTTGCAGTTACAGTGCAAGACTAGCATATTAGGAATTAGTTCCAAAAGCAGTAAAAAAAACCAAAGTTTCCTAAAGCTACTAAACATAGCACACATTCTATTTAAGCAATTGCATAAGGATTCGTAAAAATGGTGGATAACAAAGTTAATAAAATACTGCAAAATCTTATTTGCTAACTTTTAAGCAAGTTGAACAAAATTTCAGAAACAGTCAGAACTACTACTAGTCCTATTGAATGATTGCACTATAACCAATTCATGTCTTTTCTGCGATTCACATCTAGTTGAACCTATGTAGAATATGTAAAAGTGCTGCTGTTAAAATAATGTAGTATGTACTGTGAAGTGCTGGTGGAATTACTGTGCGTAGTATGTGGATATAGCAGGTCTGCCACCAGCTCTGAAGATGAAATCCTGGTTCTTGTAGGCCAAATAAAATCATGTAAAATCCTGGAATCATTGGGTCAAATCCTTAGTTAAAAAATAGGCAAATTACATGAAAAAAAATGTATATAAAGGACGTTTACCTACTTTTTTTTTTTTTTTTTTTTTTTTTTGGGGGGGGGGGGGGAATGTACAAACCATGGTAATTCTTTTCTCCATTCACGCTTATACTTTTGTTTATTAATTTCACATCAATTCTTCAAAATTCAGAGAATAAACGCAGCACTCGAAATATACTTTAGTAATTAATTTTTAAATTTAGGTCATGGCAACTTAAGCAATTTCTGTTTTAAACTTATCAAATAAATAAAAAAAAATCTACAAGGTCGTGTATCAGATTTCTCAGCATAATTCATCTTCGTTCATATTCACGAAATAAAAAATTATTAATATGTATAGTTTTTAAATTCAGCACTCCCTTATTTTACTGAGTAAAATTGAAGCAGTGCCAGTTCCCGGATAATGAATGTCAGAATCATTGCTTTTAAAAGATTTTAAACACTGATATGACAAGGTGTAGCTGAAGCGTGGTGTCTGCAAATTTGGTAATTTGGCAACCTGCATAACAAGCTGTATATGATTATCATCTAACGTGCCTGTCACAGTAGGATGCAGTGGGTTAGGAGCAGCATTTCGTCCTCTCTCTCTTCCTCACTCTTCCGTTCTTGTAGATAATTACATATCTCACAGCAGGGAGGCATGTCCCTTCCTCCCTTTGTCATTCTGGAGTGATAATCTGTCAGTTTAGTACTTGGAATAAGATCGGCAACTGCCAACTGAAAACGGCAGCAGTTGAGCCCCTCTTACTCCAACATTGCCACCCTATCGTCCTCTGGGTTAATGGTCACCCATAAATGAAAATATTATGTCTCAATATGTGCTAAAAAGGAAATCCGTTCTTTCACAGGGATTTTCCTAGAGTTAAAAATCCGTTAAAATAGATAAAATCCATTAAAACTGTAGGCCTGGGACATAGTAATACAATTTTTAAATGCCCCATTATTATTAGAATTAGATAATTTCATAATATGACAATACACACCAGAGATAATTTACCATTGTATTGAGACACTTAACCAATAAATACAAGCCATTTGTGAGTGAATTGTTGCTGTGAGAGAAAGGACAATTTTTCACATAGGCCCTGCGCTCCAGCCCATTGATGTCCTGTGCCCTTTTGTGCTGGTGCCCGATGCAAAGTTAAAGCTGCTAAAACCTGGGAGAATGTGTTTTGCAAATCTGATGGTGGTTATGAAAATGCAGTATTACCCACTGGCTATATTTTCGACTACTTATGAGCAACTAAATTTGGCCAAGTTTTCATTGTTTGGATCAACATGAGAGGTTCTAAATCATGGCATACGAGGTTATTGTCTATTGTGGCACATCCACAATTAACACTATTTGATAACAGATTGAATTCAATTTTTACACAAATGTTGTTGCAGACTGGAAAAGGTTTATTTGTGTAGCAAAGTTCCATTTCCTTTGCCCTTCATTAGCATTCACTCCTCCAATTCTTTTTCATGTCGTAAACTACCCAACCCAACCATAAAACTCTCTTGGGAGAGATTGAGTCCACCCTGGCATGATGTGTATTGGTCAGTACCTCTGTCACCAGTGCACTTGAATGCACAAAAATTGCTTCCATTTCCCACAGCCAAGCCATCCCATTGCTGCTCCAGAGTGTTCTTACCCAACTTAAGCGAGAATCTACTCCAGAGTAGATTCCCCTTGGAATCTAGTGTAGGGGGGAGGTGTTATGGTGTGATAACTATATGCTGATATGTCTCCTCCCAGTACACTTAAAACACAGAGAGATTAGTTCCACTATTACACTCACTTGTCAAATTTCACCAAACCTCAGCGGGAATTCATCAAAGGAGCAGGATTCCCCCTGTATACAGGTTTGTGCCTGGGTGTTATTATACAAGGTGCATAAACTAAAGTTTCTGGTTCCAGTATGACCCAGGTAAAGAAAGATGGTACTATGATCCACAATTTGGCATCTAAAAAGGAGGGAGGGTAATCTCCAACCAAGTGGTTGTGGAAAAAGGAGGATAGTCTGCTGCACTATCTTACACCCCTCAGAGTCTTACTGCAACCACAGGCCAGCACTGGAATGGTCCCTAAGCTACACTAATTAGCTGCTGCTGTCAGTAGAAATTACACTTTATTCGTACTGCTTCCCTGACAATCCATTGAAGCATTTGCCCAAATGTAGCTATTGCACCAATACTATGCCTCTTATAGTAACTAAGCCGGTGTATTTATGGGATACTGTGGAGCAAGAGCAGTAGAAATACAGTGGAACCGCGTTATAACAGTAGTAGACAATGGCAAAATAAATTATTACTATAGCGAGTTATCGTTATAACAAAATTTACAGTGCCCCATAATTTTTTGTTATTGTATTTGCCCTTGTCATCCTGTGTTTAACGAATGCCGTAAACTACGCGTATGCAGCAACAAGTTAATACAAAAGAAATTGGGATATTTGACAGCGGCAATATGTAATGACAAGTAAGCATGATCTTGCTTCGTCCTTCATTCTTCTTCCCCTTCTCCAAGTTTGTGGATGAGTTGTGAGAGAGTTAGTTGCCTACCAATCAGCGTGCTACTCCACTCATTGTCTTTCTCTCCATCTCACACACACAAAGAATGGAGATCACTTAACTTCCCTCCGTATTTCCCTCTGCCCCCTTTACATTTTACTCGCCGCTCTGCCAATTCTCTTTCTCCTCCTGTCTCTCGGCCCTCTACCCACTACTCCTCCCCGTCTCCAGCCCTCTGACCACTTCCTTTCTCGTGTTCCTTGTCACTCTACTCTTAGCTTGCCACACCATACCTCTCTCATGCTCGCAAAGAAAACAGCAGATTAATAATACACTTCCTCCAGTCTCATGTGTAGACACTGTACATTTTGGTAATGGGAAGGGCTGGCGCCATGAACAGATCTTATTTTTCTCTTCTGTTCCAACCCACGGACAACACACATATCTGTTCAAATGTAAATAAATGTGGCTTTATGGTAGGACAATCCAGAAGAATATTTTGGAGGAAATGAAAAACATCAACATTGAAAACAGACAATTCACACAATAGTATGACGCATGCCCAACTGGGACGTGGTTCTACACGTTGAGCTTTTTATATTTTTGGGTTTGAACCGACAACTGGGGAAGTTAACAATTACAAATTTGGTAAAATAGGTTTTAATGAAAGTGGTTTTAGTAGTATATACAGTAGAGGTTTTATATCACGATGCTAGTATCGCAAGGAACATGAGTGAGACAGGGACCTTAATGTCTCGGTGCACTGCAAGTGTACAAGATTGTCATGGTGGGCTGCCTTGTTGGAACAAAGTCTACAGCTACTGTCGCAGCCCTTCTCACAACCTGACCTTTTACTTTGGATGGTAGGGAGGAGGTGGATTCCTCCTTGGTGGCTGGCTCAGCGGCTCGGCAGGTGGTTGGACTGCGGCAGGTGGTTGGACTGCGGCTGGTTCTGGCAGACTCGAATGCTCTGGAGAGCTTGGTATAGGTTGGGGGCTGTTGTTGGTTGTAAAGGGAAGATCGGAATTGCACAATCACGGATTGGCTATGCCTATAGGTGGTTCCTCTCCTCGCTGAAAGGGCTCTAGAATAGGATGAGGAGGGCCTTCAAGTTTCACTAAAGGGGGAAACAATGGAGTAGGTATCTCACAGGCAGTACGAACTTTGTCCTGCAGAATAGTATAAGATGGGCACTTGATATTACCTTCGGAGGAGTAGACAGCCTTTTTTCTATCTCCTACATACCGCTTCTTTCCGAGAGTATGGCATGAGGAAAAGGATCTAGAAAGCCTCGAAAATTTAAGCTGGTGACGCCTTCCCTACTGCATTCGGCCGAATGTTTAGTCTTGCAGTGAGCTGCATCCAATTTCCTTGTTTTCGTCCAGCCCCAAAAGAAGCAGTAGACAGAACACGGATATGCTCAAGCTACTCCGCGACTGAATACCCGGGTGAGGTCTCCACAGGGGGTTGATCAGTCTAGGCAATTCTAGCTCTGTTCCGGCCCCAAAAGAAGCAGTGGTGGAGTTTGGAACAACTTAACCTGTGCAATTCACCTGGTGGATGTGTACCTAATGTTTTGGGCTCCAGTGTGGCAGAATGAGTGGCCTCTTAAGGTGTGGGTATTTAGCTTTGTGCTGTAGTCTTTCGGCTTGACCTCTGTTTGTTTAGGTTATGTACAACTTCCAGCACTTCCAAGAAATCAGACTGAAGAGAACAGATTGAATTCACGTATTATTATTATTTAAGTAATATTAACACGGTGGCTCCGTACTACCTTCTAAGTTAATACAACTTGCAACAGAAGTTTTAAACCTGGCGCAATAACCAGGTGAAGGTGACTTGGGCAAAAGTTTGTGAATGAAAAGGCAATTATTTATGATTAAAAGAAAAGTTACTAGTAAGTTAACGTAATTGACTACATCTAACTGTTGGGAGGGTGTTCTGAAGGAACCCAGGAGTTGATGTCTACCAGAAGGGCATTGGTGTCAGTTGCTATCTGTTTGGTTTTTTTTTTATGGGGAGGGGGTCCAGAAGGGACTTTTCATCGTCGCCTTGTCAACACTGAGAACTGGAGTGGTCACGGGAAGGGGGTGGTGGTAAAGGACGAAGCAAAGTTTTTGAGAACCTCTGGTGTGATTGAGTCTCCCAGAATCTGCTGGAGGGATCTGTGACTGTGGTAGATGGTGGTGACTTCAATGGCTGCTGAAGAAGGGGTGAGCTTCTGGTCAGAAAGTCTTCCTACTGGTTGAGTTTCCGGCCCCATGAGAGGCGGAGGAATCTTCAGCGGTACCAGTGGTCATGCACCCCGATGGCTACCTTTGGCCGTAAAGAAGGTGGTAGAGGAGCAGACTTAAAGGGCATTGGCCATGCCAGCTCTTTTATACTTACCTCTCAAGGGCGTTCCGTGGTTAGGGGTGCAGGATGTGATAGCCTCGGAGCCAGAGGGGTTGAGAATTCTAAGATGCTGAAGCGGCACTATTATCCCTTCTCTCGAACACAGGCGCTGGTTAAATAGGGGCTGCTTTGCAGTGGTGCGCTATCACACTAGCTTGACCTTTACTGGAGGGAGACAGTGGCTCAGTCAACAGTACAATCTTGTGGCAGAGGGGTGTTGGTGTGATGGTTTCTTGCGAGTCTGGGTGAACAGTACAAGCTAGTATCACATGTGTGTAGTATCTTGACTGCGCCAATGTATCCTGTTGGCACGTGTGTCTGGTGTGTTCTGCCTCTTCAGTAAATGTGACAGAATGCATCATGCCTCAAGTATGTAGGCTACTATAGCTGGTTTACATTCAGAATTGGTTTTATTTTTGTTATGACCACATAATATACTAGTTATAATTCTGTTTATTGATGGTGTGGGGAAATATAGTTTAACGTCTTTAGTGAGACATGATTGCTTTGCAGTTCTTCTTATGGGAGTTTGTTTTGATGATGCAATAGAACATTTTATTTTTGTACATAAATAAAACTCAATCTTTATCTAAAGAACTAAACGCAATAAATGTGTCATTTGTACCAATATATAGCTACAGTAAAAGGGTGTTTATTTAGGCTTTGTACATTTGAAAACCTCGCATATGATTTTGAACTTGTTTGCAATGTCAAATGTTTTTTCTTTATTAGTACACACAATAATTTAAACAGAACTAAGGTTTACAAAAACCGTTACACATAAAGCTACGCTCACAATTTAAAGCCGATCAGCTTAAGTTGCAAAAAACATGTAGTAACTGTTAGGCATAATCATACTTTTCCCTTTACATGCCTGGCAATGGCGAAGTGATGACCTTGCAAGCGGCAGAGTCTTCCTACTCCCACGACGTAGGAGCGGTAGGCAGATAGCATCTCGCTGTCCCCTCTTACAATCAACAGTACATACCATTCCCCTCTGCCCCGTCCTGGCTTATATCTAACATACCTCTCATCCCTCACAAAAACACCTGAACGCCACGCTTCTCTTTATGACGCGAGTGACACTACGTGACACAGACTAACAAAGACTGGATCGGGTGTGGCAAATGGGTAGATGTTACTTGTGATGCAACATGTTTAAACATTTCAAAAATATGAGTTGTAAAATGTTCGTATCATTATAGTGAAAGGCTTCAACAGATTTGCGTTATAAACAAAATTAAATACCATTCAAATGATAGGGCAAATGACAGTATATTTAAAAACTACTGTAATGGCCGATGGTACCCTATAGGCCATACTTGCAATAATGCTTTTCCACTGTATTGTAACCCTTCTGTGCGTTAAGTGCCCTCATGCACTGGTGTGACTAATGATGGCAGTGGAAAACCACAAATGCCAACCAGTATAAAACTAGTGCTACCATCATGCCACACTTGTAATGCTCTCTTCTCGCTCTCTCTCTCATCTCATGTTGTCGTAGTTTCTGTTAGGGCTAGTACTGCAAGCATACCCACAAGGCCTGCTACACCGAAGAACTGGAAAGTGTTAACCACGCACACCACAGTACGGCTAAGCCCATCGCACAGTAAGTATAAACTGCTGTTGCAATCAACATAGAAGCAGTTGAAGCATACAGCACAGAGTTTATGAATTCCTAGAACCATTATACTATTAACTTTTGTTGAAATGGCAATATTAAAGGACTTTGTATTTTAGATCAAAAATTTCGGCCTGTAATGTATTTTGTTTTTGCTGGTTGGCAAAAAATAATAAACATTAGTAGGACTGACTGTATACTGACATTTGTTAATTTGTTCATTTTGGGCAGTGATATTACAGTCAACTCTCGATTCTATGACCTTTCACAGTTCCCAGGAGAAAAGGTCATTACTCTATTTTGAAGAAGCCATTTTTGGAAATTGATTGATTTTGACCCACCCCAAGCCCCTAAGTACTACAATAGGACAAGGGACAAAACAAAATGCACACACCCCTGTGTCAGCAGGCAGTAATGTGTGGTAGTGGAGGGGATTAGTCACTCAACAGCTCGCGGTCCTGTGGGATCGGTCCGGCACGGTTTTTAGGCGCCCAAGTTACATGGTTTGACTTACCTCCATGGCATCTACGTCGCGTATAAAGTTCAACACACCACTGTCGGACATGAGTATAGAGGTCATGGGGGGGGGGGGGGGCATTTCCGAACCACCACTGGAATTATGATCCCCATGGACCCCCGACCATACTTATACCGAAATTCCTTATTTAGTGTAACTTTTCGACCATCTGTTAAAATAACAGTTCTGTTCAGTTTATTCTTTTACATCACTATCTGACCTTTTTTAAGGTATGCGTTCAGGGTGTGGCAATCATCACAAGACATTGTAGGGTATGAGTATATTATCAATAGTTAGAAACATTTACCTGTCTACGAACAGGATCAGACAAAAGGTGGTAGTAAAACTATAATATAGCACATAGGTTTATTTCATTTTAAATTAAGAGTAATGCCTCTTAAATTTCATTTGGTAAGATTAATATAAGCACATTTCTGAACAGTGATGGAATGATGCATTCAAGACATTACTTACATTAACTAAAAACTGCTCGTTCAGACTGCTGTATGTTACAATATACAAACTGGATACATGGGAAGGTACGATAGAGGCATGCATTAGACTTAGCTACAGAGACACGTCCAATAAAATTATAGGGCCACAGCTTAAATTTCTGAAGTTCTATGATCACAGCGAAACCACTGCACGCTAGTTCAGTGATATACACGTAGAGGCGATAACGTCAGCATCTATAGGTTTAATGGAAATGAACAGTGGTGTAACATTAATATTTTGTAATCAGTTACATTATATTTTGTCCAAACAAATTTAATATGCCTGAAATGAAATCTTCGCCACCGAGGCCTTCTCTTTCTATTGATCGTGTTAATAGAAACAGAGTTGCTGTAGAAAAAAAAACTCTTTCGAAGAGGAACCCTTTCTATGTAAATGTGCTTTATAGCATCCTTATCGCGGAGACAAGCACAGTAGATCGTATACAATTTCACAGCACAATTCAGTGAACAAAAGTGTTTAAATTTACATATGTCATTGAAACAAATGCTGCAACAGGAAATTCATAATCAATAGTCAAATGAATTTCATGGAGGATAGACAGCAAAACTAGTCTGACTTTTCAGTAGCTAAATGTAAGAAAACAGCACAAGAAATGAATTGAAGTAGATGAATTTACATGGGGAGCTGTGCTGAGAAAAATACACAAGTTTTACATTGTGATGAAAACATTCCAAGTTTTACAGTGTATGTTCATATTTGTCTATTTTATTTGTTGTGGCAGAATTTTTATGAGTGGGGTTAATCCGTTTGTTAAAAATTTTGTAGTTAGCTTCAGTGTTTTGATATTTTAGTGGGTTCCTAAGCCATAGAGTACTACCTCGACACTTTTGCTTATGTTAGCATCCCCATAGACTGGGTTCGAACAAATCACTGGTTAGTTACATAAACTTGCAGGTGCCTATACATTTTTATGCTCGCCTGAGAGATCTTTATATTTAGATTTGTGGCACAAACAGTGAGTCAAGACATTAACGTTTAACGTTACTTGTTCAGTTTTCTGGTACCACTGTAAGTACAGGAAAAATCATTTTAGATATGCTGGCTACGTTTGAAAAAATTATCATGTTTCAAAATCTATGTAGGCCTATAGGCTATTCACAGAAAAGTGAGCACTTTTTGAAGCTCTGCAATTTGAAATAATAATCTGTTAATATATTTTATTGTAGTCTTGGATTTAACCTTCGAATCCGGTGAAATATATGCACTATGTTTATTATGTACATGGCAATATTTATTTAAAAATTGGTGAAAGATAAAAAATGGCTGATTGGAAAAGTAACTAGGGCTTCAAAAGTGCTCACTTTACCGTGAAAACCTTGAAGCTGTACGTGATGAACACATCATGAAATAAAACGTGCGAGTTCTACTTTTGCTTGTGTAATACGGACTTGAGTGCCGAGAAGTAGTTTTTCCACCTCTCCAGCCATGCCGAGGTAGGAAAAGGCCGCCACTGCGCAGAAGGGAAAACTGAGGAGGATCTTTTGTTTCTTCTCCAACTATAAAATAATTGTACTCAAGCCATTTTTTAATGACTCGCTGCAAAATCACATGTACCATAGACCCAACCCCCCATTCCTTTTTTGACAAAATTGCTTTAAAACATTGAGTGGCATCGTAGCTTAATTTAGCACTAAGTGTATTTTCAGGGTCTTCTTGCATAAAATATATGAGAATTTATCAAAATATACAATAAATATTAATATTTAATCACTTCAAAACATAAACTTCTAGAAAATAAAATTATCCGTTGTTATGGTGCTAATGAACATGTAAACATCTGTCTTGGAGGAATAAGTTTAAACTGTTTACAGGTGTTACCCGACATGGTTAGGGCGACTTCATTTTCTCCCCTTAATGGCTGCTGAGGAACAGCCATTTTAATCAAATCTTTCAGAGTTTCCCAAAAAAAAAAAAAAAAAAAAGGGGGGGGGGGGGTTATTATTTTGAGAGGGTTGCTATTCCTGAAATCATAAAATCAAGAGTTGACTGTATTTCATGTTAACAGTATGTTAAAGATTTGCTAGCTTTGTAGATATCCTTTGTCGTTGTGGTCCACTGTTAAATAGTTTTAACAGCCAACATTTAGAAATTACTCAATATTTAATGTTTTTTTTTAAATTATCTGTGGGAATGAAGTTAAAATTTTGTGAAGAAAATTTTGTAGTCATAACTTGTTTTGTTTCACATGTCATCCCAAGAGATACTGTCTGTAGTTGTGTATGTTTGCTATGTTAAGTTTTGCTGATGCTTATTTTAAACTGAGGTGGCATTGCATTTCAAAGGAATGTTTGTTTGCTAGTTACTCTTTGCTGTCATACAGTGGATTCTCTATCTGTCAGGCTGGCATGTAACCATTGACCACAATTATTGTATTCTGTCTGTTGTCCCAATGAAATTCCCCGTATAATTAAGGGGAAAAAATACTTATAGTATCGTTCTTCGGAAACCATTTTAGTCATATAAATTGTTTGCTTCTGTCACTAAAAATGACATTCACTAATTGTTTAACCATGAAGGAATTGAGGAGATATCCTAAAATGTAAAAGACACAAAATAACTGATTATGCTGTAATCAAGGAGTCAACATTAAACAAATTTACTAACAGCAGTCATGCTTTACAGTATTTAGGTGTGTCGTTAAAAAATTAAACCTTGTTAAGTTTGCAATGGATCTGAATCATTTTTAGATGATCTTAATTACCTGCTGATCACCAATTGATGAAGGGATGACAAACAAGGGAATTGTGTTGTAAACAAAAACACATCACATTAGCCTATATAAGGTGGTTCCACTGGAAAAAGTAAGTGGTTGTCGCACTTATCATTTGGTGTTTCTGCAGACTTTAACCATCATGTCAGCCTTCCATGTTTGTTTCAAACATGGACAAGTCTGCAACCTTCACAGCACAGATCATATTAGAGGACTATCATTCAAATGGTTCAAACAGCTGTAATATGTAATTTATTGTATGCCCACGTGCTTGAATTTTTTTTTATTGCCCTGAAACACTATGAAGAATCCACTGTATTCAGTGGTGTTCTTGAGAAAAAAATATACTGGATTGCTCTTTTGTTGCTTTTTTTGTAATCATGATTATGTGCATACCAATATTGTGTTTGGATGTTCTAATGTAAAACAATCAAAGCTAGGATTTGTAAAAAAAAATTTTGTAGTTGTCTGTTACAATTTTGTAAGGAATAACAGACTGAAAACAGTATGTAAAGAATTGTATCTTATACCTTTTATTAATTTCCAATTATCCGCAATGCAAGACAGCATGTGTCTTTATACAAGATTAGTTTTAGTACATTTTATATTTAGTCATGTAACCTATTTAATAGTAATATATTTATGATAGCAGTGTAGCTTGTAGAAAAATTTATTAATTATTTATGCTAAGATGAAGTACATAAAGTAATGAAATTAATTAAATGTGGACAGGAGTAGCTAATAACTCCACTTCTTCAATGAGGAATGTGTTTAACATGTTTAGGACAGTTGAATAGATAAATTATACATATGAATGTTCATGTACGCATAGTTTATATATTAGTTGAATATAATTCTAAAATGCAATAACATGAAACTATAGCATTGTATAATGTGTAAAGTAACTGCTGTAATCTTGTAGAAATTTAGTTGCAGCTGCTCTCAAATGCTGTGAAAACTAGTCTTGTGAAGTAGAAATATATGTTTTCATAGAACTTGATGCTGTATGTTTATTCCCATATGCAATTGCACATGGAAACTGCTTGTAGTTAAGAGATCTTTTACTATCTTTTTTAAGTACAATTTTTTTTCTCGTAATTTGTGAGCTTTTTTATTAATTTTGATATGAAAGGCTTGGTGTTCATGCAAATGAATGTGTAAGCTTATTTTCCAGTGAAATGGCCAGTGTAAAACAGGAAACCAATGCAATTCTGTTGCCAAGACTATTTTTGTAACCTGTAGCATGTATCTGGACCAGTGGTACTCGCCAGAATTACCGGAATTCGTGCAGTATTTGGTAAAAGCGGATGAACATGTCCATTTGAGCTATGGCTGTTCTTACATGTAGAGTGCTGTGACAAGTTTTAAATTTCAGTGTTAGTTTCAAGAAAAATCGTAGTTGTTTAACAGGAAGTCATTTTGATATGAGATGAAAAACTGAATGTCTCTACCCATATATCATTTTCACTTTTTTTTTTTTCACAGAAATGTACAATATCAGAGGGTTGAGAAAATGGAGTACTGTTAATACTACAATAGAATTGCACCATTGTCCGCCAGCACTGGGACCAACTTGCACTGGACAAATTACTTAGTCGTGGGTCTGTGTCATATCTTCTAAAATTTTCGGCTTGAGCCATGCAAAAGCATGTATGTACAAGTGTCATGTAAAATCCAAGATGGTGGATGTTAAAGTGACAACTTCTTTAAGATAAAATTACCATATTTTATCTCATAATCATTGGCATTAGGTAATACCGTATTTACTCGTGAATATAGCACATACTATGATTTTTTGCAACAAGTTCCAGGAAAAAAAATTAATAAAATTCCAACAGCAATTTGTGGCACCTTGTTAGTAAGTATGTAACAAATTTAAAAGTGGGACGATACCATGTTTTCGATACTCAATACAGTTATCAGCTCAATACCCTCAATACTAGATACTCTTTAAGTAAAAAAATGTCAACTATGCAATCAAATTTTTGTAAATTACTTTTTCATTGTTCTCGAACAAATTTATGATAAAGTTTAAAATCAAAGAAAAATCACACAAGATAATAGATGATAGAAACAAACTTGAAATTTATATAATTTAACGTCTATGGTAGGCCTGTCGAGTATTATAAATATTTATATGATGCTAAAAAAATACATCAGCCATGTCAATTTTCAAACTAAGAAAGCTTTAAAAATATTTTATTTAGAAAAACAAGCATTAAATTTTTTCTGGACTAAGTCAGATAGAAGAAATGTGGGAATTGTTTATTGCCTGGTAAAAAACAATAACAGTTCTTCCGCTATTGGAAGCAAGACAAAAATGGTGGTTTTCACAGATTGTGCATACACAAAACATGTAAAATAAATATGAAATACAGGTTGTAAACACAAATTGCACGTAAAAAATCAAAGTATTTACTTGCATTCAGAATACCGAACATTTTTCAGTAAATTTTGACAGTTATAGAAATGTTAGCGGGGCCACAATGTATCCGTGCGCCACAACTGTTCTGCCCATGAATAAAATAATGAGTGTAGACAAATGCTATGATCAGCATAGGTTAACATTCTAAACTACCTTATTTTTGTTATGGCAAAGTGATACTGCTGCGGCTCAGTTTATTTTGTTGCCAGCGTATTGGGTGGGGTTGGGCGACACTTTATTTTAACGTCTTTCATGAGACTGCATTGTTTTGCAGCTCTTGTTACGAGAAGTTTCAACCTCACCAAAAGAAAATACTATAAATATGTAGTTCGTACCAATTCGAATATTAATCACATTCTAGACGTAAATATTTTTGGCAAAGTTTGTTTTCCGTACAATAAATGTCTTATTTTTACACTGCAAAACAGAGTTGAAATGGTGGTTTTTTTAGGTGATGTACATTTCAAACATTCTAATAATTGTAATAAATACTGTATTTACCCGAAAAGAAGACAAGGTTTTTTTGACAGAAAAGGAATAGAAAAATAAGGGGTCGACTTTTAAGTGTCTTCCAATTGGCGTGCGATGAGTCAGAGGATTTTTCAGAAAGGCTTTTCATGCTTAAATACAGTGTCTCCTATGGTTATACATATTTTTGTAGTGCTGAGACTGTACCTGTACACTTTGACAAGGGTCCCCTTTTCTGATGTCGCCCAGCCAGCCTTAAAGAGGAAGCGCTTTGCTGGAAAGCAAAATGGCTCAAGTCACAAATATATAACACAAAAGTTTTACAGTGTGAGAAAGATGCTACCATACGGCCAGGTTGGACACACCTATTTCATTGTGATTAGCTTTTCTTTAAAAGTAAATAAAATCTATCATGTTATTCATATAATAGTATTTCTTCAATTCATACAAAAATACTTTAACCTAAATTATTTTTTCAGCACTTCACAGGGCTACTCTTGAATTCATGTTTAAATATTTTTTTAGGGAGGGGTTGTCCTAGATTAGGGGTCATCTTCCTTTTGGATAAATACGGTACAGTAAAACCCCCTCCATTGCGACCCAATCCCGAGGAACTGTGAATAGTTTGGGTCGAAAATTTGAGGCACGTCTAAAAATAGATACAGTAATCCCTCACCAACCGCGGTTTCAGTTATGCACGGATTTATGTAGACATTTTCTCCAATGGCTGTACTAGTTTCTACTATCCATGGTTTTCAGTCTATGGAAAACTAGCCCTTACTAATGTTAGTAGTAGCGCATTTCTCAAGCTATAGGCTGTTCATGTTAAAGTGAGTACTTTTGACAGCCTGGTTAATTTTTCCATTCAGCCATTTTTTTATCCTTTAAACATCTTTTTAAATAAATATTGCCATGTAAGTAATAAACACAGTGTGTATATTCCACCACACTCAGAAGTTAATGTCTAAGGCTAAAGTAAAGCATATTTATTGACTTATTCCAAATGAGAGGGCTTTCAAAAGTGCTCACTTTACCATCATAGACTTTGACATTGGTTGTCCCAAGCAGCATGAAGCAATAAATTCCTTAATGCCAGAAGGGGACACTGGTGTATTAAGTGCATGTGTGGGGGAGGAGTTGCTGGCCTCGTCACATGCCGCCGCCTCTGCCTTACCCTCACTGTCTTTTTTCGCTTCCATTATCCCTTTTCTTTTGCTGTAAAAACAGCGGCACATTACACTGACTAGTTTCTTAATCAGTGTATGTATAACTTCATATTTAATTCAATGCCCTTTTTTATTATTATTTTTAGGTTTATGTGCACCCATGCCTACATAATATGCTAATTTTTTTATGGTGGGCAATTGGTTTTTCCTTGTGAAGTCAATTTTATGTGTAAAGTGAATAAAGATAAGTTTGTGCTAATAAATGCGTTATTATGTTACTGGTACCATATTATGGCGAGTGAGGCCATGTGCGTGTATATGAAACGTCAAAAGTTTTTGATGGAAAATTCGGGATAATTACTTCAAGTAGACCGTACTAAATATTTATATTCCCGTAAACATTGCAGCACCTTATAGTGCCAGTGCAGAGACCAACACGCCGCCTACATTTTGTATAAATTCAACACATTGACGTGAATTGCATCTATCAGCACGTTTTCCCAACGCCGGGCTGCTGTTAGGAAGTGAACCGGCCCTGTAACGACAGCAGTGGATGGCGGGCGGCCGCCACGTGCCACTTGTAGCGACCGACCAACAGCTACCCAGTCTGAAGATCTAGGTGCTCGCCCAGCTACCCAGCTATTTGACCAAGCTACGTACACAGCCAGACCAAAGCGACCCACGAGACTGCGTAATAGATATTTAATAATAACTTTATGTTTTAATAATACATAGTCTAATCTTTTCACAAACTTTCAATTGCCTTTTTTACGACAAGAGGTGGTCCTATATGCTTTTCTTGGGTATCGAAATAATTAGGAGACATCCAGCTATTAAAATATACGTATTTACATTTAATTTACAAAGTGTTCTTTTGTGCGCTAGAGACGATTGAACATACTTCATGCCAAAAATGGCAAGTTTGGGGGCATAGAGGTTAGGGATGGGTCAAAATCACCCCAAAATTTTTTATTATGACCCTATTTTGGGAACTGTGAGGGGTCATAATAGAGAGGTTCTACTGTATGTTATTTACAATACAGTGTTTGTAATTCCTATTTGCAACTCCTGAATACATATCGTTCAGTTTCAGTCTTTACTACACGTTTCTCTGCCATTGATACAAAATAATTAGTTGAATCGTTATATAAATACGACACTTCATGGACTTTCCGAGACTAGTAAACTGCAGAACGAAAATAAATGGTGCAGCTTCATCAATGACAATAGGGAAAATGGCGGAACAAGTCTACACATGTCGATAAACAGTATGAAATCTAAATATTGATGTGCTTGTCATGATACTCGGTACTTTTGATATGGCCCAGTATCGAATGTCCCATCTGTAAACAAATTATAATTTTTTTCATTAATGTGTGGTGACTATGATATGTTTGGAAAAAACTCTATTAAATAACTCATGGTTTTAAAAGCCAAAAAATTGTGGCATGCTGTACAGTCATAGTAACCTATGCTCTTAAAAGAAGACCGTCACTTGGCGGCTTGTTTTCTTTTACACCGGCTTCTTTTTTCTTTTTGCTTGTTTTAGCAGTAGCATGCATTTTTTTTTCTTCTGTGCTGGAATGTGATACTATCTTTCTCTCAAGAAAAAAAGTCTTTCTGCTTCCCTTCTCCCTCTTACTGTGGCTGGCCATCCTCTGCCTTACATGGAAACAAAGAAGGCTTGGAGGCATGTATCAATCTGCAACGTATGGGCTGGGTACAGGTGGGGAGGGGAAATGTAAACACGTGGAAGCTCTGCTTTGCTGCGAGACAGGATGCAAGCTTTGGGGATGGAGCAACAGGGCTGCGACCTACACATAACTTGATTTTTTTTTTTTCTTCTGTTTGTACAAGGCACTTTGTCTTAATTTTTTTTAACAATGCTCTTATAGTTGTGTATAAATTGTTTACATTATTCTTTTCATGAAACAGTATGCCCTTGCCAGTGCATTACGACCGTTTGTTGTTCCAGGTGATAAGCAGAATACTAAATCTTAAGTAAAGTCTGAACTTGTTTTTAATGGTAGTAGGAATTTTTGAATGGAAATAACAATAGATAGAAAAAACTGCTTATTAATAGGAATATCATTGCCAATTTCAGGTTCTACGAATATAGTGACATAACTAAAATTATGTATGCCTTTATAAAAAGCACATAAAAAATTTAAGCAAATTTCATGCAGAAACCTGAGTTTTTATAGCAAGAAAATAACAGCTATTTTTGGCAAAAATAACTTTTTTTTTAATAAGACCTATTTTTGAAGAAAAAAAATAACACATACATTTTCAGGTCTCTACTGATAATGCATTATCACTGTTAAGAGAAATATTTACTTGTAAGTAATGTTATAATTATTTCAAATAAACATTTTGTCACATTTTTTTTTTTCCAGTAGAAAATAGTCACAGCTACTGGAAACGATGTTAAGTATTAAATTTGACGTATTTCACTGCACTTAAAACTTTGTGAGGGTTAGGGGGTGTCCAAATTTTGTGAAAGTGGTTAGAAATTAATTTAAGAGTACCTAACAACACACAACAATATCTACAAAAGTTTTTCTTCATAAACAACATAATAAAAACAATGGATCACAATCGCATTACTGGTGGAGGGGCAAGAAAAGAATTTCAGTTATCACTGTTGCACTTGGAAGATGACTCCTGCTCCGACTTATCTTTGTCTGTAGTTTGTCTCTGAGGCATTCCATAACTCGCCATCTTCTGGGCCATCAATTTCGTTGGATATGCCACGTTTCTTGAAGCTATGGGTACAATTTCCAGTTACACCACCCGCCAAGCAGCTAGTATCCGCTCGAGAATATTACCTAATAATGGTCTTTTCAACTTCCAACTTGGTGTCATGATCATCACCGTACATCCAATCAGAATACAGTTTGCAAAATTCGCCTTTGAAAGGCTTATTTACAGAAATGTTGAGGGGTTGGAGAAATGAAGTTAGGCCCCTTAGGATAGCCACAATGTCAGTTTTCAGACCTTTCAACTTTCCTTTCACCCTCAAGTGGACCCTGAAACGGTTTCAAACCAACAAACTCTTGCGTTTAAGAAGAGCCGCGAGTAGGCAATCCTAAACAGTGTCAATCCTATCTAAAATCAGTTTCTTTTCCATCCACCCCTTCTCTTGTACATGAACAATTACCCCTTGGTATTTTTGAGAAATTATCTGTCTTCATACTCTCTACGTAAACGTTGAGCCATTGTCGTCTGCCTGCATATTGCGAGACCATGTTGCCACAGAAATCTTGCACACCACCCTACACTAGAACAGAAACCACAGTTTGGCACTTTGTGTACAAGCGCTACTTCACATGCTTTCATTCGTATCATTTCCATCGTCAATGCAAAACCACCACTATGTTTTTCATTAACATATTGGAGCACTTTGTTTCCAACTTGGGGTGCTGATCTTTTTTTGCCTTGAAACAATTGCCAGTCACGAGACATCTAAATTAACTTTTTTTGTTTCTGCCAACTATGGATGTTGGTTTCGGCAACATCGAATTGCCGAGCTGCTACACAATTTCAATCTTCTTCACCATATTTTGTGACTGACAGCTTAAACCTCACAGTGTAAGAAGCATCACGTGAACTTCCCAACATTCATCATTACATGTTTATTGCCCATGTATTGCATAATCACTGCAGTGAAGCAGTTGGAACAGGGATGTAGATAAGCCATTAAAAAAAGGGGGGCAGGCATTAGCAGTGTTTGTTACGGGGGAGGGCTGAAGGGGCTGCTGAAAGAGTGTGAGACGGGACGAACAGTTCCACTACAATTCCCTCTAAATATCTCCGGAAAATTTCTTACTACCACTCCGTCTCCCTTAATTATTTTCATGTATAGCGTGCACCCCAGAAATTTTACTATCTTTACTCAAATATGTACATATATGCGAGGTTAATGGAATAAACGAATGTGTATTGTACTCTCAATAATTATTTCTAGAGTTCTTCCGATACCATGTTTTCCGATACAGATACCCCACAAATGTCCTCCCATTTCTCTGTTCCAGCTCACCATTATTGTGCAGAAATATGAGAAATAAAAAATTAGAAGATAATTTCCCAATATTATCGCCACCAATAGCAATCGATGAAAGTTCTCCACTTGCATCCATGATTATGCATTTTGCTGTGTATATGCAGCATCAGACACTTGATGGGGGGACTATATTACAGCATTCACAATCGGTAGGATAAAGTTTCAAACTCTAGTATAAGTTTTATAAAGACTTAGACAATAGTCCATTCGTGCTTTCTTTGGCCTTTTGGAATCAAGCCTTTGAAAACTCACCCTAGGCATAACATGTCAACCTGTTGTGTTCAATCACTTGTATTCCAAAATTATGTAACCCTGTGATACTGTGTTTTTGAATAGATTAATAATCTACTTACTATCTTCTATAACTGGTAATATTCATTTTGTATAAAATGTGAATTAACAGCGAGAGCAGCGACGTTTTGGCAACGGCCGATAAGAAATAGTTCACAGTTACAATATTTTTAACCTCGTTTTTATGTATACTATTTGTAAATTAAACGTTGCCAAATTATATATTTGTATTGTTAGGTAGCACTGATGGAAACACATTTTATTGCTGCAGTAAAAAATACCAGCGGAAATTACCGTGCGTAGGCTCGCTCTAGTGGCACTGGTTTTTTTTTTTTTTTTTTTTTCATCCGGAAGGAAAGTTTAAGCAAAGCGGATCGTGTCGCTCTCTCTCGGAAAGTTCGTACCACCTGTGTTGTTATTTCTAATTTTAGCACATTTTATAATAATTACAGCAACAATGATTATGTTTGAGATTGAAATTTACAACTGAAAGGAATTTATTGTTTAAATACCTATTATATGTTATTTAGATGTGATGCGATGGTGCGATGCTTACAAATCAAGCAGGTTGGCAGACGTGGTGTGGAAAGGAGAATCTATAATCACGTGCTTGTCCCAACCCAATATGGCAGGCGATTATACCCATTGCCTTGCAACTGGCAGTGACGTGGCAATGTGTCAATGACAGCGTGTTTCTGAATGAAGCGTCAAGTTCGTACTCGTGTTTTTTAAACATCTTAAGAAGTTACAATGTTGTGATAAAAATGTGTTTCCACGGCAGGGTTAAAAGTGTTGTGATCGCTGTGTTTGAAAGGGTGTGGTGGCTGCATTGTAATTGTTACGCAAGTCAAGTATGTGTGTGGATTTCAAGCGTATGCAAAATGTATACATTTTAACCATGAACTGATGTTATGACGAAGTTACTTATTGAAATTTACGTATGTTTATCACAATGTTGTATCTTTGCGCTAGGTGTTTGAAACATAGTTGTGTAACAAGCTTACATTTCTGTGATTTGAATGTCTGCCATGATCCCCTCAAAATACTAAGCCCAACCAGATAAATTTAAATTAATAATATAATAAACCTACAACCAGTAAGTACTAATGCATGTAAACATTAGCGAAATAAACGTTACGGTAGGCTTACATGTTAGCTTGTTTACCACTATCTTTTATGTCTGTCGATGCTACAAAACAAAAAAAAACACGATATGAGTTGCGTGCTTGAATTTACTGTGTTCCTTCGTTTAAATTATTATTCCAAATAAGGCAGCCCTTTTAAAGAAATAACCCAACACACATTAATAACAACAGATTAAATACTACTGTTACTTCCGCCACAGTTGTAACAACTGTCATGGCAAAATATTAATGTGTATTATGTGTAACGTGCCATTTCGTGTGTAACAAATACTTATAAAGCCTATCTAAATATTGTTATAGGTCTAAATTGTGAACATTCATAGGAAATATGATCCCATTCTTTGAAAAGCAACCAACCTATTTGACAGTTATAAAAGTAGACTTCACATGGCAGTGTTTATGTTTACGTGTAGCGGAAGGATACATAACCAGTAACCAAATGTAGATATTTATCAGGGCTTCCGAAAAGGCCGAAGTTATCGTGAATCACCTATAGTCTATGTTACACATTGCACATTATTCTTATATGATCGTACAATGTTGAGAACAGTACAACAGAAAATTGCTATTGCACATAAAATAAATATAGATACAACAATAAAATAAAGTAATACAATTACCATACAGGTTCCAACATCATATCTATATACCTAAAGAATACTATATAAATGGGGAAAGTAAGAGTGTGTGTGTGTGTGTACTTTCACGTTAAAATGGAGCAATGGATCGACTTGATTTTTTGCACAGAGATAGTTTGAGGGCCGGAGAGTGACATAGGCTACTTTTTATTCCGGAAAAATATCTCATTTCCTTCAGGAAAATTCTTAGATTAAGCTTTTCTTAGGATTGAGTACTGCATAAAAAAAGTTTCGTCATTTCTCCTTTCTATTTTGTCTATGGTCTGTAAACCTTTCCTTCCAAAAAGCCTTAGTGGTCTAGTCGCTAGTATTATTCCAAGTGGGGCTGCAGTGGCTAGAACAATTCCAAGTGGGGCCTTAGTAGCTCATTGGATAGAGAGATTCCAAGTGGGGCCTGAGTGGATACAGTGATTCCAAGGGGGGCTGCAGTGGCTCAGTGGAAAGAACTATATCAAGTGGGGGATCAATGTGATTTTTTGCACAGAAATAGTCGGAGGGCAGGAGAATGACGTAGGATACTTTTTACACCGGGAAAATATCTCATTCTTTCTGGACAATTTTTATTGTAATTTTAAAAAGTACACAGACGGATTACATTACTCACAGCAGAACAACAAATTGTATTTTTATTTTTTTGCAAATAGTTAGTTGGTGTGCTGGGAAATGACATGGGCTATATTAAATAGTTATCAAAATTAATTCTGTCATTTTGAAAGAGGTACAAGGAGTAATAACAGAGTATTTGTCAGCAGACACATTCTTGGACACAGAACAGAGCTCTACATATCCTGTAGAGTTCCTGAATTCTCTACAGTTGTCAGGTTTGCCCTCACATGAGCTCCAATTAAAATAAGGAATTCTGGTCAAGCTTATGCAAAATTTAATTGAACCGTGCTTATGTAATGTGACGAGGCTTAGTGTCGCAAAACTTAATTATTTATCCCTAAATACACACATGCGCGAAGCAGCAAGTAAAATCTAAGTATTCCTATAATCATCATTTAAAAAATCTGTAATATACACTTCCAAAATTATTTTAAGACTTTTCAGATTTACATATTTATTATTGTTTAACACAGGGATAATCTTTTCCAGATCTTTCTATAATAATAAAATAATTTCTAATATCCTTTTTCACAATTAAAAAGGATTTATTTTTATGTAGTGTATGTGGTAAATCATTTGTGAATTTCAGCATTTAGTGGGAATGTTGTAACACAAAAGGGTTAAACATGACCCAATGGTCGTCACAGCTGCTGCAAATCTTGTTTTGAAAGAAAACTAGACACTAAGGAAAGCTGCTTTGGAAACGAAAATTAGCTCATCAAATCAGTTTCCAAAAATTCACTTGTGTCGTGTTTTTAGTGATGATGAAGAAAATCTTCTCAGTGATTACCTTAAGCAAGCATGCGCTGCAGACTATCACAAATGCAGTTCAGATGTTAGACGAGTTTGCCCAGGCTAGTAAAATTAATTATGCAGCACAGTGGGATAGGGATGGCGTGGCTGGAAAGCAATGGTATTATGAATAGATTTTTCACCATCCTTCCTTGTTGCTGTGAAAACCATGAGCTACCAGCCTGTCTTGTTCGACCAGTTTTAATGTGACGAATGTGTCGGTATATTTAGAAAAATTGAAGGGCATTCATGAAAGGGAAATGTTCACTCCCGACTGAATTTTCAATATAGACACAACAGGAGTGACAACAGTGCACAATCCTGGACAGGTGATTTCCCCAACAGGTTGGAAGCATGACCTCTGGTGAACGGAGGACAAATGTCACAATGATAGCAGCAGTAAATTATATAGGCAACTCCATGCCACAGGCATTTGTTTTCTCACGTGTTCATTTCAAGGATAACATTACGAAAGTTGGTGCTCCTGGAAGTTTTGGAACTGATCATGTGAGTGGTTGTTCCAAAAGTGAAATTTTTGTTAAATTCCTGCATCACTTCATTGAACACATGAAACTATCTGGAGATAGTAAATTTCTAATTATTCTGGACAGTCACAGAAGCCATGTTTTAGTAGAATGCTTAACTGTGTAAAAATTCTGGAATTGTTTTCTTATCCTTTCCGCCACATACAAGCCATAAGCTCCAGCCATTAGATCGTACAGTTTTTGTACCTTTCAAAAAAGTATTACAATTCAGCTTGCACTGAGTGGATGGTAACCAACTGTAGCCATGCACTAACAATTTATGATGTTGCCGCATGCATTTACACTACAAAATATTTGCTCAGGTTTCAGGAATATGGCCTTTAAATGAGAACGTATTTTCTGATGAGTTTATGACGCACTACATGTCAGATCAAGAAAATCCCTACAAGCTTGAAATACCAGCATCATATAGTCGAAATAAATCTGCTGATGAATGTAGTTTGCCAGGACAGAGTAGGCCGATCATTACACCTCAAGAGATCAGACCTTATCCAAAAGCTCCAGCAAGGTGGACCTAAGCAAGGGAGGTGTCCGGTATTAACAGACACACTTGAAAAAGCTCGGATAGAAATGGAGGAGCATGAATTGGGCTTGAATGCAAAGAAAGTCCCCAAAAAGCAGAATGTGGAAAGAAAATTGGTTGATTAGTTCATCAGAGGATGATAATATTTCATTCTAAAGTGATGAATCTTCCAATTAAATTTTTGACTCAGGATAAGGTGATCATAAAAGAAATATCCTGTGAAGTTCATGGTGGAGATTTTGCCTTAGCAGGTGTCAAGGGCAAGAAGAAAGAACAATTTTATGTTGTGAAGATTGTCTCAAGGGAAGATAGCCTTTTGCAAGTTAAACACCTCAAGAGAGTTAGAAATCAGCTCAGTACGAATAAATTCGTATACAGATGTGAAACTGTATTTGATGTGACCACTAAAGACATTGTGTGTAAACTGTCTCCTCTATTCAGAGTTGGACCAACAGCAAGACAGAGCAAAGTTGTTCTTTTCCGTGAGCATTTTGATGGACATAATGTTGAATAATTTCAGTGGTCTTGGGCAAACATCTCCAAGGTTTTCTGAAATTTAGGTAATTCTTACTAGTGGTAATTAAACTGAATAAGTAAAACTTACTGTGCAACAATTGCTTTTGTCCCACAGTACATGACCATCACATACCTTGGGACAAATGTATAACATTTTTTATGTACTAATTTAGAATTGTTTTGCATTACAAAAATATTCTTTATAAGAAATGAAAAAGAATGCATTTCCTAATAATGTAGTACTGCTACCATTCCTGAAATTCTGAAATGCTTTTAACAAAAAAGAAAAAAAATTTAAAAACTGTCCCAAGGTACAAGCCTCTTCCCTACTTTAGTTGGGGTTAGATAAGTTATAGCAATACAGGTTTTTAATTACCCTATTCTGTGGAATTTCTAGTTCTTGCAAGTAATAAATATTTCACCATCCCAAATTTGGTAGAAACATAATAAAATTCCAACTTAATTTCTCCACTACAAAACATTTGGGACAGAAAACTTGTATTATATTGTAATGTTTACGAATAAATGTTGCGTGATTACTATTCCACAGACATACTTGCTAACTTGTACGATTTTACTATAGGCGTAAATATCTTCCGAATTTCTGTATCTTCATTGTGCGAAAACTTCTTTTGTATTACGGTACTGCGGTGTTACAGTTGAATGAGGGAGGTGCCAAAGGGGCGTGGCCTCCCACACTGACTCCTTCCACCGGACCGGCCAGCCAATCAGTGTGTAACCCGATCTATCTAGTGGCACACTGAGCAATAGTGGTAGCGGGCAGCGGCACTTGGCCGGCCCTGAAACGAGCATCATTATTACCTCACACAGCAAAATGCCATTGCCTGGTTGCTATTGTTTTCTCTTCTGTCAATATTTATCTATATGCGAGAATTTCTTGCTGGCAGTGTCAGAATATTATATATGCAGTTCATTATGTTTGTATTTGCTTAATTCATTAAATGTGGATCGTCGTAGGTGCCTTTTCACAATAGTCGCCTCAATGAAATGAATTGACACGAGTCTGCCTATGTAAAAGTTATTGTGCACTTAAGTCCGCCATTTTCTTTGACCTTCGTGAAAAGCGCCAGCGGAAAAGTTTTTACGTAGTGAAGTTGAAATTTTTTGCTTTCATGAAATAGCTCAAGTGTTACGGTAAGTGAGAAAATAAATTATTTCGTATCAGTGGCCAACAAAAGTGATTTTAGTGAAGTAATCTTCCAACGTTCAGCATGTGTTTAGGAATTATGAAGTGAACAGTAAGTTTGCATGTTTTATAAATGTTTTTCTTAAATTGTTGTTAGAATATTTTAAATATACTTAGAAACCTTGTTTTAACCTAATTTATTTTATTGAATTTCTAACGATTTTTATATGAAAACTTAAATTTGCTGAACTTGTTTACATAGTGCATTTCATACATTGTTATTACCAGTGGCACAATTATTTAATTTTGTTCTTGTGGAAGGTTTTAAAATGTACTTGTCCTATATAAACACCCTTTAAATGTAGTTCATTATATAAAAAATGCAATGATATTTGTGTTGAGTATTTCTCGCACCATTAACTTACGAACAGCTACACATTTATCTATTCAGTTCTTTCGATGAAGTTAAAATTGAGAGTTTATATAGTAACTGAATGTTACTTCCATACGGACAAAATTTTCCACTGCATTAAGAAAACAATCTTAAGTTCCAATCACCACTCTTTCATAAGAAGAACCGCAAAACAATCACGTCTTACGAAAGACGTTACCGTAAAACTATAGTTCCCCACACTACCAATAAAATAAACAAAACCCTAAATAGTATATTATGTGATTATAACAAAAATAAAACAGTTGGGAATGGCAACCAGTTATAGTAGCCTAAGTAATGGATAGAAATTGTCAGTCTTTCAATGCCTGCCATTGGATTCGTAGTTTGTTTACAAGGTATATGAACATACTTTCAGCTACATTTTTATACAAACCAAAAAAAGCAACTGTTGGATCCGAACAAGCCAGAATGACTGAATATTCATTTAAAACTGTGATTCTCTGCATAGGGCCTAGGTACTAAAATGACTTGGTTTCTGGGAATAGCAGTGAATTTTTTCTTAATGTGATTTTTCTTCAAATTCTGAGGTGAATGAGAAACATTTTTTTTGAGCATGCAACCAATTTTTCCGTGTTTTCATACGTTTGAATTGAAATTTTGTGTTTCAGTAGTTTTTAATAAACAAACGGAACAATGTAGCTGTGTGATAGATCATGTAACCACAGGACTAGAAGTGAATTTATGGCAAAGTTACTTTTCATCAGAATTGCAGCATATCATTGTAGAATTTCAAAATGTCTTCCTGATTTGAATTGTGGAAAGTTGGCAAGTATGCACAGGTCATAATATAACTTGAGAAAACAAAACCATGGCAACATGTTACACAAAATGGTGGCGCAGTGGCTTTGCGAACTACGCAAGGTATCTTTCTCTTGTACAGCAGCAAAAAAATTTTCTCATGTACAACTTGAATAGTTATTGTTAAAGTGCAGTGAATAGGGTTTCTTTAATTTTGTGTTGCCTTTTTCTAGCTTTACGGACACATTCATTAGTTACCTTTTATACATAATGTATTCATAATTTCCATGAAAAATTATTAAAGCAAAACTTACGTGTGTTGGCAATGTCGCATCGGAATTCAATATCTCAAAAATATGGCACCGCTGCTTTTTGCTCGTCGTTACCATAATGGCTGTCTGTCAAAAACATTGAAATTGTTTGTTGAAAATCTAATAAAATTCTATAATATATATTTCTTATACATATGGACTGTATTTCTGAATGTGTAGTCCGAGACATCTGTAACAAAAAATAATAAAAAGCAAAGTATAAGAGTTAAGTGCTGCATTGCGACTCAACAGGTTATTTTGTAAGTGGTAAATTACATAAATAGGACTAAATGCTGGGCAGCGAGCTGTAAGTGAAACAATGTGTGTAGAGAATTGTGTGATTTCTATTAGTATTATTGGTGCATGTTGACATACCGTACTTACTCGTGTATAGCGTGCACTCATGTATAGCACGCGCCATGATTTTTGCAACAAGTTCAAGGGAAAATTTTTTAAAAATAAAATTGCACCAAAAATTTGTGGCACCCTGTTAGTAAGTATGGAACAAATTATTCTTTTTTTTCCCCCATTAATGTGTGGTTATTGTGATCTGTTTGGAAAATACTTTAATTAAATAAATTGGTGCAAAAAGCGAAATTTAAAAAAAAAATCTGGAACCCACTACTTAGCATTTCTGGCTTCGTTTTTTTTTTTTTTTTTTTTTTTTTCTTCCTTTTAGAAGTGACCAGCTCTCTTATTTTGGCCGTGCTAGTATGTCACACTACCCTCCTCTAAAAAGAGGGGGGTCTCTCCTCATCCCTGTATCCTCCCCCCCCCCCTCCTCAAACATGACTCGCTAGCCTCTGGCACGGAAACAAAGAGGGATAGCTGAATTATCGACCGGCAACATCTGGGTATTATTGCAAAATGGAGGGGGCTGTAAACACGTGGCAGCTCTGGTTTGCGGCATGACAGGATGTCATTAGTAGATCGCAAGGGGGCAGGGGCTTTGCTACCTAGATGTAACTGAAGGGTTGCTGAGAGAGATGGGAGAGGAGTGATGTAAGAGCGAGAGATGAGACGACATACAGTCCCGCTACTTCCCTCAACATCCCAGGGCAATTTATGGCTACCACTCCCCGTGCTCTTTTTTTTTTTTTTTTTTGTGTTTAGCGCGCACCCCAGAAATTATTTCCTTTATTTTGAGAAAAAAAAGGACGTGCTATACACTAGTAAATGCGGTAATGAATTGTATACCAATTTTGTATGTCTTGGCACCGAGCAAGGTGGTGCTGTGGTAACTCACTGGACTCGCATTTGGGAGGACCCGGGTTCAATTCCTGGTCCGGCGATCCTGATTTTGGTTTTCCATGGTTTCCCAAAATCACTCCTGGCAAATGCTGGGATGGGTCCCTAACAAAGGCCATGGCAGATTTCTTCCCTAATCCCTTGTCCCTGTCCAACTTGCACTATTTAATGACCTTGCTCTGACAAGATGTTAAGCCCAACTAACTACCTACCTACCTACCTAGTATATCTTGGCGAGTACAGTTTACGTATACTTTGTTTTGTTAATACTTCATTGTTTAATGATCAGAGCATGTAATTTTCGGTGATGCTACAGAATTATTTGTTTGATCAATGCGGATCAAGTTAAATTTTGAGTTGCAAAAACTTACTTTTTTAGCATTTAGCATCGGGACTACAGAATATGTTCGTTGGACACTGACTTTTGGTTCAAGTGGATTTGATGGTTCGAGTTTTGACTGTAATAATCCAATTTCACTGTCTATAATTGATACTAATATATTGGGACAAGATTTAAGTATTGGAACAACTACAATTATTTCACAAAAGGAAGTTGCTGAAATATTCGTGAAATAGGTATTTTCTCATGACACATTTTTAGTCAAACAGTTACACCTCTTAGACTTTGTGGACTATTAACTTTTGAATAATGGTAACACAAAAATACTGTATTCGGCATATATACGCCGCACATTTTTACAAAAAAAATTACTACGAAAAGTGGGGTGCGACTTATATACGAAATATTGTCATTCAAAAAAAATTTTGCCCCAAAACATGTTTAGAAATTTGTCAACATACAGTACATTTTAATGTTTTAACTTTTAAGGAAGAAGGAAAAACTTGCACTTATGCAATCATTTGTTCACTCACGTTCATTAACAAAATAACCATCACGTACACGTAAAATGTAAACATGTTGGTGCTCGGCCATAGATATCACACGAGAAAACAATTTCACTGATATACAAGAGAAAGATATCTTACGTAGTTCGCATGCCCGCCGCCACGCCACAAGTGCACGTTACCGTCTGTGGAATAGTAATTGTTATGTATATTTGTAAACGTTGCAACATAATACAAATTTTCTGTCACAAATGTTTTGTAGGGGAGAAATTAAGTCTGAATTGATTATGTTTGTACAAAATTGTGACTTAACATTATTTACAGGAATACAAAAATTCAGTGCGGCCTATACTTGAAATATTAATTATCCCTCATTTTTCATCAAAAACTTCAGGTGCGGCCTATACACACATGCATCCTAGACACACCAAAATACGGTAATAGTAGTATGTTATGCTAGACAGTTGAATGTTGTGGTGTTCCGACTAAACCTTACAATATTCTAAATACAAATTACGAAAAAACGAAACAAAACGAATTAGAAAACATCCTTTACAAAAAATAATGCAGAACACATGCACATCTGCACTGTTGCAATAAAGTACGGTATAAAGTGCACTGTGTGAAAATAGATTAGTTGTTACAGCACTGTTTACACTTTGCGCACGTAAATACAGGTAACACAATAGTTACGAATCTGAAACTTTTTCTGGCAACAACTACCTACAAGAACAAGTACACAATATCCCAACTGATAGTGGTAGTTGAGCTATATTTTCTGTGATACTCTCTGGGACACACTCCATGCCATAGTTAAATTATTTTTACATGGAGTGCACCTCTTTGACAATTCATAATGTAGACCTGTGTATTTTTTTTTTTATCTTAAAAGTTTTTGTAAATATCTGTGGCACAGGCACACACTGCTATATTGCCATGGAAACACCTGTGTACAGGATGACTTGACGTCAAAAGTGTAAAAAAAAAAAAAAAAAAAAATACAAACGTGAATGAACGTGGACGTAAAGTAGTAGAGCTTCACATTCCAGCAATGCATAAGAGAGGAAGAAAAAAAAGGCGGGGCACTGCCGTAAATGAGAAAGCAAATAAAAAAAAAGGGGGAAGCAGTCCACCTTGATACAGTATTATTCAGGAGATACAGGTTTTTTTTTTTATAACGAGTTGTTACAAAAATTATAGTGCATGCTGTTCAAATTCACGAGGTTTTACTGTTTAACATTGCGGTACGATAAAATTTATTCTGCGTATAATTTAATTAGTGTAGAGACAAAAAATTTAGAAAAAAAATGTTAATGCTTTGACTATTGAATAATCAGACGTCAGCAGTATTTAGCAAAAGAAAATTTAAAATTTTTGTTTAACAAAAGAAAACATAAAATTTTTGTTTTTCAAAAGAAAGTATAGAATTTTTGTTGTTTCCAAATTGCTAGTGCTACAGTGGCTAATATGTACACTTCCATTGATACTGTTCAAATAACATGAGAGGGCATTTATTACTCTTATTTTAACACTAGAAATGGATAATATTTTCTGGCATGGCGACTTTGTCACTGCTCCAGAGCTGTACAGTTTCTGTTGTTACGTGACCCTGGCAATGGCAAAGATTATATGACACCCTGAGTTGGCCAAGCTACGCACAGGCAGTTCAGTAGGGATGGCATTATTGTCTTGGTACATCTTATTACATATACTATGTAGCCATTTCATTTGTAGTTGCAAAATCTTTATTATGTTGTTTGTATTATTTAAATTGTTGTGGTGCTTAACTAATACATATTTATTTATAAAGTAGTGATCTTCAGTGTTCCAAATTTTGAATGCCACCACTTCACTAATGACTCAGTGCCATGGTGGTTGAGCTGTTAGCCTGCTAGCCTCCCACCAAGAAAAACCAGATTCGATCCCCGGCCAGGTCACTCCTGGATTTTCGCATGTGGGAATCATGCCGGACGATGCCACTGGTCGGCAGGTTTTCCCCCACACTTTGATTCTGGCGCTACTCCATACTCACCTCGATCACCTTTATCGGCTCTCAAAAATGAGAAATATCAAAATTTCTAATATTTGAATATACATTCACAAATCACATAGAAAAATTAGCCAAAATTCAAAATACATATTACATTTTGTGACAATTGTACATACAGTAAAAGCCCGATATAACGCAGCTGTTGGGGGAGTGGTCGAGTGCAGTAGCAAAAAATAAAATCCAATGTTCTAATGTGACGTGACACCTATCAGTCAAACACAGAGCAAGTGTTGTTATTTGCTGCAGTAACTCGTGAAACGTTTAGCACCTTGCTATCGGAACTTAATTTTTTTTTATCTGCATCACCAGACTTGACAGCACCCAAGGGAGGGAAACAGAAGAAGAGAAAATTGCTGCAATGAAGGGGGTCACATGCATTCAAGCAAGAATAACTAAAAAAAGACCACTAAAACAAAAAAATAAAGTGAATGATTTGTGGCTTGCAATGAAAGGTCGCTTTTCTGCATTAAGCCTTGTCCACAATAGCTCGTACTGATTTTTTTTTTTTTTCGCAAATGGAAAGAGACACCATATAGCTGGTATACATACATACATACATTATAATCAAATTGTCTACATCATAATTATAGTGATTACATAGCACTATATTCCATAGGGGATTAATAATAGGCCTGTAAATGACTCAGGAGCCCGAATTTTTAGGCATGTCTCAAATTTCGGGATTGTTTTTTTTTTTCTTTCGAAAATAGGAAGACCTACTGTTATAGCTGCTATACACACATTATAATTAGTGTCTACAGCATTATTATAATGATTACGTATCATGCTATACAACACGTGCACATTTCATGGTAACTTGTGTACCAGTAAATGTGTGACAGCAGGACATTTGTGAGTATGATCTATGGTTTGGAATACGGCCGTGCCATTCCCCTATACTGATCCAACGCCCAGATACGTTGGAAAGGTTGCCACAGTATCTTTTTTCTTTGTCTGTTTACAACCAAATGGCAGAACAGGCATAATAGGGTCACATAAAAAAGGACCACTAGGAATTCTATGTCAAAGCTTCGCACCACGCCAACAAAATTGAATATGGAAAAAACATACAATATTGGCTGTAAAGAAACAGTAAAATAGATCTCTGCATTGAAAGGAGGGAGAATGCGTGGCCGCTCTCTCAGCCTCATCCATCAATGTCCCCGACTCACGACCACTCGCTAACAGACCACAGGCTTACCTGACTGCACATTTTCCATTTATTTATTTGGCCGGGGGGGTGGGGGGCATAAATTGCCCCATGGTATAACTGAATCCACGGTATTCCAGGCTTCCACTGTATTTGTAATTACCGTATTTTGGCATGTATAGGTCACACCAGAAATGTTTGATGAAAAATTGGGGATAATTAATATTTTAAGTAAAGGCTGCACTGAATTTTTGTATTCCTGTAAATAATGTCAAGTCACGATTCCATTTAAACAATAAATTCAGACGTAATTTCTCCCCTACAAACCATTTGAGACAGAAAATTTGTATTATGTAGCAGAGTTTACAAAATACGTCATGCAATCACTATTCCACAGATAGTAACGTGACTTGAGAAAGCAAAACCACTGTAACGTGTGAAACAAAATGGCACCTATCAATGTGCACTTGAAGTGCAGTGGCTGGTGTGCGAACTACATAAGATATTTTTCTTGTACAGCAGCAAAATTATTTTCTCATGTACGGCATCTATGGCCGAGCTCCAACATGTTTACATTTTACGTGTGCAGGACGAAGGTAACAGTACTTTAACGCGAGTGAAAAGCTATTCATTTGTTCTTATTTCCTTAGAAACAAAATTAAAACATTAAAATTTACTGTATGTTGGCAAATTTCAAGACGTGTTTTGGGGGTAAATTTTTTTTATGCCAATATCTTGTAAATAAGCCACACCCCTCTTTTTGTAGTCATTTTTTTTTTTTTAATGTGCTGCCTATGCATGCTGAATTAAGGTATTTATTTTGTGAAATTCGTCAAAAGAAATATGTATGTATATATTGTGAACATCTATAGTGGGTGAACTGATTGTATTGTTCTGGGTCTCAATATATGGCGGTGGTGTGATAAAATAAAGGAAGTTGCCAAGCAGCGACAGTCACCGCTTTGTCACTGTGACTTAAGTGTCATGCATGCGCACTGGCACTGGGTGTCACCATTCTGGAAATTTTGTCACTACTGCCATCTCTAGTTAGAAGTGGTTCCAATTCCTCATCATTATTCATCTTATGTTCAATGTGATCATCTGTTTCTTCAAGTGACCATACTTTGTAATGTTATGAGCATGTAAACATGAATTCCTTTGTACTTCAGTTACAACAGTGGTATAGAAAAATATGTTGTTGAAGTTCTATTACAGCAGAGACATTTAAAAAAATACTTCCACAAAACAAGGCTGGAACGAGATAATAATCGCAGTATTGATTATTCTTCAGTCAAAAACCCTCGTCGCGAGAATATTTACGAATATGGGAGAGGAAACGCAGAAAGAATTTAATAGTTTTTAAGTTAGTATGAAATTAATGAAAAGGGCAGAAAAAGTTGCTGGCACTGCTGGTGTGAGTTACTATCGTGACCCGTGCATTTTCTTCAATCTATCACCTTCTGTTGCTACACGACTGGTTACTACTCTCGCATGACGGCGGACAACTGACCACAAAGGAGTCCGTGCCTACTATAAGTATCTTCTGAAAGTTTATTGAACCACCGAAAACATTGCATGATTCAGTTATGCCTAAAAGTAGCAAAAACACCCCTCACAACACAGGCATGTATCTCGTCACATCGCAACAGCACGACTCTTGTCATCCTACCTATACTGCAACAGCAAACAACTTGTGTGCCCTTGGCTAACTCATAAAATAAAAAGGTGTTATATCACCTTATGTTGATCATTGCTACTCTGCTAAACGACTTAAATTGAAATAAGTTTTTGGGTATTAAAAATATATAAAATAAATACAAATTGCTATTATCACTAAGTTCTAAAATACTGTATAACTTACTTAAATCTCCAAAAGTATAGAAAAATTTATATTTACCACACATATAAATTACTTTCCTGCAACATTACAACTTTTGATGTGTGAATGCTTGCATCATTGACAATCATTGAACAAACTTGTTCAAGACTTATTACACCTATCAACACCATTTTCAGGGGGGGGGGGGGGGGGGAGATATTTCTTATTGTACCAGGCTAAACCTTGGACCATGCCCATGCTATGTAAAGCAGCAGAGTGGTTTCTGCACTAGCCTCCAAAGGTAAGGTGGGGTAACTGGGCAATAATTTTACAATACCAGCAAGTAGTTCTAGAATTCTCAGTTGCCTGAGGACCATACTTCATTGTTTTGAAACATCAAAATAATTAAAAATGTATTAAACATTCTTCAGGTTTGAATATTATGATGCCTAAATGGCAGTGTTTAAAGTTTTAATAATAATACAATTCTGTGTCTTGCAAGCAGTTACCCCTTAAAATTGGGGTAACTAGACCAGTGTAATCCACACTCTATATCAGCAGTTTGAATTTGATGGGAGGCATGTGGGCCTATAGACACATTTAAACAAAAAAAATCTCGAAACAAACACATTGATTCAACACTATTGGAGCTAGTGCCAACATAATAACACTGCTTTGTCTAATGAATTAAGTACAAAGTACTGAACAATCCATTTATTGATACAAATTTACTGAAAAATACAACTTCAGCACATAAAATAACTTATCATTTAAAAGTTTCTGTAATTATCGTAACTAAAACTTATACCAAATTTGTTAATTTTTGTAACTGAGCATATCATTGAAAATAGAAGGTAATGTTAACTTATATTAAACAACTTCAACATAGAAGTACCTATTTATAAATTATATATTTTGCACTTGAACTAAATTAATAAACTTAACTTTAATAAATGTTAGTCAAATCACTTAAATCAGTGGTGAAGCTTATCGTATCCTTGAAGCAGGCAAAGCTGTTCATTATCGGCTTTGGCAATTTCCTAATGACACCGGTCCTTTGAACATATGATACTTCAGGTGTTTCAATAAATGTCATAGTTTGGCTGTATATTTTAGGAAAATGTCACCTCATACCCATAATTTGTTTTCATCAAAACTTTTGCTATGTACAATCTGAAAGAAGCAAGTGTCTTGCCAAAATCTTTAAACAATTCAGTAATCTCCTTACATAAACATCATTGTCTTCATCATAAGGAGAACTGAATGTTAATTCTTTATCACTCTACTGAGGAAATCTGTCACCGTCTTTACTTGTCTTGCAGATAGTTTTGCCTGGTCTTCCTGTTGTAAATGGGGAAATGGAACAAGGCAGAGGTGTCTTCATTTGTAGCTTTACTTTACCGCACTTCATACATAAGACAATGCTGTCTCGCCATATTGGACATACCAAAATGGTTCACAAGTTGAGTTGCCAACATTAGAAAGTATTTTAATGAATTCTTTCAACACCCCCACCCCCTACCCTCAATAAAATACTGTACTAACTCCTACTAATTTCCTGAACTTGCAGAACTGGTCTTTTGCTAAGGGCTTTGTAATGTATCTGCTATCTGATCCTCACTCGTAAGATAACTTAATATCTATATGCTTTAATTTTCTATGACTCCCGATCCTCTTAGCAGCTTTTATTGCTGACTGAATATTCTATAAAATCTTAATAGGTGTTACATCACAAAAATTAAAATCACTCAAAAGATTCTTTAACCAATAGGCTTCACTAACTGCTGTGCAGAGTGCTATATATTCAGCCTCAGTGGATGAAAGTGCAACACAATTTTGCTTCCTTGAGCACCAGGTAACAGTATACCCAAATAGCTTGAAGTAAAAACCTGTAGTGGATTTCCTGTCACTACAACCCACCCCTCCCCCCTGCCATCCCAGTCTACATCAGCATACCCTACAAAAACATCATTACTATCACAAAGTTTGTGGTCCACAGTACCCTTAACATATCTCAAAATTCTTTGATAGCTCTCAAAACACACTCATTTGCACCACTTTGGTATCTACTCAATAGGATAACCGAAGCGCACAGATCTGGCCTTGAGGCTGAAACAGCATACAACAAACAACCTATAAGCTGTCTACACACCTTCTCTACATCTTTATCATTACATGTTTCATTCAGCATTTCAGTCTTGAAATTCTGGTCCATTAGGGTATTAATTGGTTTACACTCACACATGCCATATTTACTGAGGACACCTTTCAAATATTTTTCTTGACTTATTTCAGTGGCACTCTCCTTCAAGTTCTGCTTTACAATCATGCCTAGAAAATCTGACACTAATCCTAAATATTCCATTTCAAAAGTGTTACACCGTGCCCGTTTTGTGCTACCAATCTCTGCTTCATCTGACCCAAACATTAAAAGGTCATCAACATAAACCAATAAATACAGTTTCTGACTGCCCTTACATTTACTATACAAACAATAGTCACTCTTAGACCTAACAAAACCTTATGAACTCATGACTATGTCAAACTTTTTATTCCAATATTTAGGTGAATTTTTCAAACCATTAATTGATTTGTTTAACTTGACCACATTATTTTCACAACACCTCTTCTTTGATATTTGCATACGAAAATATCCCTCTTACATCTAGCTGATGAATAGGTAATTTAAGTTTAGTGGCAACAACGAAGACTCTAAAGGTAGGTAGTTTTGCAACTGGTTCAGATAGCTTACTTACATCACAAAGGTCTTTCTGTTCAAAGCCTCTGGCAACCAGTGTCGCCTTGTAATCTTCTTGTTCACCATTACACTAATTTGAAAACCAATTTGTTGCTGATTATTGGCTTACCTTTAGACACATTACAAACGCACACAAAAAAAAAAGTATTATTGTCTTCTCTAAGTTCTTTCTCTATTGCCTGCGACCACTTACAAGCATCACTTATTTTCATAGCTTCACTATATGTTGATGGTCCATACGCTAACCTGAAATTTCTACACATTCCAGTTCTTAGTCCCTTCAAGCTTAATCACATTTACGGATGTGTTTCTCGTCAGTTGCTCCATTTTCACTAGGCATATAACTATCTCTTCTGACCTTGGCCAACTGTTTTAAAACGTACATTTAAGATGTCCACCAACACACCTACAATGTTTACCGCCACATTTTCCTCCCGTGACAAACTGCCATGTATTACTTCCCAACTGCCTTTAGCACAATGCTACACCATGTGTCTGGGCCCATAACCTATGGGAAATGAAACAAGGCAGAGGTGTCTTTATCTGTAGCTTTACTTTACCACACTTTATACATAAGACAATACAGTGTCGCCATATTGGACATACCACAATGGTTCACAAGTTGAGTTGCCAACATTAGAAAGTATTTTAATGAATCCTTTCAACAATTCCTTTGAATTTTCTTCTTACCAGTAACCTTACCTTTCTTTCTAATTCTTCCTCTTTCTGTTTCTTTTCTTCTTTCTTTAAGAGATACCCTTTCGTTGTGATAATTTCACAGTTCCCCACGTCTTTACGCTTTTTACCCACATTTTCCAGTTTTCGCTTTGATTTGGGGATTTGTAATAACTCCTCAAAGGTTTTACGTCCTAATACTGGCTGTGCTGCAGTCGAGGGTATAGTGGCTACTTCTAACTGCACTGCTACTGTGGGTGTAGTGGCTACTTCTGTCTGCACATTTGGCTTGAACAATGTTAAAGGATGTGCCTCGTTGTTGTGACCTTGCATTTGAGTACAATAATCCCTCACCAACAGCGGTATCTTGAAACGTGGTTTCCGTTATGCACAGATTTGTTTTTGTAGACCGTTTCTCCAACCACGGTACAAGTTTCAACTATCCACTGTTTTCAGTCTATGAAAAACTAGTATTTACTGATGGTAGTGGTTGTGCATTTCTCAAGCTGCCATCGTACACTTTGACATTTGTTGTCCCAAGCAGTGTGGAGCAATAAATTACAAGGAGGCCGGGTCAGTGAGAATTCTTTGACCTATGTCCTAGTCACACATTGCTACCTCTACCTTACCCTTCCTGTGGTTGTTTGCTTCCGTTATCCCTCCTCTCTTGCTGTAAAAACAGTGATACATTACCGACTAGTTTCTTAATTAGGGTATGTATGACTTCAAATTTAATTCAATGTCCTTTTTTTAATGATATTTTTTAAGTTTGTGTGTATCCATGCCTACATAAGGAGCTAATTTTTTATGGTGAGCATTTTTTTTTTTTGCAAAGTCAATTTTATGTATAAAGTGAATAAAGATAAGTGTGTGCAAATAAAATGCATTCTTATATTACCATATTTTAGGGAGTAATGCCATGTGCGTGTATAGGCCACGGCAGAAGTTTTTGATGAAAAAGTTGGGATGATTAATATTTCAAGTACACCACAATTAATATTTATATTCCTATAAACATTGCCGGGCCTCATCATGTCAGTGCAGAGGCCAACACGTCGCCTAAATTTCGTAGAAATTCAACACAATACGTGAATCACATCTATTAGCATATTTTCCCCAACACCTGGTTGCTGTTATGAAGTGAACCGGCACTGTAACGACGGCAGTGGCGGTGGCCGGCTGGCCGCCGCCCGCCAGCTGCCCAGCTCGAGGATCTAGGCCCGAGCGACAGCCACGCCTGGCGGCGCTGCAGAGGACCTAGGCGCTCGCCCAGCAATGTACACACAGCAATGTTTTCATGCTAGCTCCAGTACACCAGTGATTGAATTTTTAATATTATCTTCATATCTATTATCAATAAATAAAGTACTGTGTTTTGCTTCAAACACGAGAACTCTCCAACAGTGCATTTAGTTACTGTTTTGAGCATAATACATCCAATTTTCTAATAATGAAATGCTAAATAGTAGATCAACTCAACCTATAACTCTTTTCCCCATAAAAGTTTGTACTCTTCTAGTGCAGTTTTTCAACTGCAGTGTTTTTAAAAACGTATCCCCCACGGTGGGAGAGTGATTACTGTATTATAAGTGCCAGTTGTTTTATACCCATTGATAATATTTGTTGCAGGCATATCTTGGGCAAGTTTAGTTAGGGTTGCCATAAAGTCCTGGTTTTTTTTTTTTTTTTTTTTTGCAGATTGTCCCATTGCCACTTACACTGCGCTTTGTCCCAAATTGTTTTCAGACTTCTGAACACAGCCACATGTAACGGTTGCAGTACATGTGTGATGTGGGGTGGTAGTTTCATTATTGATTGTCCTGGGCCAACCTGATTAATCTTGTGAAAATTTGAGTGGTATGACCATCATAAATTAATAATACAGGCCTGTATTAACATCTTGAAACCAATCGTAAAACAAGGCTGTTTTCATCCATCCCCACGAAGTTGTTAAAATTGCAGTTTGTGATGCAACTTCTTCATTTATCCAATTCTCTATTAAATACTTTCCTTGATACACACACAGTAGTAGAAGCATTCTTCCTACGGCAGAACAACATAGTAAAACAGAAGTATTTTCTCGGCCAGATAAATTGGTTATAAATTTACTTTTTGTACTACTAGAACCAACAATCTTAGTTTTGCTTGGATTGTGACAAAAGGACATCTTGTCACAACTGAAAATTGGTCTTGGTTTCCCCTTAAGGTTAAGTTCTTTTACTTCTTTTAGAGTTGCATCTAAGATTTCAATGAAATTGTAAACTATCCAAGGGTTAACTTACTCACATACCTATAACATGCTTAATACACTCAGGTTTCTTTAAAGACAAGCAATGCCTATTTGTAAAAGCTAACCGATCAGTTCCAGGGTGTTGGTCCTTAAATCTACTTTGTATGTTGTTTTCTCTGATGATGTACATTTGAACTAAAGCTATAACATCTCTAGATAAGCCAAATCCATTTTTATCCATTATATTTAAACAATTCAATGGCATTTTCGAGGTTGTCTACAGTGTAGGAATAACCAACTCCATTTTAAGTTTTCCTCATGTATGTCCTTACTATTATCTGCAATAAAAACAGACTGTGCTAAGGAAAAATAAATTAGGTTCTAACTTAAGTTAATTTTGGTTAGGGAAGATAAGGTTAGAGAATGCAGATCTGTATATAAGTTTGATAAAGATACCATAGGGTCAGGAAAAGTTAGTGTTACATTAGGTACATTCATTTAGGACTAAGGTCTGATTTTTATACTACTGCATCATTTTAATACAACTTTAAAATAGTAATATAGCTGTAGATAATCTTGGGGTAACAGAGTGCACCACTGGTCCAGATACCCAATTACAGTTTGATTCATGGGGTAACTGGACCACCCATTCTAAGCTCACAACTTAAAGAGAAAACATGTGGAAAAGAACACATTTTATTGATATTGTTTTTAATAATAATGCTCAACTAACAAACATGACAAAAGCACTTACGGTAGTAGAAATGAAAACCACACAAATAACGATGACAGCATGTCGTTTTCAGAAGAAAAATAGAAACATTAAAACTTCACGAAATATTCTTACTGCAACCATGTGCACAACTGACATTACAGACTTGTTTGAAGAAGAGGATAACTTCTTGTAGGGTAGCCAACCGCTCCAAGTTGAAAAAAAAAAAAAAAAAAGTTAGTGAAAATAAAACTATGGCCCAGTTACCCCTCTTGACCTTACATAGTGTATGTGTAAATAATTTGTGAAGTGCAGTGGTTGTAACTCATTAGTACAGCTTGGTGGAGACAGCAAACTTTCACAGTTCCCAAATCAACAGTTTTTTGTGTTAGGAGCACAGTCATCTGTGAATAACACCATTTTGTGATTTTTAGCTCCTGTCCTACATCCAGAGCACATATGGCTTGTCATCCAGGCATTGTTTGCATAATATATCATTAGCATTTCTAAACATTCTTGTAACATCTTGGTTTCAGAGTTTTATCCACTACTACTGGAGACAGGATTTGACAGGCTTGCTTGACAAGATACGAAAGAATAGGCCAGGGTCATCAGTATAAAAATATTGAGAGGTTCATTTCCATGCAATTTTTCCTTCCAGTGAATCTTTGCAGGATGTCAGCGATCTGGAGGCAGGAAATGTACAGTGTTTTAAATGCTGTGGGAAATGTCTATATGAATTTTTCTGAAAGGACGAAACTTTTTCTAGTGTGAAAAATCTGCTTTAGAACTTCAAAAATAACACCAAGGGAACTTAATCCTTACTACTATATAAATGTGTTTGTCCTTCTTTTACGTCAAAACAGAGCAACGGAGCAACGCATCAATGTGATTTTTTGCTCAGATATAGTTGGAGGGTCGGAGAGTGGCATAGGCTAGTTTTTGCCTCGAGAAAAAACCTCATTTCCTTAAAAAAAAAAATTTATTGGAAATTTATATCATTCCTTCATGAAAAATTATATTGAAATTTTACTGCATACAAAAAAACATTGTTAAAATAAAAAGTTCCGTCATTTCTTCTTTCTTTTTGTCTATAGGCTGTCGTCCATTCCTTCCCAAGAGCCGCAGTAGCTCAGTGGGTAGAGAACCCAATAATGGGGCCACAGTGGCTAGAGAACTCAATAATTGGGCTGCAGAAACTGAGTGGGTAGAGAACCCAATAGTGGGGCCGGAGTCCTAAATGCCATGAGAACGAAGTCACATGGGTCATCTAATGGTGAATAATCTACACTGTCTTTAAAATACCACAGCACATTACTAACAGTAGCATCAAGGGTGGGTGGGTGTGGGCGTGTGTGTGTGTACGTGTGAGAGAGAGAGAGAGTAATAAAAAGGGACGAGGGTAGTTATTGTTGCATGGTCTGGGGGGGGGGGAGGTGGTGTGGGAATGCCTGTCGTCTTCACACCACTGCCTGAGCATGACCACCTCTGTTGGCGTAGGTTTATACTGCAGATGTTTCTATAAAGGTGTTTGTGCATGTGCATTGTTGTGATTGTACAATACTGTAATTTGGCTGCTTATGCGAGTTTACTTTATCTTTGACAGGTGACTCACATGCCGAAGAATTGAAGCAGAGGATTCCATTGTAATTATACAATAGAATGGATTGTAGTAGTTAGGTGTGATTTTTAATGTTTGCCCAACTTCAGTTGATTGATACCTCCTCCTCTCCCCACATCATGATTGGGGACACGTTTCTGTATTAATTATAGGCAAAGTGACAACATGATCAACAACTGTTTTGTAGGGCCATGTTATTGTACGTAAGACATGGAAACATTCATATTTCTTGTTGCAGAAGCAAGCAATAAAGTGAACTGGAGAATTTAGTTTTCTGTTAACAGCCTGTTATGTGACGAATAAGTCACCTACGGATATGACGTATCTTGTCTGGGAATGAAAAACGTAGCTTTGGACATAATCCAATTGGTGGCATCTGGGGATCGTCATTTCTTTGTATAAAAGTTTGAATGTGCTACTTTCCCTTTAAGTAGCTTTCATTCACACAGGTAACATCCAGTTTCGTTGTGGCATTTACTACCCCATTTTAAATAAAAATTTTAAGTCGTAAAATTGCTGGCGTCTCCCCTCCCTCCTTCTACCCGTTGTTTGTTTCAACTCTGTCTCTCGCCTCTCTACTCCATATCGCTTTCTAGCTGCACCATGCCCTCAATCGCAGACGATTGACCCTCAACCATAAAATAGCTAATCATGAATTGCTTACATCTGGCTGCAACACTATGGCTGGCACAAATGCATTTCGCAAAATTTGTTTATAGCAAACAAATCATTTGCAGACTGTTTAGTTTTTAAATGTAGTTGGAGACTCGTGTATATGGATAGCCAGGTGTACATGGCACCATACAATCAATTGGACATGTATAAACATAGGTTCTGAACAGCACCAAACTGCATTCGAGTTGAGCAGTGTTGTGTTAGTTTTAAATTATTTCTTGCATTTTTTTACTAAAACTCAAGGTTAACCTAAAGTTCCCACAGTGATCTACTAATTATGTATAATAAAAATTAAAAAACACATTCTAAAAGGAGACAGAATACATAAGTACAGTATTCACAGGACGGTACTGGATACACACACATATGCAAGTCAGACTGTTACTTCAAGTCGAGATGACATTTGAATTTGGACCTTTTTCCTTATTACCTAATTATGTATAATGGTTGTATTTGCAGGCCTATCTCTGTGTGTATGTTACTTGAAATAGCAGATCTACAAGAATTACTACATAGTTGGTTTCAAAATAGCGTGATGCAATGCAGCTGGAATGAGGCCGGCTGGCTGCCACTGGCAGAAAACTATAAATACGTCACAGATGTTGCTTTCGTCGGCATCGGATGATGACCAGGGTTTCTTTCAAAGACTATCTAGGAGATAGGGATATGTACCGCCTACCCTGGAAAATTTCAACAATAATTGTATAATTCAATAGATGTGATGTGAATCGTATCCGTACATAGAGCAAATTTTTATTTTAGAAATAAAATGCAACAAATTTAATAAACTATCTCAATATTGAAGTTCATTACTACTGCCACCTGTAAAACCAGCACACTTCTCACTAGGCATGGATGTAACCAAAGGCAAGTGTGATTGTTGGGTGACATCCTGCGTGGTTGCATTGTTTATCTATCGTTCACATCCATACTGGAGAAGCCATGGCAAAACATTAGAGAATCATTATTCTTAGCTGACCTGTACTTGCTTGCAATGTGATGCTGCCCAGAGTTCCTGCCAACCACCTACAGCTTTGATAACAAGTGTATGTCAGAACTGTAATGGAAGTTAAAATTTTGTAGAATTTATTCAATATTACAGTGTATCAGCATGCATATCTGCAGTAATGTTTCATAAACAAACCGGTCCAAGAGTGTGTTAAATTTTGTCTGGATTTGTATAGTGTATTACATTTTCAGCTTTTGTACACGAGTGTGCTGCCTATGTATCTGTCTGGCAATTTCTATGTTCATTTCATGCAGGCTGCTGTCTGCAGGCACGTTGGGTGTAACACCTGAACCTGCTGCCGAATTTGTTGCAAACACTTTAAATATTTGTGTATGTTCCAGTTGGACACAGAAGGAACTGTGTTTTGATTTGGTTTTGTAATGTTTCCATTAATTTTCTGTCAAATAAAACACGCATAATGCAATACGATGGAAAGAAAACGGAATTTTACAAGAAACACTTTCTTTTACTGTTGCAGAGTTTTATTAACTTCAGGTGGTTGTGTGTTTAAAAAAAGCTTCAGCAAGTGTGGTGCATGCACCCCACAGAACTATAAAAACGTAAGCTGAGAGCATTTTTACTGCTGCAATGAATTTTAATTTCCTGCCTGACCAAAATAAATGGGGTGTAATATGTATTAACATTTTGTGTAAAGTTGCCAGCAAATTACACTCAGTACTTCACACCAAAATTGAATCACCTTGAACTTGGGTCACAATTTTGTCTAATACAGTGTGTAACTAATTATTTATAATTGGATGCCTTTTGTTGGTTTCAGCTAGTACCATTTTCTTGTAACCATAAAAAAATACCTAAGGCAACTAACTAAAGGCCAGTCTATAATTGATTTAGCACAGAATATAGCACACACAGAGAAAGTAGAATGCAAGTATTGGAATGGCGCTGCCTACAACCATGCACAGAAAGTTTGCCAATATCCTATCATTCCTGTGCATGTGCATCGTGTGTGGCCAATCAGAACATCGATACAGCAGAGTTCATTTGATCAAAATGGCTGCAAAAGTAATGAATCTGACTAGTGCTTGGAGAGTTTGGCACCATATAAACAATGGTTTGTTTTGATCAAAATTGTTATTGTATAAGCAATGTATGTGAAGAAGAACGGTATAACGTATTATATTTCTACAAATTAAGATGCGAGCAGCAAAGTAAACAGCTGTCGACAATATTTTTTTCACTCCAATGTGACCAACACATGCACGCACAACTTACAGGGCATCAGTTTGTTTCATTTTCACGTCTGTTTTGTTTAAACAACCATTGTTTCTGTGCATGTGCTAAATCAATTGTCGGCCAGCCTTAACTGTCAATTTGGAACATTATCACAGATATTGCTTGACTAAACTGTCTCAAAATGCTGCCAAGTTATTCCGAATGGAGATATATGAATATATGGTTCATTGCTAGTGAAATGGAAACAAGAAAGTACGGTACATAATTGTAAAGGAACTACTGAACTAGTACCATTCAGCCACTGTAGGTGAATACATTTTGATCATTAAGTAAATATACAATATTTTGACTACAAATCAAGTTACAAAATTCCCTTTATGCATTTCAGTGCCTCTTTAAGTTATTTTTAAGCCAGTGTGGTCCAAATATTTTTCAGTCGTGGGCCAGAAATTTATTCTTAAGATACACCGCGGGCCAACATAACAGTTCAAGAGTTAAATATATTAGTATTATTAGAATTATACCTACAAATATCTCATTTCTACACTTTTAAAAATATTAACTCACATCAGAATTTAAACATCAACAAACCATTTTAAACATTGTACATTACTTTGTCTTCTATATCAGCATTTAGTAAAAAAAAATATTAACATTTCAAAATTAACAAATCATTTACCATATTTATTTGTGTATAACATGCACTCGTGTGTAGCGCGCACCATGATTTTTGCAACAAGTTCCAGGGAAAATTATTATTTTTTAATAAAATCGCACCAAACATTTGTGGCGCCCTATTAGTACGTATGGAACAAATTATTCTTTTTCACATTAATGTGTGGTGATTTTGATATGTTTGGAAAATACTTTAATTAAATAACTTGGGTGCAAGATGCCAAAAAAAAATCTCGAACCACCTTTCTCCTACTACTCAACGTTTTTCCCCTCCTTTTAGCAGTGCCTGGCTCTTTTTTTGCCATGCTAGAATATCACACTACCCTTATCACAAAAAATGCCTCCTCTTCCCTCCCTCCTCCCCCACCCCTCTGGGGAACATGGCTCGCTTGCCACTGCCATGGAAACAAAGAGGTATGGCAGAATTATCAACCGGCAACGTCTGGGTGTTAGTACAAGGGGGTGGAGGGCCGTAAACACATGGCAGCTCTGGTTTTATGATGTGACAGGATACCATTAGCTGAGGGGAGGAGGGGTGTGTTTCGACCTACACATAACTGAAGGTGAAGGGTCGCTGTGTGTGTGCACGTGCGAGAGAGAGAAAGTGGAGTGATGTGATGTAAGAGGAAGAGATGAGACAACAGGTAGTCTTGCCACTTTCCTCAACACCTCTGGACAATTTATGGCTACCATTCCACCTTCCTCTTCCCCCCCCCCCCTTCCCAGCACACCACATAAATTTTTTCCTTTATTTTGGCAAAAAATGGGCGTGCTATACACGAGTAAATACAGTAAATATGAAATTACCTTTCTGCTCAGTAGAAAACTTTTTATCAGTGGGAGCACTGGGCAGTGTGCTTGTTGACGAGGGCAACAATGTCTGCTTCCATCTCTGTTGTCACGATGCGGAGGTTGGACTTCAAAGCTTCCTGGGATAACCTATTCCTCTGTTTTGACTTTATTAGTAACTGGACTTTAAAAACATATTTAGCATTTACGACAAAGTATGTTGACACATACGAACAGTAAATGTTTCCAGCCAGTGGCTAGCCGTGTTTGTGTTTCCAGCCCGGTGGCGGTGAAGGCTGTTGTGCGTGTACTTTTTTGTCTCATCGTGTTTATTATATGAATATCTTAATGGTGTTGTCGGAATATTCAATCGGTAGTTAATAATTTTTTATTTGCTTTTTTCTAACATAGTTGGTTGTAGGTAACGTTGTAGTGCGTTTTCTTGAGTAAAATGTAATATTAATCGGCACGTCGTTAAAACTGTTTGTTCCGCCATTTTCCTTACCGCCTTCCACAACGAAGTGACACGAATATAATTTACGTATATAAGTTTAAGTTTGTGTGTATCAGGAAACGTGTGCAGTGTTGATTTTACTGAATGATTTTGCAAATAAATTATTTAATGCTAGTGATGAACAAACGTGATTTTAGTGAAGTAAACTCGCAAGGATTGCCATCGAAAAACACGTGTCCAAGAGGTTGCAAATATTACAAACAGTAAGTTTGCGTGTTTTCTAAATGTATTTGTAAACCGTTAATATAATTATTGAAATGCACGTGGCCTGAAAAAAGGTCCCACATTCCACATTGAGTGTAAGGTTAACTTCGGTCTAAGTGTGTGCGTGCATATATTGCTGCATCTGTACGAATACGAACAGTGGCGTATATATAGTGTTTTTTGTTTTCAGTAAAGCTATAATTTTCTAATTCTAATGCTCTTTCCATACGAGCAAAATTTTCCACTGCTCCATCAACACAACATGCAACTCAAAATGCAATGCCACACACTCATAAGAACATCAAAATAATCCCATCTCCTGAAAGACGCTAATCTAACCCCCCCCCCCCCCCTTTTTCCATTTCCCTCAAAATAAAATAAACAGAACCTCAACAAATTTAACTCTGTAATTAAAAAAATTAAACAGGTTGGAATGCCAACCTAGCTATAATATTGTACATTAATTACTGGACGGAAGTTAGCTAACGTCAGTCTTTCAGTACCTGACATGATGGGGAACACGAGGAAGGGAAAGAGGAAAATGCAAGTGTGCATTGGACTCAAAACATTTGTTTGCAAACACCTTTTTCTTCAGTGACAAAACAGCTGCAGTGGAAGGTTACATTGTGGCCGTACTACTTTTATAGGACTGTCAAAATTTACCCCACTTTATGAAATGGACAATAACATGAACATAACATTTGCTCTTCATTCACTATTAAAATGTAACATTATTGTCAATTAAATACTGGGTAGAAAAAATATTAAAATAATGGGGAGTTGACAGAAAATGCACGAGAATTTTCTTAAGGCATTTATAAAAGTAAAATAGCTAATACTATCGCGTGCCAGACAAAATGGCCCTGCGGGCTGCAAGTTGGACCACATTGGTTTAAGCAATTGGTGGCTATACTTACATGTTGGGGAACCTTGCTTGCCTGCCTGAAGCTATTTTTCATATGAAATGCAGAAAAAACAAAGGAACATTTAGTGGCTTGTACAGCCATTAAAATCCTCCACACTTTTAAGTAGTGAACATACCACAACATGCAGTGTTGTTTTTCTGTGCACTATTTTACTAAGCTACTCACAAAAACACAATTGAAAATACATTTGTGAACTTTGTAACTAGATATGTATGTACTTTCTGTCATATGTCTGCATTCTCACAGAAGTTAACCAAATTTTATAAGTATTTATTCCCAATAAATATTTTGATTTTAGTTTACTTACATTAGCATGTATGAATGGAAATTGAATGTGTGGGAGTGAAAAATTATTTGCATTTTGTGTTTGTTATTTCTGTCATTTAACTGTTAACATTTCACATATTCGTGGCAAGGGTGATATATTAGCAACAATACTGAAGTGAGTTATGATCAATCATGTGTTGTGTATGTATACATGCATCTGTCTATATGTGCCTTTAAGTTGGTCATTCAGGCAATGTATTAAATTGTTCAAACATCCCCCTTGCATATGTTTGAATGGCACTTTCATACCAGTATTCTTCTTATCCATTACACACAGCAGACTCATCTCACTAGAAATTTTTATCCTTTGGTTGTGTACATAAATCACCACATAATGTAATTAAGAATGTACCACTTTCTGCATTGTAGCATTCATGAACCTTTAATAGAGTAAATTTTTTATGTTCATCTCTTGCAGGTCATATGATATACAATTTGAGGTGTACAGTAAAACAAAGCAGCAAGTTTGATGGAAGCAGCTGCTCGTGTACCATTTATAATAATCATGACTATGAGGACGTGCTTTAAATAGTTGTGCAGGTGAATGAAATGAATCATTGCCTAACAATTTACATTTTAAATAGTGGAATAGAGGAAATTTATGTTTATATTGCATATTAAAAGCTCACATTGTGTCCTCATATTCTGGTAGATACAGTATACAAAAGGCTTTGAACATCATGACTGTTTTAAACCAGTGCTTTGTATTGTATATTGAAATGAAACAAATTGTATTTTGTGCATTGATATTTACTGAATAAAATTGAAAAATGATCTCATTCTGTGTTTGGTAAATTACTTTCAGATGGTGTACTTAACTAATGAAGCAATATTTGAAATACATACTTGGAGACAATACTGAAAGAAATTTTTTTACATAGTGTAGGTGTCTACTAAAATACATTCATGTTACAAAAAGATTAAGCCAAATTTTCCACCAGATATTTATCATAGAATTGTTAATCTTGTGTGCATTGTTACATGAATTTTGATGGGATTTTGTGCAAGACAATAATCAAGGTGAGCTAGTATTTTTTAATCATTTCTAACACAGTTGTATGGCTAGTGTGTGTGTAAATGTTTCTGGGATCTTGGTGTGCATCCAGGATAGTGGGTCAGAGTTCTTACTGGTCCTACCAAGCCAACTTTTATGCTGAAGGCAGGTTCAGGAGACACACGTAGAGAGGTTCATTTGCAAGGTAAGTGGAATCGAGGCCATGATATTTGTTTTATTCCCTATTCTGTACTTCAAGAAAATAGCTATACATGTGGTGTTCCATCCCCTCGCACTGCTCTCCCCAACATTACGTTACTGATGCCTGCTGAAGCTGTCAAAATGCCATTTACTGGACACATTGCCCTGAACCACAGCCACCTTGCATGGCCCGCAGAAACCATAAGCTGATTTAAGAGCGGCCTCTTTCTTTTCTGTCCTAGTTTCATCATGAGAAGCAAGGTTGGACCTTGGGAATAAGGTTACAGGGCACATTAGCCATCTTATAATATTCAAAGATGTTGACATCTGATGTCCGTAGTTAAAGGTGAATAGTTGCAAACATCATATCTGCTTCCCAAGATTTCTACATGCAGTATTCTGCCTACGGTCAACAAAAAGTAGAATATGCTCTCTCCATTTTGTGTAAAAAAAACCAAACCATTGGTTATAGTTTATTTTATGAACAGGTGCTCTTTTATGACAGCCAGTGTATGGTAACATGCATAAATAAAACCAACATCCCATAAACAAAAGCCTTCATCAGTTGATGTGTGAGTAGCTTAATTGAAAAGGAAAATCATGTTGGCAATTCTGAGAACCCTGCCAACGCAAACCAGACCATGGAGAAATACGGGCAAGGAAAGAGTCCATAAGTAGATTATTAATGTACTTTATTGTACGTGGTCACAAAACAGCAGGTTTTTAATTACTGAAACGGTAATATGTACATTTTTTTAAATCAAATGAATCTAGTATCTGGTAAGTGTTTATTCTGCTCTGTGAAGTGGCAGTTGTTTCACAGTGTAACCAGCATTTATTGTAAAGAATAAGTGAAGTGATGTGTTGAAATGTACGACGAAATAAAGCATTTTGTACCAATGTTAGAAAAATAATAAATATGTTGTCCTACAAAGTACTAGGGATAACCATCTGAAGAGAAATTTGAACAAAGCATCTTATGCCAACATTGTAATCATGAATTCAGTGTTAGTTACTGTATTATGTAAATAACTTATATTGGAAAAGTCACAAGATTGTTTCAGTTCTTCCCTACATGTAACACATTATTTTTGTGCAAATTTGTTTTGAAACTTGGAAGAGATATGTTTTATATCTACATTATGGTTATACTCACTAAGTAAATGGGCAACTTGGAAATCAGACAGAGCCTAGTAGTTACTACTGCTCTCAATATAATATGGTACAATGGCATTGGAAGTTTATGTGCACACAAAAAATATCTGTAAAAGTTTAACAGAAGTTGCATCTTTGCTCATTTTGTAAATGCAAGGTGGGATGGATTTTAAGGAGGTAACAGCTTATGTAATGATGTAACAAGAGAGGTGTGAATTACAAAAACTGAAATGGATTATTTATGAAATATTTTTCTGTAGTGGTATCATGAAACTTACCTCTTCAGTCTTCTGTGCTCCAACAAATAATGGGAAATAAAGTTCCCTAAACCATCGTGAATTACGAGTGACAATTTATTTAGGTTCTAAAGTTTAAATTTGTTTGCTTCAAGAAACAGTTTGTGTTTTGTTAAGTGAATAAGTTAGGAAACTAATTAATTTTTATTGGTGGCAGACAAAAGTGAATTTAGCAAAGTACTCTCCAAGGTTTTGCCACATGTTTAGGAACTACAGAGTAAACAGTAAGTTTGTGTGTTTTGCAAAGAATGTTTTTGAAACTGTTAGAATAAAAGAAATGTACGTGGCTTTTACTAAACTTTTTTTACCCCAGTTCAATTTATTGAAAATGCAATTATTTTTACATGTGAAGTTAAATTTACTGAAAATGTTTACATTGTGCACCTCTCACATCAGTATCACATTTTGTTCTTGCAAGAGGTTTTGAAATATACGGAACTTAATTAAACAACTAATTCATTACAAAGAAATCCAGAAATTTTTATGTACGGGTTCAAAACATCATTGAAAATGTTAAGTGTTTATTTCTCGCATTGGTACGAACAGTGACACATTTATCACATTTTGTTCTTTCAATGAAGTTACGAGTTATAGAATTTTGAACGTTATTCCGATATGAGATAAATTTTCCACTGCATCATCAAAACAATGGGCACCTCTCTTAAGATGAGCCACACAACAATCCCATCACATGAAAGATAATTAACTAGAACTGCCCACCCCACCAGTAAAAAAACAGAACCCTAACAACTATATTGGTGGGAATGGCAACCAGCTATAGCAGCCTTAGTACTGTACTGAAATTGTCAATCTTTCAGTGTGTGCCATTTGATTTGTAATGTTTCTTTACAAACATAGTTTTCCTCACTGATAACAGCTGTGGTGAAGGGATACGTATTGACGAGGGGTGGACCGATGCCAATGCAGATGCCAATTAACCGGCCAATACCATGACTATCTGCATCTGAACATTATTTGCAGATTATTATTCACTGATTTAGTAGCACTAATTTATTTAACACAATGTTAAATAAACTGGCATGCTATATCTCATACAGCATTAATTTACTATATCCATCAATCTTACATTCTGTCCGAAACCAAAAATATTAGGGATGGACCGATACTTCTGCAGATTATCCGAAAATCGGTATCTGTTACAATCTGCCATGGTGCAACCGATATTTCATCAACTCAAATGATTAAATCGTCGTAAAAATTACCGCTTTTGGTTATCTTGCAGGACATGTTTTCACAAACAAAGAATTTTATTTTTGCAACCGAAAAACTATTTTTGTAATTTTATTTTTATCTTTTAGTAACAGGTGATTCTAAATTAAATGGAAACTGGTAAGGCTGGCTTTGTGTTGCTACATAGTTAACTCTTATATTAGCCATACCTGATGAAATTTGTAAAAAAAAAAAAAAGTATTTAATACTGGTATCTGCTTTTTCAGGTAGTTAATATTAATTTAAAAAAAAAAAAAACATTTTTACTGTTATAATATTCATTGTCGTACATTTTCATTCACGTAAACGTCACCTGTATATTGCTCTGTTGCTCCCACACTGTATATTGATATTTCGCTTGCAGCATGACACAATTCATAAATCAATTAGTAGGAAGGTCGAATGTTGATACATGAGCTGATTCACTATGGGAACAAACAGATATTTAGCCAACTCAAAAGTATCTTACCCATAGTGCAATACTTCTCCCCAATAGATATCAGGCCCGGCTGAGGGATAGCAGGTGACTGGGAGATTTACTCAAACCGCCATACACCAGTAGAATACCCACATGCATTCTAGATGGCCACCCTTTCTGTGCACCACAGTGTACGGAACAGTGGAGCCCCTACAATAGGTACTCAGTCTCCTGAGGTCAGCTTGTCGGCTTGGTGCGTATCCTCTCCACCGCACTCCTTGCGCCGGAAGGGGTATAACCCCGAGTTGGGAAGACTGGTCCTCCCGAGACACTCACCTCCATGCTGGGACTGTCGACCAGTGAAACCTGATCATCAGTATTCACCGCGCTTCTTGTGCCAAGTACTAGGATAGGGATATCGCACTCTATATACACAGTACACGGTTGCACACCCATATAGGACAACACTTCACCAGCTACCCTTTCACAGGTTTGATCGTAGTAATTCTGGCCTCGTACACTACTCCTGTCAGAGTGGTGTCCGGGAGAGTGTCAAACAAGTAAACGCTGCCTCTGGACATCAATAAGAACTTAACCCTATCCTTGCCGCACTTGTGCACCTCCCACCGAGCGAATGGGCTTAAGTGTTAAGTCACCTGCAGAGACCAACCACGCCGTAGATTCCCACATATCTCTTCACAGCACCCCTCCACCTCAGTGAGGAAACACATCCCATGTTCATTGCCTATTTGAGTGGACAAGACAAATCCTACGGGATTGCCAATCCACACTTTTGAGGGATTCACATAGCAGAGCCAACACCAGCGACCTCACACACTAGCAAGCACCTGCCCACCTGCCCCCACCAAGTTCTAGCTAGCCCATGACAGAACCACCATCGGACAGGCGGCCTCCACAGGTTACGTGTCGCCCAGGTATTCCTGCTAGAGCAAACCCACTGCATTTAATGAAACATGCAAATACAAAAATAAATACATGGCGATATAATATTTCAATACCAACAGCAAGGAATTCTCATATATAGATAAATCATGATAAACGAGAGCTTAATGTCATTAATGGGATGGAGATGTTACACATAACCGTAATGTACGCAGCTCTAACAATTGTTCATTATTTCGGGGGCAAGGGGGGTACTTTCCCCCTCCTAAATTCACTGGGGGGTGCAAGACTCTACAAGATGTGTCGCAAGAAATCTTTTGCAGTTTTCTTATTTGAGAATTTAATTTTGAGCACATTTTTGTCCACAAAATATTTACTTACGAGTGACTATTATTAAAAAAATATGATGTCACATCAGTATAATGAGTATAAAACATTTTTGTATGTCAGTAACCACACACCCAAAATTACATGGTTCTAGGCACTGTGCATCACCAACATAAAAACTTGTGTAATTTATTTATTCTATTTCTTATAGAGTTATTAGAATCTGTTGACTACAAATTTCCCCACAGATTATCTATCCTGCATAAAATTATTAAATAATATTCATAAAAGCATGGCCATGGGTACATGGGCTTAACATTTACAGTAAACACAATAACCAAACTTTCATCTCTAATAGTACTGTTCAGTGTACTTTAATATACACATAACAAAATTCTTCAAAAGCAAGTCGTACTTGTAACTTGTGTTTGTATATGCAGTAAACTAGGAAAAGTTGTTTATCGCTGTGGGTGTGCAACGTGTTTATAGAGTACTGACTGTGATCGGTGCTGGTCAGTGGTCTGGTCTTTCCTGGTAAGCTTATCTTAGCAGCATATTTTACGACCACTCTTTCAGCGTAGGCTAAAAGGTGTATGGCCTGGTATGGTGACACAGATATATTTTATTAGTGAGGAAATGACACATATATGGTGATAAGTGGTTCATTGTATACAAAACCTACCATCCGTAAATATTGATTTATAAATAATTGGTACATTTCCGTAAATCGACTGTAATGGCGGAAAAATCTGAACTGGGACAGATGAGTTCTTGTGAGAACAAAAAGCTTTCAGATTGTGAAAAAAGAAAAAGAAAGCGAAAAGAAAATGCCCGGAGAAGCAGCTACAACAAAAATTTCTCTGAAAATATTTTGGTAAGGAAAATAGAGGTAAGATAGCTTATTCAATTATTTTCTACTAGCAGCAAGCCATCTCTTCGCTCAGGTTTTATGTAGTCATTAAAATACATACCTATGTATGGTTTGTAAGATTTTTACTTTGTTATGAAAAATAGTTTTATTTTCGCGTTATTGTTGGTTTTTTGGCAAGATGTATTTTTTACTACCTTTTTTCCAAAAAGTAATGGACCTTTTTCTATGATGTATAAAAATTAATGATTATATCAAAAATTATTGTCATTTCGACAATTTACGACAACCCGCAACTACCTGCGACTCTCCGTGAATACGTACGACTATCTGTGAATACCTGCGACTACCTGTGACTACCTGCGACTACCTGCAACTACTTGCAAATTTTTTTATATCAAGATACAAAATTATTCTGAAATTGTTTCAATTTATCTTTAATAACGGTTTTGTTAGCGCATGCTTAGAAAGCAGCCAAGTAGCTTATTTTTCTCCGATTTGGTTTACAAATTCTGAAATTTCTCACGAATTTTATTTTATCAAACACAGCCTACGTCCATCTGGAAGGATGTAGCTTCCTAAAAGTGAAAGAATTATAAGAATCGGCCCTGTAATTTCTGAGATTAGCAGTTACATATAAACAAACTCACATTATCTCTTGCTACACCCTTGTCCCCACAAAGGCGTGGCAAAGTGGATTTCAACATGTCTGCAATAAAAACCCCTTTAACACACAAAGGAAACCCACGTTGAGAAGAGAAACTTCATAATCAGCAAAATTTAAAACCATAGCATAAATAAGAACACAGAAAATCCATGAAATACTGTAAAGATTCATTTTGTTTTGTTCTTTTCCATTTGTGTTAATCAATAGAATAGCCCCAAACATGGCAATAATGTTTCAAGTAATATGACATTTTTGTTTGGTTACATACCTACATATAAAATGAATATATGTCTAAAAGAACTTCAAACTATGTACAATACAATATCTTCCATGGCTAGACTTAAAATGATATCACAATATGCAATTTACACTAGTTTATTAATATTTGTAATATTTGGCCTACAAATTCCCCACATCAAAAATGAGGATTTTACAAACAGGGGAAAATCTTGCAAACAGCAATTCTACTGACATTCTGACAGTTACGAAAAATGTAGTAAATGTGTGTTAACATGAATATTTTGGCAAAAAACTTTATACTGGACTGAGAGTAGTTCTGCCATATACTAAATGGCAATATTTCTCAACTTCCATTACACTTTAATTCTTTGAGCAGACATTGGGTTTTACAAGGCACTTTTGGCCAAATATAAAACTATCATGACCATCCAAACATTTTGAGGCCATTGCCCAAAATGATCAAAATGTATTTGTACCCTATTCTTTTACCTCTACATGAGGTCTCAAAATCTATCAATCAATTACTCCAAAAGTTGGGCCTGGCTAAACCACAGGTCAGTTGGCCAAGAAAAATTTTAAAAGGTGACATTAAAATTATTCATGCATATTTACATTTACAAAAGCGTATTAAAATGCCTAGCCTGAAAATTTGCACCTTTACATTATATATTTTGAAAAATATATAACATTTCAAGTAAGTTGATCTTTCATTAATACTTCATAAAGAAACTATGGTTTTTCTAAAGTTTTTACAATCAACTTTTTTTTCCTTTTAGATAGTGACCTAGCAAACTCAATAGAAGAACAAAATTTTTAAAGTTTCTCGCCAACATGGCACTTACAGCTCCTATTTAAAATCACAAAATGTGATTTGCCTACTTTTCGCCATACTGGCTTATCAAGTCAAATTTCGTTACAAAATCTCACTTATCTAGAAGTTGTTGCTGCTGTCCTCGAAGGTGGTGAATCAACCTCTAGCTACAAGAGAGGATCTTATTTATACAGCAAAGCAAGCAATGCTCCCTATTGGCAGACCTAGAACTTCGGCGAGTCCTTCAGAACTTCTTAGCACTACTGCCCTAGCTACGGCAGTCAGTGAAGCCAGTCTTCACAACTCCCAAGAGGCCATGATGGCCAAAGCCTGACACATGCATTGTCATATAGCCACATACCCTGGCACAGGGGTTAATTCTACTGCGTGCGCACACTGCCAGGAGGTACTTCATTAGTGGTGTCTAGGATGGGCTGATGAAATATGGTACACAGACAAACTACAATACAGGTGCCAGGACTTACGAAACCGCTAATCAGTTTACTGGATAACTTGCCCCGGCCGCAGCATTTAATTTGGTCCACTGTATAATTTGCTTTCAGCACTGCCATCACAACTGCATAGACTGGCCGGAGGAACAGGTCACTCTCCCAGGCCTAGTCTAGCGTTGCGAAATCTGCCGATGAGCCTTAGAATACAGGCCAAATAATCCTGGACAGAGAGTAAGTCTAGCTACAACACACTCAACCAGTTAACTACAGCTGCCCGAGTTCATTGGCTGCCCCCATGAAGATCCGGTAGCATTCATTGAAGAATGAGAGAAGAAAGTGACTGAAAACAACATCCCCTGTAAACAGTGGATAACCCGCATAAGCAAACAATTCCGCGGCTGCATCTTGGAATGGTGGTCTAAGTACAGGGAATTCGTGACGGAGTGAAGTCAGCTATGTACCCGCCTCGCCACCCAGTTTTCAGGCAAGAAAGTAGTGGTCCACCTAACCACATAATTTTATGGAAAAACCCAGCATTCAGATGAGAAGGCCAACATTTTTTTTCGAAGGAAAGTCCATTTTTACAAACTAATATGCTCTACCACCGACGAAGAGAGCTGCATGGGAAATATCACCAGAATGCTCCTACCGAAACTTCACAATTTTTCGCAAACTCTAAAGGACAACACCACGGAAGAACTCATTAGCAGAGCACGGAAGACATAGAGAAATTTCCACGAGCAGGATGAGCTAGACAGACAGAGGTGTAGGGGGGAAGGAGGATAAGGACAGGTCACGCACCCTCCCCATCTCCTACAGCGCCCGCTGCCGTGTACATCCTGCCCCCTTATTTCCCCGTGCCACTGCCCAAAGAAGAGTGGGGAGAAGGGAGAGCAACAAGGTTGCCTTTACCCTCTCCTTGCATCATTACCCCTCCCAAGTGCTGGGACTGCCACAAGCGGCAGTTTTGGGGGGAATGCAAGCAAAGAGCGAGGGGAGAGGAATTGACAAGGTCAACAGAATCCCCGCCCCCAGACGAAGAGAGAGAAGGAAAGCAAACAAATCTGCCTGGCTGACAATGATGCAAATGGGACACGAAACAAGCCTCAGCTGCTAGAACCTAGGACACAGACTGTCAGCCCGAAAGAAAAGGGGACTCCCCTAAGGGGATCAAGCAAAGCCCCATCCAGCACCTCACTCTAGTGCAGCTGAGAGTAACAAAGGCCCCAAGCCTGCTAACAAAGACCAGATGCCATAGGAGGCAGCTTCAAGACCAATGAGACGATCCCCCGCCAGAATGCCTTCACCTCCCAGGACCGGAGGTACGAGGACAAACAGCCAAATCGCCAGGCAATGCCAATCAAGGTTGAGTTTCCTGCAACACGTGCTGCCATGTCAAAACCATCTCTACCATCTCTACACACAGCAGCTATCTACATGGACTGACAGCCCTGTCGTATACAGCCACTGGTTAGTCCAATAGGGGATAAGAAAGACAGCCACCACCGAGTCCAATAGGGGAGAAGAAAGAAGACACTTGCATCGTGGAGACTATGGAATGTCAGGAACCATCACCTTAACCAGCAACACCAGCCCACGAGGGCCAAACCAACAAAGAGACTACAGCACCAGGCGATGTCGCAGCCGCCACCCAGATGTCACCTTCTGAAAGGAAAGCATCTGCTAGAACTGTCAGTGGTGTCTAGGTCAACCTCGAAACCTCCATGCAACTGGACGATACAGCCACATCTTGTTAGGGCAACGCGATTACCCTGCCGGCCTTGGCACCCCTTGGTGCAGAGACTACAGTCACCAGAGAAGGAGAGGACACCATCCGCCGCCGAGCCGAGGGGGTAAAGGGATCCGAAGAGCCTCTGCCTCCATCTGTCATCCAGGGTCCATTATCGGAGGATGCCGGAACTACCCGCCAGCCACCACCTTCTGAGAGGGAGGCTCCACCAGAACTGCCCAACAGGTCGAGGTCAACCTTACGACCTCACCCCTGTTGACGCCAGCCGGTCTTTGCACCCCCCCAGCGCCAAGGCCCACCCAGCACCAAAATGAGAGGATGAGCCGAGCTGTTCAGCTCCAGAGACAACGGAGTCTGTCCTGCGTCAGCTTCTGCAGCCTAACACGACACCACCCATCCTTGAGGAGGTCGCTGACAATTGTCTCCCGGCACCCAGTGTTCAAGAGCAGACTGCTGCTGGGGACAACAATCCAACGTCGACTGGCCAGGCAAGAAGAGAACAGTCCACACACACACACCTGCCATGGGCCTTATCAGCCTGGTCAGTACAGAGAAGCCCCACGAAGGCCGACAAGACACTTTGTGTGGACCTACCCAGTCCCCGAGGCTCTCAGGAAGAGGGCCGCCTGCTGAAGAAACCCTGCCAGTGAGTGATAAACTTTTACCAGCTGTCAAGAGCTGTAATGAATAAACAGTTATATTGTGGTCATCAATTGCTGCATAGTTCCAGTGTATAATTTCGCAACACATAAATATTTTAATCTGTAGCCATCAAATTGCTGCCATTTAACCAGTGAGTAAACAGACTCATTAGCAACTGTCAATTGTTGCCTAGCTAATACCAGTGAAGAGATAGACTTTTCTAGCAGAGTAAACACCTGCTCAGTTCATCAATGTAAAGTACCAGTAAACTTCAACGACAGACTTTGAAACCAAATACGCCCACCAATTTTTGCATAGTGACCGAGGCACCCAAGGACGCTGTTATAGTTCCCATTGTAATGTGCTGTGATGTAAGTAAGTACAAAGCAGTGTTCCAGTGAAATCAGTGCGAGACTTCCAATTCTGAGAAGCAGATGGCAACAGGCTAAGGCCTGAAGTTACTCAGAAACCCACCAGCCAGATATTCCAAAGATGAAAGACTCTCTCAATGAGCAAATTTTTATTTTCAATTATTGTAAATACTCAGTGATCATGCTGTAGATATTTTGAGGTTCCATTTGATTTTTAATGATGTAAGTACACCCGTATGCCAATTGTGATAATTAACGTCATTTCCCAGTGCACTTGTGCTTGCATTTAGAATTGAATTAGCTTCCTGTCGGTCAGGATAACGGAAGTTCCTGATTCTGCAAACCCTAGACATATGTCACACGTAACTATCTTAACCACTGTGCGACACACAGGACGGCCCTGGCAGAGCCATTTTATTCTCCGCCTTACGCAGCCACAAACGGTAAACTCTTAGCTGACACGCCTTTCATTAGTGAGGCCTTGAAACACGAAAGTGTCCAACTTTTCGTGTCTCTCTTGTTTTTCCTATTTTTCTCAACAGAAAACCATTGTAAATGAGATATTGTAACACCACACCCAAGCCGTCAGCTTATTTTTTGCAGAAGTGCAACCGCCGCTACCTTCAAAAGGACGACAGTTCTACATCGTCTCCAAGAAGATGGCCAGTCTTCAAAGGATGACAGTACTACATAATTACAGAGAGAATTACACCCTATTGAACCCTGATGCTTACTGGCTATTGGAATTAATGACTTAGCTTCATCTACAAGAAATAATTAATGGGGTTCGAAAGCATAAAATTACTACCGGAGCGCCTACAGGATTTTCCCTGGACTGGGGATTATTACATACGTGTCAGAATTCTACATTTCAACAACACCGCTGGCCAGTAAGACATAAAATACACTGCCTCTCCTAGCAAGAATGATAACAATCAATTAGTAATCAACACCTGCTGCAACCCTGAAGAAGTACAAGGGCGAACTACAAGATGTCGCATGGCAACAATGGCCGCCCTTAACTCCGCCCAAGAGATACGTGCACATAGCACACCCTCCCCTCCGGGCCAGTGTGCCCTCAGCAGAAGTAGAATATATGCCCGTACAGAGGCTGGAAACATCAGTTGTTCATCGGGGCTTGTCTACAAGACGCAAAAGCTAGACAGATAGCTCCATTGCACTCGTTCACCGGAATCCTGATCAACCAATGTTATACCGCCTTGGTATCACCGCCGCCTACAGCAGAATTTCAGAAGCCCTCCCCCCTTCTAAGTCTTCCAGAGGATATCTGCCACTCTTAGTCACTTGTCCCTGGCAACTGCTACCCCATGTGCCCTTCAGGACGTAGGCCCCCTTAAGCCCCCCCAATGGGCATGAGTACAAAGAGAGGGAAAGTTGTCATTAGTACCTAGTCAAAACTGCCCCCCAGTCAGATTAGAACCAGGTCCCCTTCACCTGGACACTATAGTTTACTATTTCTGGGCAATTCTGGGTAAGCAGGAGATAGTACGGGCCACCGTGTCTTATTCCTCAAGGAATAAACACAATCTGAACTTAACTACTCTCTCATTTCTTCTTGTGTTTGTCCAGATTACCATAGTAAACACTTAAGTCCCACAGAGTGTAGCAGGAGACCGGGTTTGCCAATACCAGTTGCCACTTAGTGTAGGACTACGAGTTCTTCCAGATGGGGGAATTCATATGTCAGAACACACACCATTCAATGACTACCTATTCGGTACATGCTCTGTATTGAACAGTAGATCCACAACCACTAGTCATACCCCTGCTTGAGAGGAAGTAAGTCGCTAGACCAACTTGCACCCGTCCACCGCACCGTTTGTGTTGCCAGAGGGCGTGCTTGGTTGGCTCTGGATCGAACCTGTCCGCTCAAGGGGCTCACTGTCGAAGCTATTGGAGCATATCTGAGGGAACCCGCTCAACCACTGCACTGTTGCAGTGGTTATACTCAGTATCGTTTTAGTATGCCTAGACGGCAGAACACATTTAAATAAGGAAAGCATGTCGCCTTCACCTATCTCCCGGACCCCAGGTACTTGTACCTAATGCCCTTCACCAAGAAGTGGGACGGATATTATGGAACGACAGACAACTGCTGCCTACCAGTATACCCAGGGTTGCACCCAACCCAGTAAGGCACTTTGCTAATTAACCCTACGGGAACAAGCTCAAGCTGCCTATCAGTTGGTCGCGACTAGCTCTCCAGTACCCTCCCCATCTTTGTTCCAGCCAACCCGGAAGCTGCCAGGCACCGTCCATCCCATCGTCACCGCCTTCAACAGGGGAGAGAAGGTTCCAGTGGGAGCAGCCTGCCCGTGGTTGACCAGAACTTGAACCTGTCGCACATCAACATAAAAGGCTTAAGTAGAATGATTTGTCAGTTTAAGAGTTTACGCACAGTTAAGGGATGAAAAGGATCAACATAATGAAATGGTGTAGAGCCTTTCACACATAAATCACTTTTCAACTTTAATGTTTAACACATTCACCCATAAGTGGTGACAAGATGTTTACAATATCTCATCTCCACCTACCCTCCCTATAGTCGTTAGTCCTAAATTATGCCTTTATTAACTGACCTTTAGTTGCCCGGTTGCGTGCCAGTTGAACAGTTACAGAGAATCTTTCTGAGGCCCTCACATCACTATTACAGTAACTTTTAAAAAACCTGGACCATTTTGTACAAGTACTTATGACCCTAATTTTGGCTGGAAGATATTGGCAGCAATCTGTTAGATATACGTCAGTCTAAAAATAGCCCAATGTGAAGTAACCATGACACCAGATCAGTAATCTCAAACAGCAACAATGATGAAGACAGCACAGAAATTGATGAGCATGGTGGTAGTGTTGTTTCTCGGTATTTTCTAGAGAGAAACAAGTTCAAGTGGTCATCATTTGCTCCAGCAAGTGAAGTAGCCTATGGACACAAAATCTCAATATTGTTCTCAAAGAGTGCTGTGCAGTGCAATGTAAACCTGAGATGGTAATTAGTTTTTATTTCATTTAGGAGCATTTCGAACACAATCTCAAAATGTATGAAAGAGAGATTTTACAATGTAATTGCTTATGTCTCTCTAGACTTGTTTTTACTTTTGCAAATATAAACCAGAAATTTATTTTTGTACTTTATTTAAAATTTACAAATGACTATTAAAAATATAAAGTACTTAAAATTTATAAATGACTATTAAAAATATATTGAAATACTTTAAAATATTTATGAAGATAAACATTGTGATACATTACTGCACAAAAAAATTCATGTGAATAGCTCATAGGTCCTGGAGACCTCACCATTTATTAATATGCAGTGTGCTTGTCGTACCACTCAAGGGGTTGAAAAAAATGCAATGACCACACTGCTAGACATACATGCATCTGCAGTGGGTTACTATAATTCCAACTTTTTTTCCATAATGGATCTCAAGAAAATCAGTTTGAACAGTTAATACCACCTTGTGGATGACTGCACTTCAAGAAAAATTGTTCCTTCTCCCCCCCTTCCTCCCACACACATGCACACATACCAAAAAATTAACTAAGAGCAGGTTTCTGAGAGTTTTCACTGACATGTTGTCTGTATCAACCTTCAACAAGCATTAACACTTGCTTATTTATACCTTTAGGAGCAGTGAGGCCCCCCAACCCCCTTCTAATTTGACCAGATGTGCGAAAATTAAAGAATCACACTGATGCTGTGGTAGCAAATGGCACAGATCCAAAATGCTTCTTCAGGTTGTCCATGATGTGTGTGCGCTGGTACATCACTTCACTGCGGCACAGTGGACTAAGCATAAACGGACACTCGTATGTGACATTTTCTGTGCACTTAGTGTCGCCGCCCACAGGGTTGAACCAGAACTCCGAAACTGATTTCACTGCAAGGTGAACCACAAAATTAGAAGCAGGAAAATCATATGAGAAGAGTTACTCTTTAACTATTACAAAGGAATTTTATAAGCCAGATAGTTACACATTCAAAATGCAAACTAATGACATAGGGGTGAGGAAATTCCCACAAGAGGAAGGGAGAATAGTAATTTAGGACTCTCCAGATGCAGTGTGGCACAGCTGTGAACCCTTGTCAGGACTGCGGTACTCTACGCTGCCAGCTGGCTGGGACTGCAGGACATTACGAAACAAGATAGTAATAAATTAACAGCAATGATGCGATGTTGGGATGAATATGATAGGCTAAACTTCATATTCTCCAAAGTGTCTACTATGCTTCTGTTCTTCTTACCTCCAATTTCATCTTGCTACTTCAAGTGTAGAACTACCAAATCTTCAAATTTATTGAGCCATGGAGGAAGCTTGTAATATCGCTGTCTTGCAAATCAAAGACTGGAAACCACAATTTCATTTAATCACGCGGCACAAGCACGAGACTTAAATAAAGGCACCATAAAAAAAGAAAAACAAGTGTTGGATAATTTCCTCTGAGATTTATTCAAGTTACCGCAGTTCACATTCTTCAAAAAGAAAAGAGACAAACAGTTGCGATAGGAGCCAGGCGGATTACGAGAACAGTGTCGCAGAGTTCATTGCTAATTTACGTCACTCAAACTCACATCACGAGAAACTTACAAAGGCAGCCAGTAACTTTCTCTCCTGGCACCCTGGCGACTTTCCACACCGCCGGAAGTAATTTTGTAGAGAAATGCTCTGCCGAAAAACAAAGTTGAAAGAAAGGTCGTGGGTTCTTGCCAGTGTAGGCTAAATACGTCACGCTCGAAGTGGCTTCGTCACAGGTTGGCCATAATCTTTGTATTTTTTTTTTTCTTTCTTTAAAATTGCAGTCTTTAATTTTCAAGACTGCGACATTACAAGACATTTTAATTAAAGGCTGTTCACGATAAAGAGAGCACTTTTGAAATCAACCTAAGAAAAAATTCATTGCTACTAACGTCATATATCTTAACGGGCGCACTGAGTAACATGCGTCCAGTAAAGTAGTTCCATATCTTAACGCCGAATAAAAAGTGTTGCGTAGGGGTCTAACTCATTTGTGATAACTTAAATTATTTCCTTCGCTCTCTGTTTTATTTTAATGCATCGAAGTATAAAAATGACCAGATTTGTAAAATATTTAATTTTCCAATAATTTGACAGTTTCACCTGACCAATGCATAAATAAAGTGATGAGGCCCATGTTAATGTTAAATAAGGCGGAAGAATATATAACAGACGTACAAGTAGATCTTAAGCAGGGCTTTCAAAAGTGCTCATTTTACCATGAACAGACAAAAAACAAGACATGAACATAGAATACGTTGGTTACCAAGGTGTTTACCTCAAGACTATGCACTAGTGAACAGTTATATCCTTGTGATCATTCAACTGTGAACTTAAACATGCATTTATAAAGTCTGTATACTCACAGCAGAATAGATGGGCCATGAAGCAAGTATTGTGGTTGGACTCTATGATGAAAGCATCACCGCTGGGGCGTATGCTGAAGTGAGCTTGTGCTGTATTGTGCACAAATGGTAGGTGTGACAGGAATTCTGTGTATTGTGCAGAATAACGCCAATGGTCATAGTTCCCACTCTCAGAGAGGATGTCAAAGTCAAGTCTGTAAGAGTATGACGTAATTTTTTGAGTCTTACTATGCAAAGATTGTATGGTGAATTATTCACATGTTTTTCCTTTTTCAGAAGTTGTTAGTATACATAAAACAATATTCATGGCAACCAACTCAACTGTAATACAAAAGTGCAGTGGGGTGCCTTTAATGTGATGACCATTACCACAGCATGTAAAAAAAATCATATACACAATAAAAATCATGTACACATTTCACAATAACAACTTGTTTCACTTTTTAAAAGGCTCGGAGAGAGTTCAATGGAAAAAATAAAGAGCGAACCAGAGCTACTGATTAAGTCTATGTTCAGGAGAATTTTCACATATATGCACTACGCACATAATTACCACTTTAACAGAATATTACTTGCCATGCAAACATATTAGCAGGAAATAAGGCTTAACTGAACACTTTTTAAGTTTAATCAAAGTTGTAACCTAACAATGTAGATCAATTGGAGACGTGAGGGTTGTACTATGATGGAAACCAGCCACCAATCCCCACTCCCAACAATAGTACAAGATAATGAAACATTGTTCAAACAGCTCATGCAAGAAAATATGGCTAGCACCCTTACTGCTTTGTTACATGTATTGAAGATGGCAAAGAAAGTTGCACACTGTGATTTTGTCACTCAAAGAGTAACAATGGTAACATTATCAGCAATAAGTAATTGTATATATATATTGCAGCTAAGTAGAATGCTCAAGTATTTCGCACTGTACACGTATGGCTCATTTTAAGGCTCTGCTTCACATCTTGTGCAGAAATTATACAGGTTTAGAGAAATAAACTATTTCTGACTATAGAAAATTTACATTTTACAAGTTGCTTAATATTTTTTTAATGACATTTACTACCATAAATTGGGGTGAAATTGATTAGTAGGGATGAGATAGATCACATCAAAATATTTTATAAATATTAATGTCAATGGCCTATTCAGAAAACTGTTATATTACCAATCTCACCCCTGTAATAATTTTCACCCCACCTATATACCTGGAATTAACATGTGATCAATTTCACTCCACTGTACAGTACGTTATGTTATTTGGTAGTTGTCAAAAGCAGCAACGTACTGAAATTTTTAAGTTTATACAGGATAGTATGAATTTGACAGGCAAAGTTAGCGGGGAGATTACTAACTCAATATTAGGTAAGGTGGCAGAAAGTGCATATTACAGGAGGTACAAGCACATGAAAATGGATTTCATAAATGATCAGAAACCACTTGAGATAAAACAACAACGTTCAGGATACAGTTTAGTGTGCAGCATAGCCTCTGTCGATAACTAGCCCAGCAGCAGGGCAGTATTTTGCAACATAGCATCAACTCACTATGCTACAAACAGAAATTATAATATTAACACAATTATGCTGGGTTCCGGCTAGTCTCAGTCACATCGAGCAAACATTTGGTTGGTAAAACTTGGTTGAAATAGAAATAAGTACAGAAAATGTTAATGTCGGATTCAACTCAATTTATTCTTTGAAGGTCTAAAACAGTACAAGTATGTCAGTCTGACATCACCCGACACTCCTTCTTACTTACAGCACTCACACATGTACAGCATCACAGTATCATTCACCTTAAGTTCAATAATTACATCTCGACTCACGAGGAAAAATTAAGAAGACAACACTACATCTTGCCTTAGCAGTTGAACGAGTATACCGGGTCACACCGACTCGACCGACATATTGACTAGGTGGTACGACTATTCATTATGAACGATTCTTGGGCTCGCTGCCCACGACTCTGCGCGTGCAGCTGCCTCCCCTCCACAATACAAATCTAAATATACACATTTGGCCAGGGCTCATGACCTATTGACTGAACATTACATCATGGCATGCTCGAAACTACAAAAATGCTGATGGCACGGGAATAAGGAAAAAAACATAACATCAAAAGTTACATCACCTCGCTATGAAACATGAGAATTCGAAAGAGCCACATAGTACAGATATCAGTGAAATACAGCCTTGCATTTAAACTGATAAAAACCCTTACTTCTAAACCACGGCATGAAAGGAAAAATCTGGAAAATTACACTCACTGACAAATGAAACTGAGGAATTTAACAAAAGTAAACCTGAAAAACAATTTAAAAAAACCACTAAAATATGTATAAATGCAACGCTACAAGTCGATAGAAGATCTCATACCTCACCATGTTAGGTTGATAAATCCCCCCATCAATAAATTAGAGTTGTTAGGGTTGATCACATGGCATTTTGTACCTGTATGGTTGTATCATAGTTTGATGATTGTTTATGAAAAAAAACATACCTTAGTACCACACCATCCAGCCAACTGTTCTCCTACAAAAAGAAACCAAACTATTAGAGGGAGCAGAATGCCCTTACCGAATGCCTGTGTGGGTATGCAACACATCCAGCACCTGTTGCATACATGTAGGCAAGGTGGGGTGTTGTAAAGTTTTGTATGTGCTAGAACAGGCCTACATGTTGGGAAAGCCACTGTAGAGATACTTACTGTTCCCTGCTTCTAGTGTAAATGTTTGTGGGGTCTCGATGTGAACAGTGTGTGGCAGACCACAACCAAGCTTTCCCCTCAATGAGAAACACATACAAACTTACAAAATATTTGATGGTGTACACGTGTTTGAGTGCCCAGAGTGATTGAAACAAGCAAAGGTAAACAGAAACCAAACACTTCTTACGTCCTCCACAAAGCCTAGGCGCCAGGCACCTATCATATAGTAGTGTGAGTATGAAATGTAGTATGCTCCTCTTACTACTAATAGTAAGTAGGTCATGTGCAAACTTAAATTTCTGAGTGATTACTGAACATATCAGTCATTATCTAGAATAGTAAAGGCACTGGTTCGTGAAAATTACCTTATTTAAAATTCTTCAGGATTTGTCAAACAACTCTTGGTCAACAGTATATCCAACTCAAGTGCATTAAATTAAAATCACTATACCTAGGTTTCAGAACACTTTTATGAAAAGTAGTATCATCAGTGAGAGTAGCCTTATCAATCAATCTACAATGAATAGAACAAGATGACTTTTGTGGTCCCATTTACTATATCTCAAAACAAAACACATGGAAATATCATACAAGAAAACTCTTCAAATCTCAATGGCTGACATATAACAGAAAAACAAAATTAAACATTGATTCTAGCATTGCAACTTGCAACTCTTCAACCAGCAAAAATTCAACATTAAGAGAAATCACATAGGCAATATATCATTTTTACACAAGTATTAATCACGACGATCAAACAAAAAACAAGACAAAAATCACTAAACAGAACATAGGCACTTATCAAATAAGACACATTGCAGTCCTCAAATATGAAACATGGGCACGAATCACATAGCCACTAGCAATCATCAAATAAGAAACATGGCACAAATCAAAGACACGGCTAGGAGTGTCTGTGTTTGTGTTGCATTTTCTTTTTTGATAATATTTTGGAAGACTTTTCCAGTTCATGAGGGCAGGGCAAACAATAGTGTTGTAATTAGTATTGGTAATGCATCTATGTATTCACGTAAGAAGTGACACCAGCTAAAAGCCAGTGGCGTTAAGACCATGCCGGTACTCACCACTGACGTGACACGTGGGCACGCACTTCCGGTGCTCACCACTGACATGACACGTGGGCACGCACATGCGCAAAGAGGCCATAACATGAACCTTCCCGTAACAGGATATTTATAGGAAGTGAGAACCATGCCTCTTGTTTTATTTCAGGTTCCCAAATGTTTTAAGTGTTTCAAATGTATGTTTCAAAATGTTACCCAATGTTTGGTTATAAATCCAAAATGTGCATTGTGCAAAGAATAAGAACACTTATTCTGGTGTGAATGCCTAGGGGTGGGCGAAGCTTCGAAAATTCGAATTCGAATCGAAAATTTTCAATATTCGACTTCGTATTCGAAATCAAATTTTTGCTTCGAACTTCGAAACAAAAAAATACTTTTAGGAAACTCAAATTACTTATTATTTGCCCAAAAATCAAAAGAAGACACCATAAGCTTAATAAATCAATGTTTCTATCACACATTTACCACAAACATGGCCAGTGAAACATGATAACATAACCTCAACTCAACAGAATGCCCACAAATTAGTCCAAATTACATTCGGCGTAAAATAATTGTCAGTATCTAATTTTACTCACAATATAGCAAAACGAAATTATCTGGGAAAAATCTTTTTATATTACTAAACACTTCATTATCTTTCTAAACTTAATTCGGCACCTCACATTTTATTTGGTATTATATGTTTATTTTCCTAATGTACAACAGAGTTTTGCAGTATGATAAATATGATACTAAACTGCAAGATTAACTGTTGTGAAAAGTGTGAAATTGAACCCACTGCTATTCAAATCTCACTTTTCAATCATGTAATTTAAAAAAAATGGAAAATTGTTAATAAAATACAAGTGTGGTTTCATACCAGTAGTATTGTATCGACTCTTTAAGTACGCGATTATGATTTGATGATACAAATTTAGTAGGGAAAATTGATTTTTCCACATATTCACAGACAGATTTGAAAGTTTGTCCTATAAGCAAAAAAAATAACTGTACATCATATGTTATGTAACTTGAGCCATTTTGCTTCCCAGCAAAGCGCTTCCTCTTTGCAGCCATTTGCAAATTAATCGGATTAGCCCTTAATCTGCAAACTCTATGTTTAGACCTTCTGTCAACATGTCATTCGCCTAGTGATTTAGAACCCGCCCGCTCCTACTACTACTACACAAGCGTTTTATCTCTCTGGGCGACATCAGATAAGGAGACCCTTGTCAATGTTGTCAGGTACAGTCTCAGCACTACAAAAATGTGTCCAACCATAGGACACACAGTATTTATGCATGAAAAGATTTGTCAAAATCCTCTGTCTCATGGCATGTCAAATTTGGAGGATTAACTGCTTCTTGAGTAAAAAATTATGATTAGAAGCCCGTAGTAATGTTGTGCATGTAACACAAACTTAAATACTGAACTAGCAGTGTCACACATTTATGGTAATTATGTTCCTAGATTTTGAATTGAAGACGAACGAATTGTGGTGGACCCCTTATTTTGTAATTCCTTTTCTATAAAAAAAACTCGCCTTCCTTTCGGGTAAAAAACTATTTTTTTTTTTGCAAATTGGTGGAAAACATTTCTTTTTCATCTGCCTTTAACCTATGTTATAAAATGTATTGAGTTATTAAATTTATAAAAAAATATATAATTGGTGCAATGTATAACTGTCAACAAAACACTCTGAATTGATATTCGATTCCAATTCGAGAATATTTTAACGAATTCGCTTCAAAATGAAATATCAAGCTACGCCCACCCCAAATTCACCTTCAAGATCCAATTGTGTTTTTTTTTGTTAACAAATTTTAAAGTCCTTCTGTTAATGTATATTCTTTGCCTTTAAAAGATAATTTACCATTATTTATCTTTACTTCTGTATCTCCAATTTCAAATTTATGCCCACCTCCTTGTAAACCATATGGTGTTTTAAAAACAATTTAATTCAGAAATTTTATCCCGAGTTTTGGAACAGAATCAGGATGCGTCAAATTTTTTATGGGTGCAATGCCCATTCGCTCTCCTACATTAAGTAATTTTGGGTATAATTCTCTTTCAGAAGATGTTTCTTCTGGTGTTGGTGGATAATATAAATTTTTTGCAGCAACAGGTACTAGTGTAGTTATTAAATTGTTAATTTTCTTCACTAGTTTGTTCTACTTTTTTGCCAATATTTTTTAATTCACAAATTAATGGTAGATCTATTTTTTTGTCATATTCCAACTCATGGTTCTTTTTATAATGCCTATACTTCTCGGTGAGCAATTTCACTTGAGAAACACCCTGTAAATCCTTCATTTATATATACATATTTTTTTTTTTTACTTATAAATGAGTTATAAAAGCATTGGGAGTTTTGAGGGACAAACTTTCCCTCCAACTGATCAGATGAGGGGTAATTTGAATATTTACAATAATAGAACCAAGTTTGATATTCCCATAGGAGATGGCTTTTCTTTTCCATACTATGCTTGTGTTTTGAAAAAATATTGCCTACTAAAAAGATATAAAACTGGAGATGAGGCAAAATATGAAAAATTATATGATATTGATGTTTATTCTAATTTTTTTCCATTTCAGTTTCCTAGAGTAGAAATTTCAAAACATGGACATATTATTGAGGCTGTCCAGGAATAACTTCAACAATGATGAATATTTTGCTAATATCACCAGGTGAACAAAATTATTAAAGTCGACTGGTGCTGATAACAAATTTTGAGTAGAAACTGTCGGTAGTGATAAAATATATGAAATAATATATCCATTAAGATATTTGTTTGGCTTTATTCGCGATAGTAATGAAGTTTACTGGAAAGGTGGTTATAAAATCACTTTTTTTAGAAATTCGTCTGATAACAATTGTTTATTTGTTTATGAAACTAAAAAAGCAGATGGTTCAGTTAATAAAACTTATGCTGATACAGGTAAAATTGTTATTGAAAAATTAGAAATTTTGATGCCTATCGTTGAATACGAATCCAACACATAAATTGCAATTAAAGAAAAAATATATATAAATCCTAAAATTCATATTAGTTTTAAGAATTAGCAATTTTTAGAAAAAGAAGTTTCTGCTGGGGCAACTGTTTTTAACTTTGATATAAAATATCAGTTTAATAATTTACAATTTGACATACCTGATTTTGTAATTAAGGGTTTCCAAACTAATAGAAAAAAAAGTGCCGAGCAATATGTGCACGCTTCAATGTTTGATCATTGTAATGTAAGAAATATTTTTGTTTATAATGGTAGAAATGAAATTTTTCCAAAAGAAAATTGGAATCTAGATATTGAAAATGATCTTTGTCTTACAATGTTTCCAGCTTTTAATGATTTTAGAAATTCTAGAACAAAATTAGATACTATTTACGAAAATAATGAACTTTATTATAAGTCAGCTACAAACTATCATGGCGATATCAATTATTATTCATTTTGGGGATGAAAACCTTTATATGTTATTGACTGCCTGTATAGAAAACCAGCAGTAGTTAAAGAAAAAAAAATATATAAAAATTTGTGTAGATTTTAAAAAACCTGTTGAGGCTAATACAATTTGTAATATTGTTTTAATTAGCCAACAAAATTTAACTTATGATTATTTTAAAGAAAATATCACTGAAGTAATATAAATTTTTAATTTTATTAAATGGATAATGTAAACGAGTTTACAGAAACAAGTAATTGTTTCTATATTTTAATACAATTTTTTTAGATATTTGGTTGAGTTGTTTTATTGAATAAAAAATCATTATTTTTAAATCTAAGTGAAATTTTTCTTCCTCTTGTGTTTATATGTAAAAATCAGTAGAAGACTATTGCAGATATGGGCGCAACTCAATAATTTAACTGAAATTCACGCAAATTTCTCACTTTCAAGCAACAATTTTTCAATTTCTTCTGATAACATGATTCATTTATTCAATTTCACCCCAAAAATCAAGATAATTTGACCCAAATCTTCATTCTCAATCAAGCACACTTTTTTTTAAAACATACTTTGTTTACGCTTTGATCAGTGGTCCATTTTCAGGGTGAATGAGGCTCAAGTTAGGTCAAAAAGGCAAATATTTACTTTAAATTTTAATATCACACGAAAAGTATGAAAATTCTTGGAATTTCATCAAAAAATTTATGATTTAGCGTGAAAATTAGTCTTTAAAGAACCACACACAAAGAGTGAACACAAGGTGAAAACTGATTTTGATTTGCGCTTTGAAAAATTTGACGGGGAATTAGAAATTTGTTTGAATTTAGCTTGAAATTGGTTGAATTTTAGTTAAATTTTACAGTTGTGCTAATATCTGCGAAATATTTGATGCGGGGATTAGAAATTTGTTTGAATTTAGCGTGAAATTGGTTGAATTTTAGTTAAATTATTGAGTTGCGCCAAGATCTGCTACAGTCTTCTATTTATCAGGAAAACCGCAACCTTACAAGGCATACCTACTCATAAAAAACTTGAGTTTGTTAGTTCTAACAGTGTCAACAACTTTTCTGTTAGTGTGCCATGCAGACAGAATACAGACTAAAGTACCATGAACTAATAAAAAATGAAAAGCATTGGCTTAGATCAACTAATGAGTCTCAGCAAGTAGCAAGTCTGTAGGCAAATATGCAAACATCATTATGTTTTACCGAGGATAGTATAATCATTAATTACCCTTCCCTCCTCCCTAGACACTTGCAACTTCTGGATATGTGCATGTATAGGCTATTCACAGTAAAGTGGGCATTTTTGAAAGCAGTCTCATTTGGAATAATAGTCTATAAATATATTTAATTTTAGCCGTAGACTTTAACTTCCGAGTGCAGTGGAATATACACACTGCACACTGTGCTTATTACTTACATAGTGAAATTTATTTAAAAAGGTGGTTAAAGGATAAAAAAATGGCTGAAAGGAAAAAGTAACTAGGGTCTCAAAAGTGCTCACTTTACTGTGAACAACCTGTACACAGAGGTTGATAGGTTACTATGTGAGGGAGAGCAAAAGGAAGAGCCAAAGGAGGGGGGGATAGTATAATCACACTTTGAGTGAGGGGTTAAGAGGGGCGTGGTTTCCTGGTTTCACTGTGTGCTACAGAGGAAGTAGAGGACCCCACATACAATTTTTTTTAGCAAATGAGAGCATGTTAGCATTACAATATATGGCAGTCTTTCAAAGCTCAAAGTAAGGAAAACTTCACAATACAAAAACAATTGTTTTTTTTGTTGTGGCAACCAACTGATCAAACAAAAAAATGCTGTGGTTTGATAATATGAAAATGGAATTTCGCCAATAAATTAAAGATCCCAAGAAAATAAGATTTTAACAATAAATTAATTGTCTAATTCCAACAAGACCAGAGAAATGTAACATAAAGTTATAACGAAAAAAAAAATAAAAAAAAACTTAATCCAACCCAGAAAAATTGCATATCACAATCTACTGCTTGATGGTGCTAATTTTTTAGATGACCAGTTTTTAAACCACGGAACTATGTTTCAACCATAAACTAAAGATTAGATGGACCAAGCTTTGTCTTCCTTGTCCCTTACCACAGATCATGAACTCTTATAAGAACTGTCAAACTGTGTGTTCAAATAGTTACATCCCATTTGTTTACGTTTACTTTTACAATGAACCCAAGCATTTACTGAAGAATATTATATTGTGCATAACCTGACTTGTATTGTGGTTGCATTACAACTTGGTTAGGATTATGCTTATTTAATGAATGAGCAAACCCGTTTTAAAATCACATGGTTTTGATAGCGCTCATATAAAGCAGCTATCTAACATCATGACACATGAAATTGTTATTGTACAACTGGCATGCACTCTCTACCACTATTACCTCTACTTTTGTTTAGATACACGCTGCATGTAACTAAAAACTTACATGGTGGGGTTGAGTTTCTTCATGTTGCTGAAGTCTGCAACAAACTCCCACACATCTACTGCTTTTGAGTTGTGAACAATTGCCTCAAATGTAACAGACTGCTTCCTTGCACAAAGCAAGAAATACAAAACCACAGCTGTGATTGCAATATACAAAATTCGCTTCTTTGCCCACTGAACAGTCAGCATACTGAATGTTGCAAACAACCAAGCTTCTGAAAAAAAAAAAAAGAAAAAAAAAGAATACTGTATCTGTTACGTAAGGGAACACAACTTTTATCTCTCAATATGAAAACTAGCAGTTATATAAAGGAACTGAAATGGTAATAAGGCTGCTGACTTTTATATTCAGAATTGAAATGAGCTTTTGTTAAGAGACAATGTCTTGCTTTCTGATTTACATATGGTAATCAGTTTGGTAAAAAAATATTGAATGCTGTGTACCATGCAAGTGGCCAGAATCATCTCCAGAGCATAAGAGGACTTTATTATTATGACAAAAAATATTTGTTCATAGTACTAAGTACATAACAAACCTAACACCTGTCAGAGTTTGGCGTGGTTCTGCTTGAGGATTTTTTTACAAACCTTTGAACTTGTAAAATGTAAGTGAATCTTGAAGGATTCTGTTAAAATACAGTTGGCAACAGTATATGTTTAATCCTTTATGTTGTTGTTTACATTTTTTATTCAGTGTTCTTCCCACTCTAATAGTAACAAACACAATGAATATATGAGCGGTGTTCGACCTTGATAGCAACTGACTCGTGTGTGTACTACACAATGAAAACTAAACTATACAACAGGTTATTGGTCCAGAATATGACAAATGAGATGACGACAAATGAGATGAGTTTTGTGAAGGTCTTGTCTATTTATGTATGGCGGGAAAGATAGATTACAAAGTGAGGTTATGGCTCAATAGACACTGAGAAAGGTCCTGTTTTTGTGCAAAAACTTGCTGCAAGCCTAGATGAGTTATTAAGTATTTTTTTGTGTACCTACTATTGTGTATTGATGGCCAGTGGTGATATTAAAACTACTAATATCACTACAGTAACCATGGCTAGCTCCAGTTTGTAGCCACCCGTTGAAAACTGGAGGGTTCAAGAAACTATAACAATTGGAAATTTCAAATGGAGCTTTATCTTATTCATGAAGATTTGTGGGATTGTGTGGAGCCAGTTAACCTTGAAACACGTGCCAAGATTGGGTTGATGGTTCAGACACAATGTCTTGCACATATACGTTTGGCAAAAACTGCTAAAGAAGATTGGGAAAAATTCAAAAGGACCTATGAAGATACGGGCCTGTACAGGAGAGTCTAGCTACTGGCAAAACTGCATCATCAGAAACATGACAGGTATAGAACTACGGAAGAATATGTGACTGTCCTCATGACAATACAGCAACAACTGAGTGACATAGGGAAACCCATAGATGATGAACTGTTGGCAGTGTTCATGTTGAATGGTCTACCTGAAGAGTACCAACCTATGGTGATGGCTTTGGAACACTCAGGAGCACAGCTCACCACTGACTTCGTCAAACAAAAGTTACTGACTGAAAGCAGCAAGACCCCAACAGAAGATGTCGTAAGTGATCCAGCCTTTTTGTCAAGAGCAAAAGAGTATAAGGGAGTCAAACAATAAATGGAAGAAGAATCCCACCTCAAAGAGCACTTTAAAGTGCTTCAACTGTGGAGGGACACGGCACTTTGCAAAGGAATGCCCAAGCAAAATCATAAGTAGGACAGACATCAAGCCTAAGGATAAAAGTAATGATAGGTCACTACTGATGGTCCTATCAGCTGGTGTAAATTCTACAGTGTGGTATGTTGACTCTGGTGCAACCAATCACATAACCAATAGAAAGGAATGGCTAGAAGACCACAAACCTTCACATAGTGAAGCAGTTGTGTGTGCTAACAGTGAAAAGTTATACAGTACTGGTGAGGGAAATATAACTATTGGTGTCCATAATGAAAAGCAGCCGAAAACTATAACTGGTGTGAGTCATGTCTCCAACTTGTCGTCTGTAAGTACCATATTTAAGAAAGGAATGGTTGTAGCATTCACATCTGAGGGGTACAAAATATACCAGGAAAGTGACTGTAACATTCAGGGAGAAGCAAAAGTCACTGCCACTGAAGTAAATGGTATTTACAAACTAGATGTACACACTGAAACAGTATATGTTTGTTTAGTGTAGGAAGATAATGTGTCAGCACCAAAAAGGACAAGCTCAGCAGTACCAACTTGAACTAATACATTCTGATTTGTGTGGTCCCATGTCAGTGAACTCGTGGGAAGGTGTCAGTTATATGTTAACATTTATTGATGACCGCACACAAAATACTTTTTGTTATTTTCTCAAGAATAAAAGTGAAGGTAAAATTTGAAGAATTCATAGCTCTGGTAGAGAATCAGACAGGACTGAAAATAAAGGCTCTTCGTTCCGACAATGGAAAATAGTATGTCAATGTTATATTTGAAGAGTTCCTTAGAGTACATGGCATCAAGCATCAGTTGACTGTCCCCTACACACCAGAGCAAAATGGAGTGGCTGAACGTTCCAACAGGACTATCGTTGAAAAGGTTCGTACAATGCTACAGGAAGCAAAATTGAGTGACAGATACTGGGCTGAGGCATGTAATACAGCTGTTTATCTCAAGAACTGCTGCCCCACCAAGACTGTCATGAATAAAACACCAGAAGAAGCATGGACTGGTAAAAAGGTGAACCTTTCTGACTTGAGTGTGTTTGCTTGCAAGGCATTGGTTGATATCCCACAGCAGAAGAGAATAAAATGGGATGCAAAGAGGCAAAAAATGGTATTTGTAGGGTACTGTGAAAACACAAAAGGCTACAGGCTTATCGATCAGACAAATCCTCAGAAGATTTGTAGAGCAAGGGATATCATTTTTGCGAAAGACGAACCAGCTGGAAGTGACTTCAACACTCGGGTAAAGCTGAAAAGAACCACTGTACCACTTGCAACTAGCAGAGAAGATTTTCAACCTGAGCAACAGCGGAAGAAAGAAGTTCTCGAAAGAGAGAGAGTCAGATGCTGCACTGAATAGTTCTTCCGATTAAGATTTTCATGGATGGCCACAAAGCTGTCATGGCCCATTGATGGAAAACACTGCAGAACTGAAGTATGCAGTGGAACCAGAAACTGAAAGAAGATACCCAAGAAGGGAGAGACGCATAAATCATTCCCTTACATGGTAGTTTATCATGCAGCTGACTCTGATCTAGATGAACCAAAAACTCTAAAGGATGTGTTATTGTCAAAGGACAAGATAAAATGGGAAGCTGCTATGCAGGATGAGTTCCAATCTTTAACTAACAATGGTACATGGGTGTTGGTCGATAGACCCAAAAGTGACAAAGTGGTTAAGAACAAATGGGTGTTTAAGCTGAAAGAAAGAGTGCAGGGAAGTGTCATCCATCACAAAGCCAGGTTAGTCGCCAAGGGTTTTACTCAAGAGAATGGAATTGACTATGACAAGACTTATTCACCAGTTGTAAGGCATTCAACCATTTGCACGCTTTCGGATTAGCTGCTGAACTAAACTTGGACATTGATCACTTAGATTTAACAACAGCTTTTCTTAATGGTGAATTGGATCATGATATTTATTTGGAGCAGCCAGAAGGATTTGTAGTTCCCGGTCAAGAAGATTGCCTCAAAAGGGCAATGTATGAGTTGAAACAAGCATCGAGGGCATGGAATCAGAAACTCCATACTGCATTGTCTGAAATAGGGTTTAAAAGGTCAAAGTCAGAACCTTGTGTTTATACAGTAAATTGAATAAGGAAAGTGTTGTGATCATTGCTGTACAAGTTTATGACTGTCTAATATTCTCCAACAACTTGGGAGAGAAAACAAAATTCAAAACTAAAATTATTAATAGATTTAAGTCTAAGGATCTTGGGGAAGCACAGTGCTGTCTAGGACTGAGAATTAGGAGAAACAGAGATAAGGGTGGCATTTATGTTGACCAGAGAAAATACATTGAAGAAACACTTAAAATGTTTAGAATGACCTATTGCAAACCTGCAGCCACACTTTTGGATGCAAGTATGCTATTGACTTGTGTGACACAGATAGTAAAACTGAACAAAATTTGTCTCATTTGCCTTACAGAAGTTTAACAGGCTCACTTATGTATCTTGCTATGAACACCTGGCCTGAAATAGCACACGCAGCTAGTGTCTTGAGCCAATTTAATTCTAAGCATGGTGAGAAACACTGGAATAGTGCCAAGAGAGTACATAAATACTTAAAAGGAACTGTGAATTACTGCCTCATGTTCAGAGAGAGTGGCAAAGATGTTGCTGGTTTCGTAGAAGCTGATTGGGCAAATGATAAAGGAGACAGAAGATCATATATGGGTTATGTTTTTACCCTGGCAGGTATTGCTATTTCTTGGGAATCCAAGAATCAATGAACGGCGGCTCTCTCAACTATGGAAGCAGAATACATGGCAATGGCAGAAGCTACTAAGGTGGCAATCTTCATGATGTAGCAATAACCTGGTATTGCTACACCGCCTAAGGTCGTGCGGGGTATAGCTGATGGCCGGGAGCAGTTGTTTTACAAACATGCCCAACTTGGCCATGTTATAAAAGGGACCCTACATGGCAGTGCACTCCCCCAAACAGCACCGTGAATCAACGCAATATACTTGTGAGTGAGATCGTAGGCTAAAGACGAAGGCAGCAGATGACCCTAGGCCCAGAGGAGCTCTGAGGCCAACCAGATCTACAGACATAGGGTGAGCATAAACGCGTTTGCAGTAGGAAGCTATTCTGGTAACGAGTCATCGTCCCTCTTCCCGACTGTAAAGTTAATTACGGCAAGGTTAGGGAACTAGCTGCGATTATATTGTGTATGTTGTATGACTACTGTTTCTGTATATTCATTTAACATAACTGTATTCCTATAGAGTTAGTTATATTAAAATTTATTTTTATAAATGAACCTTCTTATTTAGTCACCATTGCGAGCACCCCCCATGTCACCCCTTACCTCCTATCACAGTAATACAGTGTTTGATGTTGGTTCGAGTATAGAGTATTGGATACCAGAGTTAATTAGCTTACAGGTGGAAGGGAAGTGTTACAATGAGAAGCTTTCTGATGGAGCTGTTCAGAAGAGATGAACCAATGAAAATGTGGAATGACAATCAGGGAGCTCGAAAATTGGCGCATAACCCTGTACTACACAACCAAACGAAACACAATAATGTACATCATTTTGTGCGAGGTGTAATTGAGGATAGGCAAGTGGTGTTTGCCTATCTACCAACAGAAGAAATGGTGGCAGACATCCTAACCAAAGGACTCTGCATAAAGCAGCATAATATGTGTGTGAAGTGGCTAGGTCTTGACACAAAGGATTAAGGGAGAGTGTTAAAATACAGTTGGCAACAGTACACGTTTAATCCTTCATGTTGTTTATTATATTTTTTGTTCAGTGTTCTTCCCTTGATAGCAATTGACTCGTATGTGTGCTACACAATGACAACTAAACTATACAACAGATTCCAACACATGTGCACACTTGTATTCAGTATGTTAAGTAATAAAATTATTTTGTGAACTGGGCATATAATGAATTTATGTATTTTTAATGCTGTATTTGTTAATTCAAAAGTGTGGAAAACATCTTAAATATGTTTGGTACTTTTTCATGAGGAAAGTGCATAGCAGGCCAAAATTACTTTGATATGCTATCTGTGGTGCCCTACACCTCCATACATAGTTGTGCACTTTGACTTTCTACTCATGTTAAAGCATTATATTTATTTTTGGTGAATTGTGTTGATTGTAATTAGTGAAACTAAAGACACTGAATGTAACTGTAGGCAGTGAGTCATTGGCATCTGTGCTAAATTACATTTATTACCGCAAAAAGTGAACAAACAAAAAAAAAAAAAAAAAAAGACAGTGGAACTTGTTGAAAATTATGTTTGTTTCATGTTGATAATCTAATGTTTCTCGCCAGATGTGAGTTGGCAATTGTATTTGTTTCCCTTTTTTTTGTTTACGGTCTCGTTTGTTCTCGTGCCCTTACGTTACGTGTATGTTGATGTAATCATGCAATAAAGGTAATGTGCAACAGCTGACATTAAATTTAGTCAATGAATTATAACATGTTATGGGCCCAGGACGCTGCAAAGTTTAGTTCATAGTGAGTCGGAGCGCTGCGCACAGCATGTCAACACATGCTTGCTGCTCATGAAGGTTAGGTGCATCACGTCGCAGTGTTATGCTGTACCTGTTAATAGTATAAACTTCTGTTCTTCAATAGTGTAAATATGTCCAACACATCTTCAGCAAGTAAGGGCAGTCTGCCGACTGTGGAAAAGCTTGATGGCAGCAGCAATTATAATGATTGGAAGTTTGTCATGCAGCTCTATTTAATACACAAAAATTTATGGGACTGTGTAGAATCAAAAGGAGAGGAAGTTGACTTCAAGAAAAACCAAAACGCAAGGGCAAAAATATGTTTAACTATCAAGCCAAACTGTTTTATTTATGTATGGTCAGCAACCACAGCAAAGGAGGCATGGGAAAATCTCAGGAAAGCATATGAGGATAAAGGACTGCTACAAAGATTAGGGCTTCTAAGAACATTATTCAGTGTTAAACTATGTGATTACAGAAACATGGAAGAGTATATAACCCAGATTACTCGCTAGCTTGCTGATATCCTGTAGACAACGAATTTGTCGGCATTATCATGCTCAGTGGTCTTTCATGAGAATATGATCCAATGGTATTCAGTATTCATCCAAAGGTAATGGCGTTGGAAAGCTCTTGTGCAGTTATTACAACTGACATTGTGACGAACAAACTTTTACAAGAATATGTCAAATGGGAAATGAATGATAAGCAAACTACAGATTCAGCTCTCCTCTTGGGCAGCTATAAAGGTAAGAAGCCATCGGGGTCTGGTGCTTATGAAGAGATCTCATATCCAAGCAGGGAAAATGTGTTTAGATGTGAAGTATGAGAAAGGTTCAAAGAATTCAAAGCAGCTGTTAAGAGAGAAACTGACATGCAAGTGAAATGCTTACACTCTGATAATGGTAAGGAATATGTGAACCATAAAATGAAGCAGTTTCTCAACGACAATGGAATTAAACACCAGACAATGATAGTGTACACACCTGAGCAAAATGGAGTGGCTGAGAGAGCCAACCTAACTATTGTTGAAAAGGCCAGTGCAATGCTTCATGAAGCTTGTTTGGAAAAACGCTTTTGGGCTGAAGCTGTGAATACTGCTATTTACCTGAAGAATAGGTCAACAACAAAGGCAATCAAAGGTGTAACCCCAGAAGAAGCCTGTACTGGACAGAAAGTCAATTTAAGTCACTTAAGGGTTTTTGGCTGTGAGGCATTTGTTCATGTCCCTACACAACTACGAGGAAAGTGGGATACAAAGAGCAATAAAATGGCATTTGTTAGGATACTCTGATTTGACCAAGGGCTACACTCATTGATACCAAGTCACCCACTACGATTGTGAAAGGCAGAAATGTGCTGTTTATTGAAGAGACTAAGCATATTAAAGAACAGGCGGAGGGGAGCACAACTGATACAGAGATTCTACATGTGCCTAATACCCCTACTTTTGTGGCTCGACCAGAACAACCAGAGGTGCTGATAGAAGATGATTGGCGAGGCTGGCCAGAGGAAGTGGACACACAGCTACAGGTACTTGCTGGACCAGATGTGGAACTGGAAACAGAAGATCATGAATCTGAGCAGAACGCAGAATCCCGGTACCCAGTTAGAGAGTAACAGAAGAAGGCGTATCCAGACTTTGTAACATATGCTTCCAACAGTGAGCCTCTGAGTGATCAAAGTGCATTCCAGAAGCACTCTCCAGTAGTCAAGGAGAGATGCGGAAATGTGTAATGGAAGAGGAATATAAATCACTGCTGAAAAACAACATGTGGGAACTTGTTGACAGACCAAATAGCAACATAGTACAATGTAAATGGGTTTTCAAAGTCAAAAAGGGAACAAATGGAGATGTGGAGAGCTATAAGGCTAGATTAGTGGCCAAAGGATTCAGTCAAAAGTATGTATGGCATCAACTTCGAAGAAACCTTTGCCCCTGTTATGAGACATTCAACAATTAGATTACTGTTTCTTTTGGGTGTTGAATTGGACCTGAATGTTTACCACCTTGTGGAAACTGCTTTTCTTCATGCTGACGGACGAGCAAGCCTTCATGGAACAGCCAGAGGGTTTCACCAGTGCGGCAGATAAAGGAAAGGTGTGCAAGTTAAGTAAGGCAATTTATGGCTTAAAGCAGGCATCAAGAGCCTTCAACAAACAGATTCACCACAACATGATAGAGCTAAGTTTCTCAAGGTCTGAACACGAGCCATGTGTGTACCAGAGAAGAAGTTGAGAGTCAATAATGATTGTTGCTCTATATGTGGAAGATTGTTTTGTGTTTTGCAGTGATCCGGCCAATAAATCAAGACTAGTGAAAGAGCTCAACAAAAAATTAGAAATCAAGGATCTTGGTGAAGTACAAGAATGTCTTGGAATACGAATTGTCAGGGACAAAGACGGAATGGTGATCAGACTGGACCAAAAGAGAGATACAGAACAAGTATTGGAGCATTTTGGAATGCTAGACTGTAAGCCTGTGGGAACACCGATTGAGGTCAATCACAAACTAAGTCAACAGATGAAGAAGTGAGTGCATCAAACCATCCGTATCAACAATTGGTGGGCGCCATAATGTACCTGGCCAACTGTACCAGGCCAGACATTGCTCACGCAACCAGTGTACTAGGTCAGTTTAGCAGTGGTCATGATGACCAGCATTGGAGTATGGCGAGGAGTGTGTTAAGGTATTTGAAGGGCACCTTGAACTACGCCCTAGTGTTTCAAAAGACTGGTGAGGACATCACAGGCTACGTAGATGCAGATTGGGCGGGAGACGAATTGGATCGCAAGTCATATGTGGTTATGTAATCAAGATGAGTGGTGCAGCTGTGAGTTGGGAATCTAGAAAGCGAAAAACTGTGGCCCTCTCTAGTGCAGAGGCCAAGTATATGGCCATGAGTGAGGCTACAAAGGAGGCTATCCACCTCAAAGGATTTGTTAAGTGAATTGCGTGGTAGAGATAAACAGATTGCCATGTTCAATGATAGTCAGAGTGCACAGAAACTACTGCACAACCCAGTGTTTCATAGGCGCACAAACCACATAGACATAAGGCATCATTTTATCCGAGAAGCAGCAGAAAATGAGCAGATTGTTGTTTATAATTTACCAAATGACAGAATGGTTACAGCTGTGTTAACAAAGGCTCTACCATGCCACAAACACACGTATAGTGTCAATGAGATGTGTTTGAAGACATTCTTGCAGTATATCCATGAGTGAATGCAATTTGTTGGAACCATTAGATTAAGGGGGAGTGTTGGAAATTATGTTTGTTTCATGTTGATAATCTAATATTTCTCGCCAGATTGTGAGGGAATGGTCCCTACAGATATATACAAGGTTGTTGCTTGTTTACTTGTTCAATGTTTATTTTGAGGGAAGTGTTAATACTGATTATCTTGTTTGTTTTGATTCTTGTATAGTTTATCTACAACTTAAAATGTTTATACTGATATGGTAAATATTGACAAATGATAACTTTAATATAACTAATTTCTTGATTATTCTTTATGTATTTCCAAACGTAGTTTGTTTACATGCAGTTTAAAGATATTCTTCTAGCTGTCAACACTAACCTAGGTTAACAGGCACTGGGTAGGAAAGAGTTTTATTTGTCACTACACCGTTTTTCCTTGGTGATAAGGAAGATAGCATGCATTGCTAGTTGCATGGAATAAATTTTAATTAACAATAGGACACGTTTTCTGCCCGCATGATGTGTGGGCATAATCCCTGTTTTTACTAATGACTCTCCTTCCTGACACCATGAGATACGGACCACTGTAATTATGGGGCGCAAGCCGACAAGAATTTCAATATGTCCGTCAACCTAAGTTTATTCAGTAAGCTACCTGAGGAGAGTTTGTTAGTTGGTTAGAGTTTTGAGGGCGATTAAGAAGAGGCCCAGGTAAATCTAGCTAGTTATTTGAGTGATTCGCCAGATGACGCCGATGCCAAATGATTAAAATGTAAGACCAACTCTTCAGTATTAGTCTACTTCTGGATCCTTAAATTTTCTGCCATCCAAATCTGATTTTGTGTTGAACTGTTTACTAGCCCTGCAATCGTTAATAACTCTCGCTAAATTTAATAAGGATTTCTAAAATAGGTATAAAGGATAAACGTAATTTTTTCAAGTGAATCATCACACCCAGTAGCTACGAGATTAAAAGAGTTTGTGACTTCACCTACTGAATTAGCCAGGAGCAAATCATTTGTGTTAAAGAACATTAACTTCTGCATTATTAAAGTGACAGATTTATTTAGGTGCTCACGTAATCAGCATACTGTGTAGTGTGGTAGTAATTGAGTACTGGGAAAGCCTATGGAAATAAAATTTCAGTAATTCTACCAAGCCCCACCTTAAGCACAAGTTTAAATTGGATCAGTCCTAAGATAAAATGATTTTCTCATGCAAGTTGATAATTAATGAAAAGAATAGTAATAAATCAAAGCATGGTATAATGAAGTGTGTCCTTGTCCTTGTAATTTATTGTAGTTAGTTTCTTTACCAGTGTTAATTTTGTCCTCAAGTGTTTATTTGCAATGCTGTCATGTTTCGTTTGTGTGAAAATCTTATTCCTTGTCTTGTGGCGCATGCAATATCTATAATATTAATAGTCATTCCTACAACACGCCCATACACCAGCTTCATCCACTCAAAAGGAATTTCTGTCCTGTTGACACTACATGTTAGAATACTACGGTAAGAAAAATAATCGCAATCTTTTCAAGATGTGAGTTGTGTTAAGTTGGCAAATTGTATTTGTTTCCTTTTTTTGTTTATTGTCTCGTTTGTTCTCGTGCCCTTAGATAGTGTGTATGCTGATGTAATCATGCAATAAAGGAAATGTGCAACATCTGATGTTAAATTCAATCAATGAATTATAACAGAACTGACAAAACATTCTTGTTATGCTCAATTCCGTACTGTTGGTCTTCTTTCCCTTTCAAGTTCACACTTTGTCAATTTGTTCCACCCTCTTTGCTCAATGGGCTGTGGTGGTTGAGTGGTTAGCCTGCTGGCCTCCCACCAAGGTGAACTAGGTTCTATCGCTGGCTGGGTCACTCCCGTATTTCCGCGTGTGGGAATTGTGCCAGACAATGCAGCTGGTTGGCTGGTTTTCTCGGGGATCTCCTGTTTCCCCCACCCTTGCATTCCGGCACTAGTTAAAATAAGAAGAATTTGAATTTTACCCATCTACAGAATTCTAGGTCAGCAGATATCAAAGATTTTGTTGGTCAAGAGAATTTGGTTTTCATTCAGGATTTTGCTTTTAATCATAAATATATCCAATAAGAAACTACACAATTTTGACTGCTTATTCCCAGCAGTTAAGAAGTAGCTAGAATTTATTTCTTAATTTGGCACAATTATTTTCTTCAAGGAAATTGTTATTATTTTGAAGTTGAAAAGTTGTCTGATCTACCAGTGAACCAATGTTTGATAATGCTACACTGAACCTTGATCCTTTTCCTGTCCTGAATGAGGAAATAAAGTATAATAGGTACTCCATACCCTCACACAACCTACACAAAGTGCTAAACTGATTTTTAAAGGCAACATCCCCAAGGCCATGGACTACAGAGGTACTAATGTAAGTATTTTCAAGTGTATTGGTCACAATGAGGTTGTAAGCAAAAGGGGCATTCCTACATTTACTAAAACATCTAGGGCCTACCTACCCATTACTCATATTATAACATATTACATCTTTTATACTGTATGCACTGAAAGATATAGTGGAGCAGCTGCTACAGTACTTGGAGCAACAACATATTTTGGAAAAGGTGGGTTACAGTTTGGGCTAGCCCTCTGGTGGTGGTACCAAAAGTAAATGGCGTGATACGGTTGTGTGCAGATTTTAAGGTTATGGTAAATCCGAGGATTGAGCTAGCACACCAGCCACTTCCATGTATTGATTATATTTTTGCATCCTTGGCAAACTGTAAGGTGTTTTGTGTGCTGGACCTCTCAAATGCATACCAGCAGTTGGTGGTGGGGAAAGAGTCACAAAAGATGGTGACAGTATCAATATCGGAGAGTGCTTTTGGATTGTCAAGTGCTCCACGCATTTTTCAAGCTGTGATAGAGCAGATTTTGCAGGGCATACCAGAAATAGTGGCATATTTATACAATATCCTCATAACTGGGTGTTCAGTAGAAGAGTGTGCAAGCAAGAAGATTGGAAGCAGTGTTGCAGAGGTTGCAAGAACATGGGGTAAGGGCCAGAAAAGAAGAGTGAATGAGTGAGTGAAGAGATTTGGGCGGCTCTTAACAGAGAGGTCTTAAGAGCCGATGAAGGTGATTGAAGTGAATATGGAGCAGTGCCGGAATGAAGGGATGGGGGAAACGGGAGATCCCCGAGAAAACCTGCCAACCAACGGCATCGTCCGGCACAATTCCCACTGGCAAAAATCTGGTGACCTGGCCGGGGATTGAACCCGGTTCGCCTTGGTAGGAGGCAAGCGTGCTAATCGCTCAGCCACCATGGCCCCGCCAAAAAAGAGAAGTGAAATTTCTTTGAAAGGGAAATTTCTGGGGTATGGCATCAGTGGCGATGGCATTAGGCCAGCTAATGCTCTAAAAGAGACTAAGATGCAGGAGCCCCTCCTGCAATAACCACAATCACACAGTTAAAGGCTTATTTAGGTTGATAAATTTCTAAGCTAGATTTGTCATCCCAGGTATGTCAACAAAGTTGAAACACTGCACAACTTGCTGGTGCAAGGAGCTCCATGGATATGGGAAGTACAGTGTCAGCAGTTGTTTGAAAAGAGTAAAGAATGAATTCTCACAGGTGCCAGTGCTAGTACCATTTGACCCGTTCAAATCATTAATTGTAGCGAGTGATGCCTCTCAATATGGGGTGGGAGCGGTGTTGACACACAGGATGCCAGATGGCACAGAATGGCCCATTTGCTTTGCACCAAACACTCTGTCCAAAGCAGAGTCGGGTTATTGCCAGTTAGGTACAGCGGGGGCTTTGAGCATTGTATTTGCAGTGCAGAAATTCCACAAATACCTATAATGGCAACCACTGTACACAGATCATAGGCCCTTGACCACCATCTTTGGAGGACCTAAGAAGGCAGTTCCACCTCTAGTAATGGCACGGTTGCAGCGGTGGGCTCTTCTATCAACATATGACTATTCACTTGAGTAAAGAAAAGAGCAGGACATGGGTAATGCGGACGTGCTGTCAAGGTTACCATTATCACACGCACAGACCATAGAGCAACCAGTATTACTTATTCAGCACAGAACATGCCGATTAAGGCGGAAGAGATAGTAAGGGAGACGGAACAGGACAAAATACTGAAAACTGTAAAAAACTATGCTATGTATAGGTGGCCAAATCAAGTCAGCAAACCAAACATCATACCTTAAACAAGCAAGGACGAGTTGGCTGTGGAAGACAATTGTGTAATGTGGGCAGACAGTGTAATAATTCCACAAGGGCTTAGAAAGGGGGTGTTACAGATGTAGCATGGTCAACCTGGGGTGGTGCGGATGAAATTGCTGGGGAGAAGTTATGTGTGGTGGCCGGGAAAGGACAATGAGATTGAGGACACAGTGAAAAGGTGCATGGCTTGTCACTGTCTAGACATAACATGGCTCATAGGTCAAAGGTATCTTGGCCAGCAACTTCTCAGGTGGGGGAGCTAGTACATGTTGACTGTGCGGGAAAAGAAGGTAAAAGGCTATTGATTTTGGTGGATGCCTACCTATTCTAAATGGGTGTAGGTATGGCCAATGCAGAGCACCACGGCGGAGAAAACAATTGAGAAGCTGTGAACTGCCTTTGCAGCATGTGGCTCGCCAGAAATACTGGTAGCCGATAATGAGCCTCAGTTTCGTTTGGAGGAATTTAGGCAGTTTTGCAAGAAAATGCTATTACACTGCAGCTAACACTCCGCTTTCCACCCACAATTGAACAGAGCAGCGGAGCAAACCGTGCAGTCTGTGAAGACAGCACTCTTGAAGCTGGCCTTGGTAAATTGTCTAACTGGGGGCACAATATCCTTGCAGCATACGACTGATAAGTGGTTGTTTGCTTACCGCAATACACATGACTACCAGGAAGACCCCAGCAGAAATGTTTTTGAGAAGAAACCCATGCACAAAGTGGTTGTTGGTGAAGCCAAACCTACCGGAATATCAATACAAAAGGAGCAAACTAAGAAGGATTCAAGATGGCTGATTCAGAGTGCAGGATCCTGTGTCTGTAAAAAGTGTCCGAGAGAAACAACCCAGACAGCTACCAGGGTGTATGGTAGAAGTGGTGAGCCCTGTAATGTACAGGGTTAAGGTAGGAGACGTAGTAAGATTTTGTCATCAAGATCACTTACACCAGAGAGCCACCTGCAAGAGGAAGTACCCTTGCGTTAACAGTGAAATTCATCTGGGATAGCAACTAACAAGTGGGGAGGAGTCTTGTGTCTGCAGGGGAAGCAGGAGCAGCATGGGCACCAGAGAGGCAGGCAGTAGAACCAGGAGTCAGAGCAGCATCAGCACCAAAGTGCCATCGGCACCAAAGCAACTAGTGATTGAACAACTAGAGGCCCAGACAGTGGGAAAGTCATGGGGAACAGCAAAAACAGGAGACGACAGTGAGGGGAAAGAAGGCTTCCATAGTGGAAGGTTGAGGCGTCCCCCTTGGCGATGATGTGGTAGACAAGAAGTGATTATTTTATTTTCTGTGTTGGTTTGAGTCAGCACAACTACGGTAAAGACTAAATTTAGGAGAGGGAATTGTAGTTTATATAGAATACAGAATTTGTAGTGGTGCGGTTAGCAGCACGAATCAGTGTAAATATGGCATCAAGACTAGGAACATAACACTTAAAAATTCTCAATATACAAAATGTGGATACAACTGGCGTTAAGTAAGGCGAATATGTAGACATGCCTCTAAAAAAAATAATACAGAATGGTGCACGATGTAACTAAAACTCGTAAATGAAATGCGTCTGTATTCAGCCTACAAGCTATAAATAAAAAATCATCAAAGATGCACAGTTCGAAAAACAATTAGCACATCGATTTTAAAAAGGTGGTGTTACCTGTAAAGACAATAACCAAGTTCTTTAATAATATAAAAAATACTCATTCCATGCTCAACATTCAAACGCAAGAATACCTTTTATTAAATGGCGCACTAAATTTTTCTACACTTCAGAATATGTCTGCCAAACACAAAGTAAGGACAAGTGAAAATCTCATGTGATAAAACAAAAATTCTGTTCGTACTTGGATAAACTTTACGATAATTCCAGCTATTTTTAATTTTTATTACAAACTATAAACAACCCGCCTTTTCCGGTCACGGATGCGCTTGCGCATAGAGCCGATACAAATCACCGACAGGGTTGCACGGCTTGTACCACTGAACGCGGTGAACAGTAGGTGTGTTCACTTCACTTCATCTAATGCGGTGCAAAAAAGCCTGTAGTTGGGAAAGTAGCCTGTGTAGCTAGTGGAAACGAAGAAAAGAGGATAAATCTGAAAAGCTCAATAATCTTCATAATGCAAAATATACAAAAATCGAAAGTCATTACAATCGCCAAACTCACAAAAGGCACATACACAAAATGAAATCACAACCAAAAATCCAAACTGTCACCGACGGCGTCTACAAAAGAACTTCTAGTATAAAGTATGGTGTTAAAATATTTTCACTCTACGGTATGCCATGTCATCCAGTAGTCAGCGTACCGTGAATTCGAAAATTCACCGTTGCATCCACAGATGTATACAGGACATTTGTAAATTAATAATTTAGTGAGTCCAGTTGAACCGATTTATCCGTCTGTTCCACCGGACTAAAAAATCAGGTAGTGGTGGTAGATATGCACCAAAACATCAACCAATGAATTCTCGAATGCTTTCTCTGAATAATAAAAGTTTAATAAAACAACCACAAGTAGTAAATTTTTTGGAATTAAATAATAATAATAATAATAATAATTGAGAAGTTGAGTTTTACAAACGGACAATGAAAATTTTAAAATTTGAGTGAAATAATATTAATATGTGTCTAAAAGCAGACCAAAACACAGCTAAAAATTAACATGTTCGAAAAATACCTCACTCGATGTACACTGGTGTATCAACCACTGTTGGATTCATCGATGAATTTTCGAATAAGCGGTTAGACTAAAGGCTCTTTCACACGATCAAAATTTTATTGAACTAATAAAATTAAAAACTAGCTTTTAAAAAAAAAAATTCCAAAACTAAATTTTTAAAATTATTTACAGCTCATGCATTACACGAAAGTTAAATGTTAAACCAATATAAATTTTCTTCATTTTCTTGTACAATTTATATTAAAAAGATAATAATAATGCATCCTTATAAGGTAAAAAATTTTAATGTGTGCACATGAGGCAAGATTTACAACAGCCTGTTGAATCCATCCGTCCGTCCATCATAAGTTCGTCCATCTCCCAGTCGAGCGATTTACATCCATAGACTAAATATTAGTTAGACCGATCTTGCTGGCTGTGTACAACCAATCTGTGTCCCAACATTGAACTGATTTTTTGCCTACGCATCTAGCAAAAATGGCGTGAATTGGGTTTGATGTTAGAACATTGTTTAGTAAACAAGTGCTTTTGAGATGTTCTTATACTCTCTTTAATCAATTTGTAATGGTTTTTAATTATATGCAAACTGGTAAAAGTATTTTATTAGTATAATAGTGCTTGTCATTTAAAAATTAAGCCGAAAACAAATACATTCATCACTGTTGACCATATGGCATTGACAGTTGTATTCCTTTAAGGTAGATCTATGTTCGGCACATGTGCAATAGACGAATAAGAGGTCTACCTTGACGTGTGCCACGTACCCCCTCCCAGAAGTCAGTTTGCCTGCTGCATCAAATCAGCAAGGACTCCAGGTAATGCAGTAAGTGTGCACACCTATGTCGCAGGCAGTGCAGGTGCAGTTCAATGGTAGTGTCACTGGCGCAACGAAAGTGAAGTGAGTACTCGAACATAGTGATATGAAAGGAGATCCACATTTTATATTTTATGTTTCTAAAGGGCTTAACGGCAACATAAGTGATACACCAAGACATGTGTACACATAAATGTGCCAATTAAATTCCTTAATGCCCTAGTGTATTCTTTTGAAGTGTATTTTTAGTTCTCACATGTAACCACATATGTGTTATTATGCATGTATGTTCTTTTGTTGTGCAATACTTAATATTAGGAATGTACAGGAATCTACAAAGGCAAGTGTAAAGTGTTATTAATGCAATGGTGATGTCTAGAAAGTAGTCTCACGTGGGGTGCCAGCCCACCAAGCTGGTTAGCATACCACGTTTTCCAAGTCAGTCATTATCCGACTTGCGAGTGGTGCAGTGCCTTACGTCGTGACTCGCATTTTACGCGCTCGGCGGCCATCAACATTGTGCATAACCATTTCTTCAGCAATAGACTTTGTTAATTAAAGGGAACCATTATTTTATCTTCTGTCGAGACTCCACCCCTCATACCACCCAGTGATTGCATCGCCTGGATGGATATTATTCGTTCAACTTAAAGCATGTGTCTTTTGTTCCATTTAACCACACTGGCGGGTCTAACTCAGCAAGTGAGTTAATGTTACCTCAACTGAGGTTTGTAGAGTGATACCGAATAAATTACACAGTGATACAACATAACACTGGTATTTATTTCAGGTAGCCACAAGGCATTTAAGGTATGGGATGTCTCCCACCAATTTTACCACAAGTATGCAGAGAGTATAATGAGAGTTTTCAAGTGGTCACATGTAATTGCAATATAACTAAAGTGTCGTATGGGCATGAGGGGAGCCCTGACATCCCACAATGCCACAATCAAGAATATGCAAATAATTTTCAGAGGAGTACTTCAAATCCCTGGAAGGATTATGCCGTGGTCGTCGGCCAACGGCGCCAGAGGAGAACGAGTCAGCTCTACCAACATCATTGGCATTATTCTGGAGAATAATGTCTGGTGCAGCGGGTAACAAAATTCCCAAAATTCCATTTTGAACATTTTCTATTTACCGCTCCCTAAATTAACCTCAATCACCATTTCACCACATGGCATCATGCCAAAGTGTCGCCCAACTTTGGGGCATATCTCTCCAAGAATCGCTGCGAAATTATTTTCCACAAAAATTTTCTACAAAAATCTGAAATTTCCAAAAGTTTTCCTAATTTTTCGTCATAATTCCTGTAAATACCCACAACCAGGGAGACACGCGGTTACCAGGCTACCAGGGAATTATATAGCTGCATCGTGATGCCTTCCAGACACCCAGGACAAGCCAGGAATGATGCATGTGGCCACATGAGAAAAGTGCACCAAAACAGCTTAGTGCCACCATTACTTCAATACAAGGGGTAGTGGCGAGAAAGTGGCGAGGAGCCACCATCTTTGGACTGGGCGATGTCACAGCAGTGTGACAAAAGACAAAGGGTGAATTGTGTGAGCCAACCTCCCTCTCCACTCATGTTGCTCCATACCATGAGGAGGGAGAAGAAGAAACGAGAAGAAGGCGAAACAACTGGCCCCTCCCCCTTCCCACCATGCTCTTCTCTGTGCACTGAGTGGAACAGCTGAGAGCCCGCCATCAATTTACCCCTAAACGTGTTGCACAGGAGCCGCGCTCCTGCGATATTTCCACATTGTCCATCCACACTACCATGCTCCACGCTTACGTGCTCACACATCTGCATGATGTTGTTAACAAAGAACCATGGCTGGCCAAATAGCTTGTGGTGCACCGGCCCCAAGGTGTTTGCAATGTTTACGCCCTCTACCAACTGACATGGTAGATTGGTATGAAATGGGTACACACTTTTGCAAATGCACCCATAAGACCAGTCCAACAGTCAACCAAGTTGTGAGCAACCACAGAACCGCACTTCAAGAGTAAAGTGAGGAACATTTTACGGACACTAAAACTTCAATAATTCTTCAAAGTGTTCAACAAAGGAACTTGTGTGCAAAGTTGTTGTGTGCGGATTCGGAAACAACCCCAATCACTTTCGGAAAATGTCAGGGACAAGCACACCAGGGATGTTTGAGCAACGCAGAAACAAGCATAGAAACAGACTTACAATGCATTTGTGATGATTGCAGTGAACAGTTACAACAACACATGCTCCAGAAAATTTATTGTTACTTGTTAACAGGGCCGCAGCCCCCATTTGACGAATAAAACAAAACGAAAGCCAGGGGGAAGAAACGCAACCAGAACAGCAGGATACGGCTAGCAACGAAATGGTGCCAGAAATTGTAGCGAGTGAAAGGTCGAACACTCAGGGAGACCAACACATGGAATTGAACTGCAAGGCCAAGGATGTTGGCAGTACCACAATACCACCTGAACCAGATGCACCCCTGACAGCTAACACCAGTATGGCACTGAAGGAACAGTATTCCCAACCAATGGCAACCCTTCCACAACTACCTCCAACACTCCAGCTGATGAATCCATACTTACAGCAATTCTTAGCCTATCCTAACCAATAAATTTATCCGCAAGTATTACCACAAATATTCCCAGCACCTTTCCCCACACCAACACCACTCACATTATTTCCCACGGCCAACTACAGAATCAACACAGCTCTGAGTTGGCCCGCAGACAAGGAGCAACAGAGGGAACAGAAGACCAACCAATAAGTAAACATAGAAATCGGCCTGAAAGGAACTCCGGCACATTTCCAAAAACTGCCACTGTATCCAGCACTGCAATTGAGGACCCAAATGCTATCCTCAAAGAACGCATGTCCTGCTTAAAAGGTTACAGCATGTGGGAAGACAAGTAGGCCAGTTGCTTTGGCAACCAACTACATGGAGTAGCGAGCAAGTGGTGGGCCACCATAAATCACTACAGAATGGCATGGGAGGAATTTGTGCACTCGTTTCAGTGCGGATATAGCAGTGTATTCTCGTCCCTGCAAGCACAAACTAAACTGCTCTGGCAGGAACAGCAGCCAGGTGAGCAACTGCCCACTTTCATCACCAAGAAGGTGCATTTAATCAAGCACTTTCACCTGCGAAAGCCAGAGAGGGAAGCACTGGAGATTGTGGTAGAGACAGCATTACCTGAGTATCGTGTAGAACTACTGCCCTTCCTAAACAGCACAATTGAAGAGGTATTAAAAGCTGTGATTATCCTGGAACGCAATGCTCGCACAACGCGCTGCGAGTGTGCCACCACGCAATGGTTACACGAGCCGGGAAATGGAAGATGGGTATGTGCAACGGGAATGGGTAGATCGCTACCCCGGAAATTCTGGACAGCAACAGAGAACGAACAGTGCGAGTAACTTCAAAGTGAACAGTGTGCACCGCGGTGATAAGCCGGCAGGAGAATATGCAAAACGGAATGTTGGGCAAGTGCGAGTCAGTCTGGACAAGAGCCAACTTCCAGCAACATCCTTCCGATACTGTAGACCAGCAGAGGTCTTCCATTGGTACAGCAGGTGCCCCATAAATCCACACTTAGACAGCTACAGAGGGCCCACATCCAAGCAGCAGGGAAATGGGGTGTAGTGGGAAAGGGCCTGATGCTCTTTTCTCCCCACCAGCAACAACAGCCAACACCAGAATGCCACAACACGCACTATTAGAGCCAGTGAGTGGGAGCCGTGTGCAATTTATCAGAATTCTTGTGAGTGTAAACGGACAGCCCTGCCATGCACTTATCAATACAGCTGCATCACATAATCTTGTACAACCCCACTTAGTCAATCCTAAGGAAATAACACCCACGAATCATGTAATCAAACTCGCAACAGGTCTGCTGAGTAGTGGTGCATTGGGACAAGCTACTTTTACTGTCAAAGCAAGGGACCTTGAAACAAAAACAAGCATGATAATAACACCAAAAATCAGAGAGGATGCGATTTTAAGTGTGCCTTGGCTCCAGGAACATAACACAGTATTAATAACGGGGCCCGTCCCTGAAACACCTCTTGGCAACCGAATAAAAAGCACTCGTCAGTTCATGCTATTTATTGGAGAATCTAACGTTTCCTCCAGGAGAACAGCTTACACATTTGGCCGCTTTAAACCTGTGGTTAAGGCTATGCAGTAAATAAAGCACTGGGCTTGCATGATGTTAAGTTCAGAAATATCGAGTTTTAACAGAGAAAGATATTGGTAATGGTATTTATAGAGAAGCACTAAAAGATATTATAATCTTACTAATGATCAATTAAATAATATTGATTTAAAGTTAAATGATGAATCTTACACAATGAAGCATCAGTTGCGCGAAGCTTCTGGTTTTTGTTATTATATTTTATGTAAATTTGGTGATTATAAACCACCAGTTGTTAATCAAGGACCATATTTACTTAAGAAATTTATAGAATTAATTAAAAAAGAAGTAGAAGAAATTTGCGAAATGTATTCACAAATTGAATCAATCCATATGCCAATAAGAGAAGAAAATAAAAATTTTAATAAATCCAGAAATTGTACTGCTTGTGAGGTTATATATTGAGAAACTTGTAGAAAGCTACATCACCACAATCTTTTAACTGGAAAATGTATCGATCCACTATGTATTAGTTGCAACATAGAATTAAAACTACCCAAATTTGTACCAATTAATTTTCATAATTTAGGTGGATATGATGCTCATTTATTTATTAAAGAACTAGGATTTGATAATGAGATTGATTTAATTGCAAATAATGAAGAAACGTTTATTACTTTGGGGGGGGGGAGAAAATTTAAATATTAAGTTTATAAACACTTCCAAATTTATCACAAGTAGTTTAGATAAATTATCATATAATTTAACAAAAGAACAAATGAAACATACCCAAAAATATTTGCCAGAAGATAAAATATATTTGGTTACTAGATAAGGAGTTTATTCATATGATTATATGAATAGTTTTAAAAAATTTAACGAAACTGAACTTCCTCTAAAAAGTGAATTTTACAATAAATTTAATGAATCTGATGTAACTGACGATGGTTATAAACATGCAAAATGAACATGGGGGCAATTTAATATTAAAAGTCTTGGAGAATATCATGATTTATAGTTAAAAAGTAATGTATTATTATTAGCAGATCTATTGGAAAACTTTAGATATACATGTACAAATGCACATGATTTAGATACAGAATGATATTTTACAGCACCAGATTTATAATGGGATGCAATGTTAAAAATAACTTAACAACCTTTATATTCTTTACAACATTATGATATGATTTTAAAGATAGAAAAATGAATTAGAGGTGGTATATCACAGTGTTGTAAACATTGTGTAAAAGCAAATTATAAATATTTAGAAGATTTTAATCAAAAACAAGATTCTAACTATTTAGCTTATCTCGATGCAAAAAATGTATATGATTGGGCAATTTATAAATATTTACCATATTGTGGTTTCGAATTGGTTAATTATTCAGAATTTAAATTTGATTTTTGGCAAAAAATATATATATATATTAAATTTGAATGATGATTCACAACATAGATATATTAGAAGTTGATTTAGAATATCCACAAGAATTCATAATTTACATAAAATATCTACAATTTTGTGCAGAAAATATAATAGTTCCAGGAACAAAACAATATAAATTATTAACAACTGTTCATAACAAACAAAAGTATCTAATACACTATCATAATTTAAAACAGTATCTAAACAACAGATTAAACTTAGTAAAATACATAGACTATTGAATTTTAATCAGAGTGATTGGTTGAAGAAGTATATAGATTTAAATACAGAGATGAGAACTACAGATAAAAACGACATTGAAAAACGGTTTTTCAAACTAATAAATAATTCTGTGTTTGGTAAAACAATGGAAAATATAAGGAACAGGGTAGATATAAAACTAGTTTCAAATAAAAAAGTTTGTGATAAATTAATAGCAAAACCAAACTTTAAAAAAAGAACTACATTTAATGAAAACCTTGCAGCAATTCATATGAATGAACCATTTGTAGTATTTAATAAGCCTATTTATCTGGGAATGTCAATTTTAGACATATCAAAAGATTTAATGTATGACTTTCATTATAATGTGGTGAAACTAAAATATTAAGATAAAATTGAATTATGTTACCACGATACCGATTCATACATTTATACAATACAAACAGAAGATTTTTACAAAGATATAAAGACAATATTCGATAAATTTGACACAAGTGATTATCCAAATGAATGAAGTTGAAAAAATAGAATTAAGTCCTTTTAATAACAAAATTATTATACTAAAAAATAAAATAGATACACTACTATGGATATCAAAATATATAATTTTATTATTATTTTAAATATTTTATTCTATATATAATATTTTTTATTCTATAGTATTTTACTATCCATTATTATATTCTCTATTATTATATTCTATATACAAAATTTATGTATTCATAAAATTTGAAATATTTTAAACATATTTAGTTTCTAAAGTAATTTCAATATCAGCACCATAAAAATCAATTAGATAGCCATCTCTAATTTCTAAAACTATATGATTAAACCATGCATTATCAATTATGTAAAAAATTGGTTAAGCAGAATCATAAATATTATAATCTCTAAAACCAAACATTGTTTTAGGTGGAAAACTACAGACTATATTTGTTTCTGAATGGTTCGATTCATCATAGTTTATAACCATCCCATATGCTAAGTTTCAATGAACATATATGCTTTTTAATGGCTCAAAATTAAGTAATATACTACCTATAATTTTTTTCTTTTACAATTATTGTATTTCATTCAAAACCAAGTCTAATTTAATATGAAACCTAGATTTAATTTATATTCTGTTTTCACATAGTCTGGTGTTAGGTCAATGTTATTAGTTGGAAATGGATCAATTTAATTTATAGTTTCTTATAGTATTTCAATATTATATTGTCATCTAGGAATATTTATAACTTTATTGTTTTCAATTAGTGTTATAGTATTGTTGTTTATATAAGGTGTTAAATCTTCTGTTTTAAAACTAATTAAAGCAATATACTTATCTTTATGAATTATAAAATGAAGTTTCTAACTTAAATACTTTATTATCCACTTAATAACAAAATTATAATATTAAATGAAAAAAATTTGAGTGTAGTGTTAGCATTTTAATTTCAGAAGAAAAATCAAAAAATGAAAAGAATGGAGAATTAATATTTGATAATATAAGAGCTATAATAGTGGGTCCAAGTAATTGTGAAAAAATGATAATTTAATGATAAATTTTATTTATAAGAATGGTTGATTAAATTTTAATAAATTGTATGTTTGTTCAAAAAGTTTAAATCAACCCAAATATATTCAGTTACTAAATGATATTGATATATTATTCATAAAGCTAAATGTTAAAGAAAAATGGGTTAATTTTTAAAAATAATAATGATGAAATTATTCCTTTATATCTGTGTGAAAATTATTCTCTGGTTATATTTTTGTCAATGTTGTTTTAGACAATCAAGATATAATTCGTGATTATTTCACTAGAGGAAGATGTAAATAAAGATGTATTTTATTTAGAACAAACTTTTTCAAAAATACCTAAGCAATTAGTAAGAGATAATACTAATTTTCTATATATATTTAAACAAGATATTGCTAATTTAAAGCATATTTATAATGGTTTTGTTGGTGGAGATACATCTTAAGTAAAATTTAAAGAGATTTGTGTAAACTGTTGAGATGAATTTTATGGATTTATAAAAAATATATTTGAGTAGAAAAATGAAAGGTGGGACATATGAAAATAAAATAAAAACCTTTATTATATCTTTAAAAATGTTCGAAAGTGTTTTATGAATGTTAAAATGCATTTTTCTTTAATTTTGAATGTGTGTTATGAACATTGAACATGTTGTATGAACATTAAAACTAACATTAAGTGGTTTTTATGAATGTTAAAATGAATATTGAACATATTTTATGAACATTAAAATGAATGTTGAACATGTATAATTAACAATAAAATAAAATAATTATATAAAATACTTAAAATCCACAAAATATCTGTTTCATTATTCCAAGAGCTTTGAAAATTATCAAAACCTTACCACTTAACACAAATTTTATTACCTTTATTTTTTAAACCAAATATTCATCAGGATAGTTAGTTTTCATGCTTTTGTATTAATAAAAACTACCTTTTATTTCTTCGCCACTAATATCTTTTAATTTGTAAGTTGGTACATATTAATTTAAAAATTTAAAAATAGTAAATAATTTAGTTGTCCAATTAGGAGTATAACATTTTTCTAAAATTCGTTTAATTTTTGCAAACATAGACATTACCAACTATATATTTTGGTTTAGTAGTCATATATGTTTGATATAATATTTTTAGTTTTTCTTATTAACTTCATATTGTTTCATACCAATAGTTATATGTTTTGTATTATTATATTCTTTAACTAATTCACCTAATATGTTTATCCATTTACAATTATAATTTAAAGCAAACTTTTTCACATTTTATTTTTCATTGCGCAATTAAATACTTCTACAACACTAGCTTTTAGTTCGCTGAATGTAGATTAATTATTGATGTTATATATTTGTATAAGTTCTTTAAATGTTTTACTATAAAATTTAGAACTATTGTCACTTTGTATATCATATGGTTTTCTTTTAAGCAATATATATTTTTTGCTGTTTTAATTTTAATAGTTATATCAAATTCATACTTTGAAAAAACATCAATAATTGCCATAACACATTTGTATCCATGATTTATATGTGACATGCCTTATAAATCACCAGTGTACATCTCAACATGATCAATTTTCCAAAAATTATCAATTCAGTACAATGTTACTTTTCTTTTGAGAAACTTTCTTCTTGCTGGTTTATATAATTAATTAATTATTCCTTCCCTTACACTGGGAATTTTTTTTAAATGTTGATTTATTAGAATTACTTATTGAAAATTTACTTTTCTGGACTAATCATCCAGTTTTTGAATTTTCATTTGTATATCATTATTTTTAGTAACTTTCTTACACTTCAAGCACCAAGTATACTCCATTTAAAAGCCAAAAAGAAATTTAATCTTTATATTTCATAAATATTGCTATTGTAGTCATCAATCCATCATTATAATCAGAATTTTTTTTTTTCATTTTTAAAGTTAAAATATCACCTCTGTTAACATTAAAAATATTTGTGTAGTATAATTTATTAGATCCTTTAATAACAAGCACAGTATCATCGGGTAAATTGATATTAACACAAATTATTTTGTATACAGTATAATCAATTAAAAAGATGAGATAATTTGATTATTATCTAAGTGAAAAATATTATTTTTTTTAAATTCCACTTTGCAGCTTAATAAAATTTATGAGATTTTCCTTCCTTAAATATTTCAACTTTCGAGTTAACAAGTGTATCACATTAATTTAAAACCGATTGGTATATTTTTTTCAGTTTGCCTGCTAATTCTTTATCAAAAAATCTATTATTGACTGCACTGCATCTTTACCATCTATAGCATCTGCAAAAAAAAAAACTATTCTCCCCCCCCCCTTTCCAAAACGTCATCATTATAGGGTAAAACAAAAATGAATAAAAGTCTCAATAGTTTTATTTTGTCATTAAATTTTAATGCTTATTGAACACAAATGGCGGTGAACAAATCAATCAATGAGACGGATGAGCTTGCATATTTTTTTTAACAAGATTCCCAATTATTGGTTGAATAGAAGAAATTCCACAACGTAAATCATTGGCAATATCGAGTTAGCTTCTCTACTTAGATTTTTTTGCTACTACTGCTGAAAATGCCCTTTCACACAAATAGGTGCTTGGAAAAGGTAAATACAATTGCAGCACTTGATCTGCTCTGTCGGGATAAACTTTGAAGTACTTGACCCAAAACAATGTTTTGTCAATCTTCTCAAAATAGTATTTCGCAGAAGAATCATTTTTTATTTCCAATGCCTGCTCTTGAAGGGTTCCTGGTAGCGAGTCTATGTCAACATTGAAAGGATCCATCGCTAATCTATAAATGTTATTATTGCACGAGTTAGTAAAGTAATACCTGAACTTATCACTCAGGGACTGCAAATGTGTTGATTTTTTGTCTAAGTGGCAGTATCCTCAAAAACGTCTTTACCATCCGATTAAAAAAGTTTGAATTCTATTTACCAACTGTACAAAAGAACAGGTCGGCCCCATGCCCCTCTTAGCATGTCGTCTTGCCTCCCTTGTGGTGCACACCCCCCTTTTTTTAAAGTCAATTGTCTATAGGATCATCCATATTATTAATCTACGATTTTGAATCGAAAAATTAATCTTTTGTATAAACAAAAGTCTTACTTATTTTATCTTGTAAAGTAGAAACAATAATATTGTTATTTGAATCTACATATGTTTTTAATGCATAAGCAGAAGCAATACAGGTATCTGTTTGTTATGGTTGTTTTTAATTTTCAGGCTGAGTGAGATTGAGTTGCTGTTGTAGTTGCAGTTTAAAATAATGTTTGAATGGTATGTTATTTGTTTTATTTACAGGGGTGAGTGAGACAGTGTAGCTGGTTGATTTAAATTACAGATGTGAGTGTAAATTGTATTTTATCTGATTCAAGCTTAAATTAATGTTTAATTGTCTTGCTGTATGATTTAAGTTTGAATTAATGTTTTATTGCGTTGCAGTTTGATTCAAGTTTAAAATAATGTTTTATTGAATTGCTGTTTGATTTAATTAACAAGTGCGAATGAGACAGTGTTGTGGTTTGTTTTCGTTAAAAAAAAAAAAGTTTAAATGACGTGTTATTTGTGTAAACATTCATTCGCGATCTGGAAAGAAGCCCAAAATAGTCGAGTAGGTCGTGATGGGTCCGCCTCGCGATGATGGGTGTACTTTCATCTGTTGCATCAGCAAAATTTGGATCTGCCAGTTTCAATTATTGAGGCAAATTGATTTTTTTAAAATACATTCATTTGCAATCCCTAAAAGGCATTGCATGGTCGTGTCTGTCATGACCGGTTCGTTGGCGGCCCATACAATTGCATATGCTGTTGCTTTTGCGGACTTTGACCCTACCAGTTTTAAGTGTTGAGGTAATTTATATTTTAAAAAAAGAGGTTTTGTATATATAAAACTTTAAAATCTATATGGTTAAATTTTAAAAAAGTTGAATTTTTTTACCTTAGTGATTGTGTATGTGTGAAAAATTGTGTGTTAAATTGTTACATTTATAAAAAAAAATGAATTTTAACTGTACAATATTTTATCGTATCCTTTTAGTGATTTTGTAAATATGAATCTTTATATAATATATGGTTAAAAATATAAAAAATATTATTAATGATTAAATATTCTCTTTAAAATAAATTAAAAAATAACACATTGTGAATTGTGCATATTTAAACAGGGTCAAGAAAAAGGCAAAAAACTTCAATTTTTGGATACACGATATGAAACTTTTAGCAATAGTTACATTTGGCACCTTGATATGCCATGGGAAACAAATAGGGTCTTTTACCCTATATTCCGTTTTTGGTTGGATACGCTATAGGAAATAATTGGGTGTAGTTCGAAATTTCTCCCCGGCTCGGCTGCATACGCAATTCGAAACAAGTGTTGTGTGGCACCAATTTCCCCCCTCCCTCTGGGATACGCAATGTCATCCTTTTCGATCCTGCACATTTTGTCACCTGGATACGCAAAGAGAAACTTTTAGTAAAAATCAGCTTTTTCAAGGTGTGCTGGATATGCAGGGGGGAGACTTTGTATTTTATTTGTGCTTTTTCCTGTTCGTGGTTGGATATGTAACTAGCGGTTTTTTGTCTCGCCTTTTTTTTTTTTACCGATTTTTGAGCGATTTAGATATGCAATACGGAACAATCATCAATTTTTATTTTCTTCACTTGTTCTACTTGTTTACTAATATTTCGTAAAATGTTAATTAAAGGAAGATATTTTTTTTCATATTCTATTTCATTATTTTTTTATATATTTTGTATTTCTCATTGAGTAATTTAACTCGAGAAATTCGTGTTGATGAATCTTTCATTTATATATATATATATATTAAGTTTCATATTATATATTAATTTTAACCTTTGTATTAAATTTCTTCTTATATATGAATTTTTTCTTATATTTTAATTACTTTTGTATATTAATTTTACAATTGCACAATATTTTTTTTTTACTTATAAGTGAGTTATAGAGGTTTTGAGAGACAAACTTTCCCCCCAATGGATCAAACTAAAAATATTTAAATGTTACAGTAATAGAATTGAATTTGATATTCCTATAGGAAATGGCTTTTCTTTTCCTATTGATGCTTGTATTTATCAGTCATTTAGTTTACTAAAGAGAGATAAAAATGTATATGAGGCAAAAATATGATAAATTAAATAATATTGATGTTCTAATTTTGCCCTATTCAATTTTCAACAGTATAAATTTCAAAACATGGTAATCTTATTGAATCTGTTGATAATCCAAGAATAACATCAACAATGATGAATAATTTATTAAGATCACCGAGTGAACAAAATTATTTAGAATTTACTTGTTTTGATAGTAAATATCGAGTAAAATATGTTCATAGTGATAAAACAAATCAACTAATGTATCCACTGAGCTATTTGTTTGGTTATATTCATGATAAAAATGAAATTTATTGGATAGGTTGCTATAAAATTACTCTTATTATGAATATATCAGATAATTGTTTATTTGTTTATGAAACAAAGATGCAGATGGTGCAGCTCAGAATAGTTATGCTGATCCAGGTAAAATTGTTATTCAAAAATGAGTAATTATGTGCCCTAATGTTGAATATGAATCTAACACAGCATTAGCACTTAAAGAAAAATATACAAACATCATACAATTTCTATTAATTTTAGTTATTGGCAATTTTTAGAAAAAGTAGTTCCTGTTGGAACAACTGTTTTTAATTTTGATGTAAATGATCAATTTAATAATGTGCAATTTGATATGCCTGATTTTGTAATGGTTGGCTTTCAAACTAACAGAAAATATCGTGTTGAACAGTATGCACATGCTTCCATATTTGATCATTGTAACTTAAGAAATATTTATGTTAAGAATGGTTGAAATTAAATTTTTCTAAAAAAAAATTGCAATTTAGATGTTTAAAATTATCTTTATTTTAAAAATGTTTCTTGCTTATAATAATTCTAGAGCTTCTAAATCTAAATTAGATGCTATGTATAGAAATAATGAACTTTATTTGTAAGCCGACTGTAAGTTTTCATGAAGATATTAATTATTATTCATTTTTTGGTCGAAGACCATTATATGTTATTGATTGTTTATATAGAAGAACTGTAGCAAAAGATAAAACAAACATAAAAATTTGTGTAGATTTTAGCAAAGCTGTTGAAGCTTTCCTAAACTGCATTGTGTCTGCAATCTGCAATGAAGAGCGCACCATTCTCTGAATCAGTACCATGTATTCAGCAAGTAGTAGTAGCAGGCAAAGGACAGGCAAATTTATGCGCAAGTTAGTTCCCCACATTGTAGCAGCAATTTGTGAACTGAATGTACCAGTGTTCACTTGCAGGCAGTGTTCAAGTAATATCACGCAGCCGCAGCACAAGGACCCGCGAGAAAATTTCAAGATGTTTCAGCCACTGAGGCCATCAAAATCCACATAAGATATGCAAGTGTAAACATGTTTTTTTCTTTCTCAAGTGTACATAGTAGGAGAGTGCAAATGTAAAAATTGACAATGTATCCCAGATGGACATTCAAAGCAAGGGAAGGACATTCATTTCAAACACATTCACGCCTGTTTGTTTGGTCTGGAAGTAAGTACACCACAGCCACGTGTTTGGTGACATTCGGCACACTTCATTAGGCCACGTGGTAGGCTGCGGGTGGTGGGTCACACCTTCCCCCTTACTCTCATGACCCTGCATCAACACATCAGTCCTCATGGTGCGAATGGAGGGGAAACTTCACCCCTCTCTTCGTCCCTCTTAATAATCAGCTCACTGCCACAGAGTTCGAGCTCCATGTCAGTCATCATGCCAATGTAACAACACCATGCGGGAGATCGTCATACTCCACCAAGATAGCTGTGCGTCCATCGCAACGATTCGCCACATTAGCAAGAAAGGAGACAAGCAGTGTAAATTTGGAACCAGGTGTCCTGGAAAACCAGGACGGCGAAGCTCCAGATGAGCAACGACCATCATGCAGTGGGGTAAATGGTGATACAACACCTCAAACTGAGAAAGTAACACCTAGTAATGGTGAAATTTTGACGCCAAGCACCATGTTCTCCAGGTGTCAAGAGGACACAGGCACGGTAGTTAACCAAGCCACGACGTCCACCCAGGATAGCGGACAGGACAAAGCAACGAAAGAGGAGGGAAATGGTGTTCATATATATAGCAGGGAACTGGATCAGCCAGAATGTATTAGGAACACTCAGGAGACGCACGACGGCATCGGTGCTGACGAGCACCCTGTCGATGTCTGAGCAGAGAAAACTGGGTCAGCATCTAACGCAGGAGTACCACTACCAGATGCAGAAGGTCCGGCGTCACCCGACGTACTTGCCCGATGACCCGCATCTGAGAGTCCAACATCACATCGCCGGGGAGTGCAACCATTCAGCCCAATGAGCTGAAAACAGCACCCATACTTCCTATGCTAGATATGACAGTGGAAGAGACGACTCCCATCGAGGCAACACCATTTTTAAATGGAGTAACTGACAGCAGTCGGGAGGCTGCAGAGAAGGCCCAGCCGATCATAGGAGCCTCAACGTGAGAGAGTCAGCATAAGACAGCTGTTCACCCAGGTCACCATCGGAAGCAGCTCACCAGGTCACCATCGGGAAGGAAAGCAATGCAAATAGCAGAGACAGCAGTGATGGAGACAGTGAGGTCAGTGGGTCTGCCAGCTCACTACAGCTATGCACGACAACATAGCAAAGAAATCTGCTAAGGGAATGCAGGGTGTGCGGTAATGCTTCGGCACCCCGTAAGTGGCAGACCCGCAAACTGCAGCGATGAGAGACACCATTACAGCAGCATAGAACGACCTAAGAATTATGTTCACCTCATGGGGAGCAGAATAAGTGCGAATGATGTGACGGTTGCAAACAGTCTCGAGGTATTCGGGGCATTTGCCATCGTCCGTGCCCCAGTCTGTTTGCCCACCATAAATACTCCGCAGCAGGTATCAGCGCTCTACTGAGCACTCGTGCGCATCGTGTGTGACAGTGCGCCACTACATCAGTATTAAGGCGCCGCCCACTAATGTGACCCAAAGGGGTTAAGTGCAATGTTTGTATAAGGTAGTGTAATGAGCGTGCGAACCAGTGCGACATGAGAAGACACCAGGTGCACGAATATCGTAAGTAGACCCAGGGCAAAAGGGCTTATATTAACATGGCATAACTATACAAAGCTTATAAACGCCAAGCCAAGCAATCAAAATTAAAGATGCCCTACAGCATTTTAATGCTCCCATAGGGTTTTTCAAGGGTATTTTGTCATCCTGTGTTTCCTATTTTCAAGTGTTTTATTCCCATTCCATTCCATGCAGTGCTAGAGTTATGTATTAAATATATTTGGCGATGGTTCATTTATTTGTATATTAGTTTAGCAACGTAATAAGGGCAGTGTTTCATGTCAGTTCTGTGCAGTATAAGAAAGTAGTTCCCACGGCTTGCCTGCCCGCCAACACCGGCCGGCATGCCGCACGGACGAGTTAGTCAGCATTTTGTGTCGAGAGAGTGTGGCCGCACGGTCCGATGTCTTCGCGTTTCCCTTGCACCCAGGCGGACCTCAAGTTTATCATCAATTACGTAACTACTATAGTCTAATAATTCAGGAATCGTTTCTCATTTGCTGTCCGGGACTCTCCACCTCTCTATCTCCCTTAGGTTTGTATCACCTATGAAGGCTTAAGTTGCAACATTAATTCTTTGTGGCCTTAGCGCCTTTTTGTACAGTGTAGCCTTACCGGCAGGTTAAGCCCAGCAGTAATGTATTTTGTATTCAAAGAAGGATGTTAATAAAACTCATTTAAATTACATAATATGTGTTTGTGCCTTCATTCGGGTAGCCTTCGGACACTTAGGAGCATGGGCACCCACCTTCCCACTTAAGGTGTAACATGTCTTTCTCAGGGTGCTGTATCTTAATTATTATCAAGTATTTTGTTCATCGTTTACCAGTAATTAAGGGTGTGTGTGTCGTCTCTATGCAATACGTATATTTGACTTGTAATTTATCTAAGGAACATTACGTCGGAAGGATCCCGGCTTTGGTCGTCGGTGCACGACCCCCGAGGGAAAAGAGTCAGCTCTCCACTTCAGATTGGCATTGTTCTTGGGCATAAGTATAAACCTCATTCAAATTCCCCGATAACTTAGTTTACCACTCCTGAAAACCAAGTTAACTCAGTATGATCCCACGCACCACGACAAGTAGGTAAAAATTATGGCACAGTAATTTAAACATATATATATTAATTTACCAGTAGTCAATTAATATTACATGGTCTTCAAAAATAATTTGAGAATATCATTACACTTTAAATTATCTTGAAAACATACAGTGTTTATTTGAGCAACATTGTATTTACATTAATATTTAAATAAAATATAAAAGAAATTCTGGTCTGTGCGGTTCGATCGTGCCGCATCACACCAACAGTGCGAGCATGTCAATATAAGAAAAAAACATTTCTTGCTGCACTAAATTAAAAGAATTGCTTTTATAATTTCAGGTTGCCCAAGAATCGTTTTTTTGCGAGATATTACACCCTTTTTTCCATTAGGAGCAGTTCCTCCGAAAGAGATTGCGCAAGGGATTCCAGGTGGATAGGACGTGTTGGCGTATGCAGTTACAACTTTTGCCGATAGGGTGTGCTGTTAAATTTCAACTTTGTCGCAGCGCTGGATGTCAGGGGCTGGTGGTTCCTGTCGTCGTCGCAAGATAGAGATAGTGCTAAATAGATTTAAGAGTCCCAGTAAGTGATCGTGGCCTTTGGGGAGGAAAGGTTTTTGGAATGGACCCCTTCCAATGAACTTGAGTCAGGGAGAAACCAGGCAGCAGTCCTCTGAGATTGGCAGCCAATCCCAGCCCCTTAATGCTAGTATTAACATTGTGCATGCCGTCTACAGTCGACAGGGGAGAGCAAGTCCTGACTACTGCACTGATGCAGCACTCCGCAGTAATCTCCTCCTAGGGGGAAGTGTGAAGGGGTGGATACCCCTCCTCAGCCCTGCCTCCTCTGGAGATAAGGGGTACCACATCGCAAACTCCAAGCCTGTCAAAATTCCCCACTCGTCTCTTCAACTATCCTACCACCTCACTCGCTCAACTTCTACATTTGAGATCGCTGCATAATCACTGCCATCTCCTTTTCCTACTCCGACAACCACTACAGTTACCACCACCATCGCATCAGCCTCTGCCATCGCTTCTGTCTCGAAATCTATTCAGTCCCATTCGATCGTCACTAATACCACCACCGACCATCGCCAGCACTCACACATGCCAACTGTCGCCGCACTCTCCCATGGCACCAATTTTGCCTTTCAAGAATCCCAGGCCCATCCCACCGACTTCGCACATGCCGATACCCAGGCACATCGTTCAATGGATTTCAGAGCAGAAGTAGATGCCGCTGCTCACCCTTGCTCCTCACTACTTGACATGCAGTCCATTAATTCCCCTGAACATCTCCCCTCATTTCCTGATGTCTATATTCTCCACCATGGTTCACCCTTCTCAGAGCAAACTTCCCTTCCTTCTGCCCAACATGAAGCAACCACAACACCCATGGACCAGGATGGCTTCGTTGCGCTGAAGAAGACTTCTAAATACCCCTAAAAAACTCGCGCCTCTCTGACCAACTCACCTTTCACAACCATTTCTCATCCCTTGACTCCATCACTATTGGCAACAAAGATACTCTTTCCCAACATTCACCCTCACCCACCCCTTCTGAGGACCACCGACACAAACAAGCCACCTTGAAAGTCACCAACACCACTTCACACACCTCTACTGCTGCCAAACTCACCATTTCCACCCCCAAAACCACTTTACCACACATGCAACCCATCTCCTGACTTCTCTCCATTGAAAAGAAGCCATTTTTAAACGATGAGGTCTTGTATTCTGAACTGACCAGTCCACTTTCCATGACAATGCCCACAATCACGAATTCCTCTTTCATAAGCTTCATTCCCTTGGTTTTTCACCCTACATGTCGCACCATCCCAATGAAAAGCAGGACTGAATAATTATCAAATTCCTCCCCCTCACCACCTCTCCTGATGAAGTCAAAGACGCACTCACCGCCATGAAACTTCCCGTATCATCTGTCACCTATCTCAGATCATTCGACACTGCTGCCACTGCCTCATTTTTCATCACCACTGTCCACATGTAAGAGGCATCCCTATTCTACCCACTTTGCTCACTTGGCTGCTTGTTCATCTCATTTGAACCCTACCACGGCTCTTCCGAATCCCACAGTGCTGCCATTGCCAAGATCTCGGCCACTCATCACTTTGCAGCATCTGCCACCTCAAGTGCTTCCAATGCTCCAGCGAACACTGGTTAAGGGACTGCATCTCCAGAGCAGACACCCCCAAGTACTGCCTTTGCGACGGTCCCCACAAAGCCACTGATCCCAACTGTACCAACCACATCCTGCTATCTTCAACATCATCCTTGCCGCTCTACCACTGCCACCGCCACCGTCATAACCTCCACCTCCCTTCTCCAGACATCACTTCTGGTCGCGAATTCCCTGCCACCCACAAGGTCAACCCCTGATCATGCCGTGCCCAAGCCCGCGCCAACGCCTCTGCCTCTTCTGCTTCTGACCAGGTGGTGTCCCTTGTTTCTCAAGCCTCCTTTTCTGCGCCACATTCACAGGCCTTCACTCCATACGACACTCAGACCCCTGTCTCCTCTCTTGCCGATTCCTTCCACGAAATCATTGATTCCATCCGCACATATCTTTCCCTCATCTGTTCCTCCAACACCGCCCTCTCCCGAGACCTTTCCCCGACAGAAAAACTGGAGATCCTCCTAAATGTCTTCCCTCAGTTATTCGATGGACCCTCCTCCTCCCATTAAGATCCTATTCTAGAATACGTGCTCCCTTCTCCAGAAGTTACCTGACCTGCACTTCCTTCTTACCAGTCCTAGCCCGATGTCGTCTTCCTGACCGAAATCTGGCTCACCCCTCCCATTTCGCTCACCCTCCCTGAGTACACCATTCACCACTGTGACCGCACCGGGTTATGGCAGTGGAGTTGACCTTCTACTGAAATCCACAATTTATCACCACCGCCACTCCATTCCTACATCGCCGGCGGCTGAGGCGGTCCCTGTGCATCTGCATGGCCACCCCTATCCCGTCACCCTCGTATCCCTTTACCTACCTCCCAACTACCCCTTCCCTTCCGACATCATCGAGGCAATTGGCAGGATCGATGTACATGTTGTTTTTGCCGGGGATTTCAATGGATCCTTCCCATCCTGGGGTTGCCCCTCCACCAATCACCGGCATACCTCCCTCTGCAAAATCCTTCGCCAATCTTCCTTCCGAATCTCTGCAACCCCTCCTCCCGCCCACCACAAACCATCGCCCATCCAATCCCCGACCCACCATCCCCGATGTCCACTCAATTACTGCTGACTCTTCTGATCACTTCCCTGTACTTGGCCTCCTCCCTTCGACTTCCATTCTGCCAACTGGCGCCAATACATGGGCATGATCCTCCTGGACCTGGCCAAGGCCTTTGATTCCATCCCGCACCAACACCTCATCACCCATCTCTCCTCCATGGATATCCCTGCTCACCTCACCTATCTCCTCTGCTCATACCTGGATGGTCGCTACTACCGCGTGTGAGAAAGGGCTAATGATGGCTCAGTAATAAGGGTTAGTAGGTCGGCAAACACTTTGAAAAACAATGAGCCAATGGTTTTGAACCGTAAATGTTTTTAATGCCGACAAGAGGGTCATATTGCAAAATATTGTAAACAAAACATAGATAACAGCATGTGTCATTTATGCAGCCAATGGGGACATTTACGAAATAAATGTGGGGTATACCAAGGGAAAGAGAGGAATCGTAAAGACGGGATGAAGTCTATCGTTGTAGTAAGACGTTGGTGGGGAAATGATAAGAAATGATTGGTAAATATTTAGGTGAAGGGCAAAAGGGTTTCCGTGCTAATTGATAGGGGGTCTAGCAATTACTTCATAAGTCAACATTTTGCGAGCTCGTTAATAAAGGAAAATCTAGAGCTAAAAAGGAAGCTTCAAAGAGATGAAGGTTTTTAATTAGTGTTAGCTAATGGAGTGACTTGCAATGTGACTTTGAAGTTGCAGCTTCATTTCAAACTGAGCAAAATATAGTTGGACCAAGGAATTTTGTATTGTGCCTGAGCTTGTACAGCAAGTAATTTTTGGGTTAATTTTTTGTCTGAAACTCGGGCAGTTATTGATTTTTAACACAGGGTATTGCAATTTGGTTTCTACTCCAGAGGACCTAAGATCAGTTTACAAAAAAAAAAAAAAAAAAAAAAGAAGTCGCATGCCATATTAATCATAGTGATGTAGATTGTTTTAATTGAGAACAGCGGGGTAAGTAGGAAAGGTTGATAGGAGAGTTTAGCGATGTTATCACGAAGCGAGTAGGGTGCCGCACAAATGTGCAGTACCAAACACGAGTAGACGATGAAACACCCATATGCTTGAAGCCCTACCAATGTTCACCTCCAAAGTTAGAGGCCTTTCGAAATATTATTACCAATTTACAGGAATAAGGCATTATTAACCCTTACTTATCACCTTATGTGTTTCCCGCATTCCTGGTAAAAAATAAAAAATGGGTGAGTATCAACTCGTGGTTGATTACAGACAGTTGAATAAGAGGGAAAGGGTGGACCCTTTTTCCGATGCCCAATGTTGAAAATGTTCTATCATTTTTTGGGGAAGCGCGATATTTTTTGGCGATTGATCAAAACATGGCTTTTCATCAGTGTGTTTTAAGCAATGAGAGTAGGAAGTACACTTCATTCGTTACACCGTGGGGGCACTTCGAATGGAATCGGATGCCCTTCGGTGTAAATTTTGGTGCCCTTCAAGAGTACCATTTTAAATTCCTCATTTTGTTTCTGGATGATATCTGTATATGTTCACGGACCCCTGAAGAACACCTGAATTATGTGTCCTTGGTATTGGAAAAACTTAGAGAGTTGGGTTTCACCGTTGACCCTGAGAAAGTGATGTGGCCCAAACCCGAAATTAGATTCTTGGGATTCATTCTCTCTAGGGGAAACCTACACATGGATCCAGAGAAAACTTGGCCAAATGTAAACTTTCCTCGTCCTAAAAATCTCAAAGGTTATGCGTTTTTTGGGCATGTTGGGGTATTTCTCCAGATTTATCGATGGGTATGCGGATCTGTACGCTCCTTTAAATAGGCTAAAAAAGAGGGACGTCCCCTTTGGTTGGAGTTAAAAGGAAGAGAGTGCACCCCGTGCACGACATAGAACACTCGTTGCACACATGTAACACTTAATAAACTAAAAAGGTCAATGAAAAACACTTTTTAACACTATTTTGCACTCGTGGTGCACATTTACTTGACTGTAATGATATGGTGCTTAATTGTTCTGCAGGAAAAAGGGAGTGGTGAACGGGCTCACCAAAGTGGTTCGCGTCACCATATTCACGTCACACTCACTTAAGCCCAAAAGTACCTCCCGGTCGGAGGGGCTTCTACCTACATATATACTCCCAGGCTCACGCAAACATATAATTACACACCATAAAAAAATAGTTCGTGTGTTTGCTTTAACTAATTTTAGTTCACTTATCATCATGTTCTAGTCAGTTTCTCAAAATTTTACATGAGTGCTATATTCTGAATGTACATGTGTCGCTCTTGGTATATGTGCTTGTGTTACTACTTTTTGTTATGTGGGTTTTTTCCACATTCATTTACAGGGCACAACTTTAATACGGTGCTAACTCTAAATTCATAAACTGTGAGAAATGCTCAAATTAAAAAGATATCCTTTGCACATTTCTTGGTCCATGAACTGAATCATGTTTAATTTTTTAATTTTTTTTTTTTTGTTCTCTACTCCGCCGTGCTGCTTATCTCGTTCAGAGGCGGCTCGTGGGTAGACGTTATTTTCGTTATACGAGCCGTGGACGTTGTCTGATTCCTGGGTTTGATATACCGAAATCATTTCAGCATGCTGTTGTGTTTTTCTTAATAGTCCTAGCAGATTCTTTCCCAATTCCGCATAAATGTGTTCTATTACCATCGCTATTCAGAAGAATTAAAAACACCAAAATAAATAGGATTAAATTAATTACCTAGGAATGTGTTTGAACTTCCTTGTAATACACGTTTTCTCATAGTCATTAATATCAAAGTCATGAAACTTAATGAGGTATTGCTGATTATAAATTTATGACGCAACGAAGTCACCAGTTTATTTTCTGTAAGGTTCTTCCTGGGCGTGCTAAAACAGCTGGTTGAGCTGTGCGAGCCCAGCCCGGCCAGATCCACTTTCAAGATGTCGTCTTCCATTCGGACGTTCTTAAGATTTGGAAGTAAGCGCAATAAAGTTGCTTGTCGGTTTTGTAAAATATTTAAATGTTGCATTTTAGGTCATACTGAACATATTGTTAAAAATGTGTTAGGTTAGAGGTTATTCATGAGTTCGAAATTATGTTAAGCTTGCCGACACCACAATATATTATACTGCAATTTTTGACTGTAGAGTACTTTTCATTTCTTTTCTAATACGTTGTTGCTGACACTAATTTTGCGGGGTGTGGGGGATTGGGAAATGCTTAAGTTTTTACATGTTTCATTTGTGGTGTGTGCAATTGGTAGTTTTTGTTCGAAGGCCCAAAGCTTGCGAATGTGCGCACGAACTATACATCAACCCGGTCCAACCTGAAGTTGACGAGTGCCAGCCGGGTCATATGCCAAGGCTTCACGGGCAAGCAAGGCACCTTTCATTGCAAGCAGGCGATTGAATATGGTACCAAAGTTGTGGGAGGAGTGTCCCCGGGAAAGGGTGGCAGAACACACCTCAACTTGCCTGTTTTCAACTCGGTTAAGGAGGTAAGAAAGCATATTTGTGTTAGTGTTGTATAATTATTTCAAAATTTTTTTAATGGTACTACTACTAAGGTGTGAAGATGTTTGCAATAGTAATGCACATAGTGTATGTTCAGCAAAATCTATGATCTTTAGATAGCCAAACTAAACACTATTTTATATAATATTTCTTTGTAGGCAAAGGAAGCAACAAATCCAGATGCGACAGTCATCTTTGTCCCCCCACCAGGGGCTGCAGCTGCGATATTGGAGGCAGTTGATGCAGAGGTGCCGCTCGTTGTTTGTGTCACAGAGGGAATCCCACAACAGGACATGGTGCGGGTCAAGCACCGCCTCTTGAAGCAGTCCAAATCTCGCCTAGTGGGGCCCAACTGCCCAGGTGTCATTGCACCAGAGCAGGTAGGAATGTGTACGCTTCACTTCCAGATATACTGTTTGTGACCTTGTTACCTTACTGTGTCATTTCACAAGATGTAATTATGAATATTAGAGCCTTTTCTAAAAATGAAAACTTTCTGAATAATTATGTATATCTGTGGTACTAATCATTCTGAATCATTGTGTATACCTAAGTGCATTCTTATGTAATATTTGTAGCACATACGCCGAAGTGAGGGTTTGAGGGGGGGGGGGGGGGGGGGGGGTGCTGAGAATGAAGTGAGGGTTTGAGGGGGGGGGGGGGGGGGGGGTGCTGAGAATGTCAGGAAATTTTGGTGTAAAAGTTGTATGCTATAAAATAACATGACAAGATATACTGAAGGAATAGAAAATGTTATACATCACATATAACTCCAAAAAATCGGAATTCAAGCAAAATTAAGCCACTTTTCTCCTGGACTGCAAGCGATGAGAGTGCATTATTTCCCCATAGATCTACAGGAAGCCTGTATCATGAAAACAGTCTACTGTATATAAATAAATAATACCATATACAGTAGGTACTGAAGATTTATTTATGGACACTATTTATGAACGTAGTATGAATGCCACTTGATTTTTTTTTGCTGGGACTGTTTGTTTCCATCTTCTAGAGTAGGATAGATGTATGCATTATGTTACTGACATTTGAGTAAAAAATGTTTAATAATTTAATTAGATGTTGTATTTCCCTCCATTTTGGACATGCTGTCATAGTAATTTTGTTTCAGATAAGTTCTGAATTGCTTGTGATGGTCATCTGTGAGAAGTTGATCGTATTAATGGGCAATCTCACTGAAACAAATGGTAATTGCTGTGTTACAGTGCAAGATTGGCATAATGCCAGGCCACATCCACCAGCGGGGTTGTGTTGGCGTGGTGTCCCGTTCGGGAACACTTACATACGAGGCTGTACATCAGACCACACAGGTGCACTTCATTTTCATAGCATTAAGCAGCATTTTGTTCCCTTTTGTCACCAGTTTAATTCACTCCAGTGTTCATTAATATGTATTGTTGCAAATTAATTTTGCTCCAAATTAAATTATTTTGTTGTATGTTTGTCAGGCTTTTGTTTGTGCTTCATTTTTAACACAACATAATTTATCTTAAATTCCATAATGTTCTACTCTGTTAAAAAAAATTTAATGGTTCTTTGGTTGGCTACCTTACAATTGTGTTTAAGAAAAGTATTCCACTTAATTTTTTTATGCAAATATTTTTTTTAATGTTACATTATAAGCTACTTTGACAGAATGGTATTTATTGACCGATTAAAATATTAATAGTTTATCAATCTGAGCTGTTTGGATTGAACATTTAGTAACTCAGGGAAGTAGTGTGTGCATAGTTAACTGCGCCATAACTTTCTGGTTTTGTGAACTGTAAAACTGATTACTCAATTTTAACCAAAAACGTGCTAACTTATTTTGTAAAGAAGGCTGGTTCAAAATAATTTTAATCGCTGAAATATTAGGTTGAAGAAAAAGAAGCTCTGAAGTTCATCAAATACAATTTTGGTGTGTGTGCGGACATCTCAAAATATGCTGTATTTATGTTTGTTTCATGTTGGTGTTTTTCTAACAGCAACTCAAGTCTGCAATGTAAAGTCACATCGGTTAGGATATAACAAGTTTTGCTGGAAATAGACTCACACACTTTCTTGATATTTTGTTGGTTTATTTCGGTGATACTTTGTTTGCTTATTGTGGCTTACCATTTTCTCATGCTGCTATTAATAGCAGCATGAAAAAATAAAAGTATGTATGCAAATTATCTGCAGTGTTTTTTGCATTTCTTGACCTGTGGATTATTATGGGCTGTGTGGCATATGCATCATTTACATTTTATTACAATAATATTTTGACACTACAGTAGAACTTCTTTATTACGACCCCTCATGGTTCCCGAGAATAGGGTCGTAATAAAAAATTTGGAAAATTTTGGGCCGATTTTGACCCACCCCTTAACTTCTATGCCCCCAAACTTGCCATGTAGCGATCAAAAAGTTTACATGGCGTTATGCAATACGTGTGCGCGCACTGTTCTCTCGCTTTGATCTGGCCGTGTATGTAGCTGGGCGAGCGCCTAGATCCTCTGCCGGGCATGGGTGTGGCGGTTTGCTGCTGAAGCTCTGCCCTAGATCCTCATGCTAGGTAGCTTTCTGTCTGTCGCTACAAGATTACTCTGTCAGTGGTGGCCGCCACTGCCGTCGTTAACAGCGAAATGGTCGAACGACAATGTGGGAATTTGAGGAGTTTTAACATTGCCAACATACAAGACACGCTACAACAGCACCTCTAGCAGCTTGAACTAACGAATACCCAGGAAATTTGAATTTACATAGCTTGTTATGCACAATTTAAGAGCAGTTGTTGTCTCGTAGAATTAAGACATGTTGTTTCACTGAATGTAATATAATAGTTGCTTATTCATATTACTATGCCGTACTATTACGTTACATTCGGCGAAACGTGTCTTAATACTACGAGATAACGTACTTAAAACATATATATTGTCACTTGAAACAAGGACAATCAGTTGTAACAGAATCATGTTACTGGGCACAGACTTAGATGTTTGCAAGTTACAAAGGACAAATGTTAATCAATTATAAGTAAGAGAATTGAATGCTAAACTGTATTTCATTTGTCAGATACATATTTGACTGCATTTATTAAATAAATTCTTGAGAATGGAACTGTCACCAAACTTAAATTTATGCAAAATAAAATTAGGAATGAACATAACCAAAACTTTTTTTGGGCAGCAAAATCTCCACAACTTATCTGTGTTTTATTAATGCAAAATTAATTTAAAATAGCTCTACTACACTTAGTGATTTAACATTGTGGCTTTTACTTTGTGCAATATAGACTATTATCATTAAATTAGCAACAAAATACATTGTTCGCAAATTTCTATTCTTAACAGATACGGATTTTGTTCTGCTTTCTTCTTTCGTAGAAGGTATATTTTGGTTGGAAATACATTTTCAAGAGAAAAACATTTTGGCAAAATAAATTTTTACAAGATCAAAATGTGCACTGAATTATCTATTGTTTAAGTTTAAATTTCCTGAATTTATAATCAAGATAAATACACATATCCAGCGCGTTGCATTTTATTTCAAAGTGTGTATTCGTGTCTACAGAATCTCGTCAGAAGGTGGTGGCCCATCCGTCGGTTCGTCGAAAGTTAAAGTTTGAGATATATTAGACTGGTGAAAGATTATGTGACCGCCTGACAGGTGTGCCGGATGGTTGCAAGTCCACCTTTACACATATAAATCAGTTTTGTCGTGCAGCTATGGTTAACCCACAAGGGTCCAGCTGCCAGCACTGGCAGCCATGCTTCAAACATAAGCAACAAACGGTTCAAACCTCAGTCATTTCTTCATAATGTGAGTAGACCAGTTATGAAATTTTGGGGGCTGTAACCAAAAATTATACACAAAGGGCTATTCTGTAGTTTGGCAATATCTAGTGCCTGTTCATCAACAAAGCAAAGTATCTTTGTAGTACACAGCAACTCAGGATTGAGGGGAATTGTAATGAATAATTGAAATGGTCATACTGTCAAATTTGTAACTGTACTAAAGACACAGTTACGTACAGGAGGAGTAAGAGTATCGCCTCCTCCTCCCGTTCATTTCCAAATGCTGGTTTCATAGACACTAATTGATCACTTCGTCATTTAGCAGGTTTTTATAAATTATGGTACACTGCTCACCTCACTCCTTTTAAAATGTTTTATTTGTACGTATTTATGTAAAACGAAGCGCACACGCCCAAACATACCACACACAGTGAGACTGTTCAAAGTTACCATTTAGTATAATAGTATTTTAACATGTAGTAGCGTTCATTTTGGATGCTACTAAGTCACTTGTTCAGAAGTGGTTGCAATTTGGTAATGTAGGATTTTAGTAAGTATCGTTCCATAGTAAAATATCAAATACGACATAATTTTGTTTGACTAATTCAGGTCACGTTACTTCTTAGAAAACTATGTCAGTGCCTATGGAGAGTACCCCAATTAAATTTCATAGAACTATTAAGTTTGATCATTACTTTGACCACCACGCATGGTGTGTTCATATAGTACTTACATGCATTGGAACACAACTTCCTGCTTAACACATACAGTTTCTTGGCTAGTGTAGATAATCCTTGGAGGAAGCAGGAACATAGGCTGCAAAATGCTTACAGCTTTAAACAACACAATAGTACGTCTATACCAAATATGAAAATGTACCATCGCCTCCGATATCATGCCATTTAATTGACATTTGAGAGATTATAGACGAGATAAATAATTCAAATACTACACAAATTACAAATAAGGTCTACTGTATTAGGGACAGTATTTCAAAACATAACTATATGGCAATCTTTAGACATTTTAATAAACCACCCCCCACCTCGCCCTCCTTTTTTTTTCTAATGAAATTTATGCAGTATAGCTAGCACTAGGATTAAATTGCAATTGGTCAAAATATTTGATAGTACATACTAACATATGTACTCAAGCCATTCAGCTTATTTACTTCACCTCTCAAGTTTTGCATGCATTAAGCACATTTAATTTGGTAATTCACTTTCAAAAACAAAGCTTATTTCTAAATTGACGAATCCAAATAATTTTTATAACATTAGATCATCATGAACAAGTCACTTCTAATAACCAGAATGCATGCTTTGTACAATAAATTTTACCACACATTTTCATTTGCTTCATGGTAAGAAGACTGGAAAATATGTTGCTGAATTCAAAAGCAGTTTAACTGAAAATAACTTACCTTGGTCATGATTTTAAGGTACTTTCTGTTCAAATTCATGGCACTTATTATTGTAATGCAATTTGCAACTACTTTCTCCAATATTGTGATCACCGCAAACAAAATGGTGTAAATAGGCTAACAGGTCAAAAGAAATGTGTGCATTTCACTATAAGTGACTTACCTGCATTGCAGAATGTGGCAAAATAATTCATTGACAAACACCTCATTTAAGTTAATGCTGTAGGTGTATACACAATACTGAGTACTTAAGAGAGTAAATAAGACAAAGTGAAATTTAAAAAAAAAAGTTCATTATTTATTTATAAAAAATTTATAATAAATATCACTGAAATGTAACGATGACTCTCAGAAGTGAAATCTTATTATTTAAAAGTTTTGTACACAGTTGTGTAAACAAATGTGAGTATGGTGTGGAGGGGGGAATGTTGCTACTACTTCTAATTAGTTTTGACGGTAACACTTGCTCGATAGCTGATTCACACACTGCGATATATACACTGATGACATCTCCACGGCTGCAATTAAAGTGCCTGGTGTGTGGTGTCAGTACATGGTGTTTAGCACACAGAATGAACTTTACGGGCTGGAGAATTATTTTCGCCTCCAAAAGCTGTACTTAACAACTCTCCACTCATTCAAATCAAAATTACTTGCAAACTCAGTATGTAGATAAATTATTATATTTGCACAGTAAAACAGTAATGATATGTAGACCATTGGGTGTCTAAAGGGTTAGCGACTACCTAGAAAGGAAACTATTACAGTTTTCCCTCAGTTGTTTCTTTAATAAATCATCTAAATATTTGGTAGTTGAAGTTGATGCGAACATAATCCAAATAACATACAAATTAATATTCAAATGCATAGTTTCCCAAATCTAAACAATAACATTCCAAAATATGAAAATACACTGAAAAGTACATAAGCAATACAAATATGTACATAAACAAAATTAATATGCTGATAACTGGGTAATTCTTAAGAATAGGGGCTTTTCTAAAGAAAAAAAAAAAAAAAAAAAAAGAAAAAAAAAATCTCGGAAAGTGGTATAATTCCACTACTAATTACTCAACACAGATTTACTAGGGGCATTAACATTTGACCAATAGAAACCCCAAAAACGATAGTGGGGGCAGCTATGAATATCAGGGAAATTGTGGATTAAAATGGGTAAAAAATATGTAAAGAATGTAATATTAACTTATGGAAAAAAAAAAAAAAAAAAAAAAAAAAAAAAAAACTGAACCATACATTAACTAAATATACAATACAATCTTCAAATACAATAGTGGGGAGGGCTATGAAGATCAGGAAAATTGTGGTGTAAAAAAGTATAAAATATGTACATTTTCATTATAAACTTACCCCTCAAGTTCATAGCCCTCTCCACTATCGTATTTCTAAATTATATTAGTAACATTGTCAATTTAGGTACCTAATGTTCAGTTCAATCCTTTTTCCTTTTGCAGTTAAACATGTTTTCATTTAAGACAATATTACAGTAACATTATAAATAGTACAGAAATATGTTAATTGCAACACACACACATTATTTCTCAGTGCAAATAGGCTACACATGACAATCATTTATGGAGAAACTCCCAGGTTCGCTGATACATGACACTTGGCATCACCACCTAAAAAAATTGCAGGTGCGCCTTTTTGGGGATTTATTCCCCTGCTGGTACTGGGACTCTGGCTCTGTGAATAATGTGTGGCTAATGTGTAAACATTGTACAAGCAATCACCGACACACATACCTTATGTAAACAACTTTTCTGATGCAATCAATCAATTACATCCCTAACTCAACTTTCTGAACTAAACACACTCTTTAACAAGTGACTTCAGCCAGTTTAATAGACGAATATTGAATTTGGAAACATTGTTTATTTTTAGAAGGTGTCACTCCAATAAAAACAAACCTGCGCCTTTCAGGTTAAGGGCTATCAAACTTTGCTGGGCCCTCTTCAGTGTACAAGATTAGAAATAGCAGCTACGACACTCAAATGACTTCATTCTTGATCTTGTGGAAGCAAATTTGGATTGAGAAAATCCTCTTTTCTGAAAAGGTTGGAATATACTATTCTCGTGTAGGTATAAACCGTCTGTCCCTTTTTTTTTATTACATCCAGGTATGCTCTAGGAAACTACAAAACAGTATTTAAGTAAATTAAGGTTTGTGTGAATGGAATTTGCAATAAAAACACACTGACAATAATAACACTAATGGAAAATGCTATCCACTAAAACTCGTGTACTTACTGACTTGCATCCTTTGGAAATCTTAAACAGGACTTGTAGTTCGCAACATTGTAATTATTGCAGCCAAAAACTACACAAATCTTTCCTGCCATTAATAAATATCCATTCAAGGGAAAAAATTTGAAATCAAACACATCCAAAATGTTCAAACTGCCCATTCAATAAATAGCGTATCACGATACAAACAATTCACACCGCTAGGAGCGCTGCCATCAGTGTCTCACATTTTTCGATACTTTCTCATATTGTCCTATCATATTTGGTTACATGGCCGGTTCACTTCGTAACAGCGGCCCGGTGTTGGGAAAACATGCTGATGGATGCGATTCATGTCAATGTGTTAAATTTATATGAAATGTAGGTGGCATGTTGGCCTCTGCATTGGGACAGTGAGGCCCGGCAGTGTTTACGGGAATATTAATGTTTAGTGCGGTCTACTCGAAATATTAATTATTCTGAATTTTTCATCAAAAGCTTTTGACGTTGCCTACACACGTACACGGCTTCACTCTCCATAATATGGTACCGGTAACGTAAGAACACATTTTATTCGCACACACTTTTCTTTATTCACTTTACACATAAAATTGACTTCACAAGAAAAAAAGCAATGGCCCACCATAAAAAATTAACATATTACATAGGCGTGGGTGTTCGTAAACTTAAAAATAATCATTGAAAAAAAGGGCGTTGAATTAAATTTAAGTTATACATACACTGATTAAGAAACTAGTCTGTGTAATGTGCTGCTGTTTTTACAGCAAAAGAGGAGGGATAATTTAAGTGAAAAAAAAGACAGGTAGGGTAAGGCAGAGGTGGCAACATGTGACTAGGACAAAGAATCCTTACTGACCTGGCCTGCAACTCCCCCACCCCCCCGGGACAATACACCAGTGTTCCCTTCTGGCATTAAGTAATTTATTGCTTCATGCTGCTTGGGACAACAAATGTCAAAAGTCTATGATGGTAGCTTGATAAATGGTAGAGGGAATGGGTCGTAACAAAGGGGTTTTACTGTAAAAGAAAGCAAAGTTAATAATAGATATTACTGTGCCATACTGTCAGTACACACATACTTATGTTCAGCATATCACATTTTTACCGGGAGGTTATGAACTCCAAGGGGAAAATTCACACAAATTACAAATGTTTCCAATCTAAGTAGTGTATCATGCCAGTGCAACATGGGCTTTAAGAGTGGTATATACAGCCAGACAAGGTCAGTGTTGATCTTGCAGTCCTGTAAATGTGGTGCACCTGGGCGGAGTCTCAGGGCCGGGCTTTGGTCAACTGAGGGTATGAAATGCCAGACCTAGGTGTGTGGAGGGGATAGACTCGCCATACCCTCACTCAAGCCGCGAGTCATTCCTCTCAGAGAAGGCCCAGGGTAACATTGCCGCGGACAACTTCAAGACCCGGGCTTGTGGCCAAACCACCATTCTATGTAATAAATCTGTTTATGGTTATAGTCTGTTCGCAGTTTCTTCACATTTTTTAAAATTAAACCTTTAAAAAATCACCCCATGTGTGATGTGATTGGTTGTTACCAAAATGTAATGTATCGCAAACGTTTTTTTTTTTTTTACATTTAAGATAAAAATACAGCTATTGTTCAATCTAACTTTTAATTTTATTTTATCTATAAACTTGGTGCTTATATAATTAAATTAATAATTAATATGCATAAATACAGGGAAAATATAAGTGTGTTGGTAATGCCTTGTAAGAAGTTGTTATGCAAATTATTATTAAAATGAGTGCACACAAATGTGGTGCGCTATCCCTTTGGTGTCATTTATTAGGCTGGGTTAAGCTTTTTTCGCATGAGGCGAAAGAAATTCTGGAAGAAGAACTTTAACAGGGCTTCCGAAAAGTTTGAAGTAACTGTGAGTGGACTATTTCATGAATGAAAAACAAGTGCATGAGAACGTGTACAACATTACTATTGGTTGTTCAAATGAATTTGCTCGTCATGCATTGAGCCAATAAAATATTCTTCTAAAACTCTATTACCGAGCAACAGTTTTCTAAAAGTTAAGTATTGTTTTGTGTGTGGGTAGTAAAACTTTACCTTTTAACTTTGATCAAATTTAATTAAGTTGCATCGCTTAACTGTGAAATATGTAAATTTGATTTTAGGCACCGTCAGTACATTAGAAACTGAAAAACGTGAAGGTTTGTGTGTCAGTGCCTAAATATGTATTTTTTTTTTTTAGTACTACCAATTTTTTTAAAATTCATTATTCAGTGAACAGTTGAAATTGCAATTAAAAGTGGAGTCTTGAAGAGATTATTTGAAAGAGAACATTTCTTTTATTACATTTTTTTTGCACATTTCTGTAGTTAATTAAGTTTTATGAGTGTTGTTTCTTACTACAGCGACATCTTGAATAAGAATTTGTACTTGATACACTGGGGAAAAATACACAGAAAACCTCAATTTGAAAACTGTTGGGTATCCAGTTCCACAAAAGTCAAGTAATGTGTTAAAACTTGTAGAAGGGTATCCATTAATGAATTCCAATTACTGCACTGGATTGCACTCAATGTGCACTGGTTTGAGTGCCATGTGTTTCTGTTAGTATGCACTTGCAGTGAGTGCAGTCGTTTTCCATGTTCCAATTTCGTTTACACTGAAAAAAGTGTGCACTTAGTGCAATTTTTGCAAAACTGTTTCCAGAGTCACATGATAGTTACACTTTTCTATTTTTTAGGGTGTACTGACTTAATTGGAAGATGCCACATATTTCAAGTAAAAGCTGTTGCTGATTCTGATACCAGAATTTATTTTTGTCCAACACTGTGTAAACAGATAAGATGATACAGCCTTTGCACTTTGCTCTCTTCTTGGACTTTGGTCTGTAGTTCCTGTATCTATGAACCACATATTAAGTTTGTTTCTTTTAACTGCCCAGGCTACACAGGAAAGCAAAACTCCAAAACAGTTGTTTCTTTCAACCATATGTGATATCACAGCCATTAAAATGGTAATTTCTTTCAACCTTGTGCAGTTACATGAGCAGGTTTTTGTAGCACAAAATTACACCAGCTTTTGAGGAGGTGTAACTGGTGTAGTATAAATAAAAATGCACAGATTTTTTAATTTTTCACATGTTTATTTATTGATTAGGGAAACGTAACGAGATGAAACTCTGTAACATTCATGTAGGTAATGTTTTACGGAATTTCATTAATGAAAATAAATTATAACACATTTTAAAGTATTATATAGTTAATCTAACCTTTGATGCCCGTCCCTCTGGATAAACAAAATTGAATTGAATAAAAATAAATGGTACCTGTGAGGTAAGTATGCCCCACATAGGTGCCAGTAGTTGAAACCTCACTGAGGCACTAAATGTCTTAGTGGTGTATGTGTAAAACGAGGAATGAAACCTCACTAAACATGATCAACCTACGAGAGGGGAGTTGTAGAGAACAGAAACCCTACTGTCTGAGGTCGAACACAAGTCCTCACTTAATAAGCACTAGCTAAGGTGGGGTTCCCCACGTTGGGAATATTTACTGATTAGGGAGCTTAGGAACGTCCTTTCTGGGCTGGACACTGGGGATTTTAACCCCTACGAGTAATTTTATATTCCAAGTTCTGTGATAGGAAGATCTAGTTTTAATTTTTAATACACAAGAAAGACTTCAACATTGGCGAGGTCAGTGTTACGAGGTACATTTCAAGGAACTCTTAAGAATGTGTAGGCAAACTCGTGTGTAGAGGGTAGGTCGGGTGGGTTTGCGTATGGGTACAAATCAGGTGTACCATTTACCACACATTTCGGAGGCTTTTTTTTGGAAGTGAGGCACTTCCTCGCCGGCTGGCTTGTTGAGGTGGTCGGCAGCAGTACAGCAGCCGACGTTGGTTGTGGTGGAGTGGTTGCTGGGGTGTATTAGGATGGTTTACCAAGAAAAGGTTATTTATCTACTGGTGATCGAGACCGAGGAGAAATGTCTCAGAAATGCACGATTAAGAGATGTTTAAGATGTGAGCTGCCTGATACTTTCATAGATGGCGAAAATAATGTACTGTTGTCCTCTGCCTCCAGGGGAGGTAAATTTGCTAACTCTTGTTCTAATTCCTTTAATATCAATTTTAGTTTCTGTTTATTTCCATTTTTCATACTGTAAAGCATGACAACAATGATAAATAAACTGCCTAAGATGAAGCTGATTATTGCTTGTGACCCTACCATGTACTTTTAGACACACTGGCTTTTCAACGTGCTATCTCACTCTGTTGTTTCGTGTTCAGCCATTACCCAGCATTGGAACAGAGCCTTCTATATTACACGTTGTTTTATGCAGTAATGCGTAGTTGTGGTTCCACTCTGGGTCAAGTGGCAAAAAAATAGCTTGCTCTCCAGCCCGGCCATTATCCAGTGGTGGCAGAGTAGGAATCGATCTCAGTCTCTCTATTCCACAAGTGGAGGAGTTCCTGTGGTCATTTGGGCATTTCAGAAGAGCTACCTGCTGGCAGATCTTGGTTTGCCTCTTAAGGCATTTGTATCTGCCTTTGTGGCTTTGATACGTGGTAGTCATCTTTATCTTAGATTAAGAGCAATGCAAACTCTTATAAAATGCCTTAAGGGTTTAAAAGGGGTTTCAAAACTATGATAATAAAAACAATTAATCACAATTTAAATAAAAGAGAAATACGTATTTAAGCAAGTGTTTCCACACTCTCCTAGAATTATTTATTAAAACAGTTAATAAAATATTTAATGGAAGTTAATTTTATGTTAAAAGCCAGGTGAAGGCAAACTGGATACAAATCAACTAACATGCGTGTGGTGTAAGATATTATTGATGAGAGATTTAATAAAAAAATTAAGCCAATGAATTAAATCCTGCTTGAATATAGGGGGTGGTTGTGAAGGAACCTAATGTTGAGCGAGAAGGGGGTCTTCACCAGAAGGGCGAAGATGATGGCTTGACTAGAGCCCTAGGGGTCGTCCAGAGGGGACGTTGTTGCAGTGACCTGTTCACCTGGGGTAGTATACCAGGAAAAAGGAGGAGGTTGAGGTGGGGACGATGTTGGCAGGACTTTCTGGTTGTCATCTGCGCCCTTAGGAGCTGCTGGAGCTGCTGATGTAGGTAACTGAAGAGGGGGATGACCCTCTGAAAGGCGGTGGTCCTCCAAAGCTGCTGGGGATGTTGACAGCCTTTGGTCGTCCATGGTCACCAGCACGGGATGGGGTTTAGTGCAGGCACACCCTTACAGACATTCTCCTGGTCTTCTCAGCGGTGGAGAAAAGGTTAACATGGCACGTGCCCTGGGCTGACACCTCCAGCCGTCTCAGCGGAAGAGCTGCAGAAAACTGCCTCCTCCAAACACCACTCTGACAGAAGTAGGGCATGAAGATAAAAATTTTTACTACCTGCCCCCCAAAGGTGGAGCAGGAGACATTAGTCCCTATCTAGGTGTACTCCCGTACACCGCAATTGACAGACCAAGGCTGCCCTCTATTCCCTGTGTCCGGCACCAGAAGCACGGTGGGTACTGAGCATCGGCTTTCGCAATGGCTGACAATCACAATGTGTGGGTGTGGTTCCCAAGGGGTCAGGCCCTCAGACCCAAGCAGATACTCCCTCTGGTAACAGAAGTGTGGCAGACTGAGTATAACCTGGACCGATTGTCTAGCCGCTGAGAGGGGTGAATTCCTAGTGGGGGTGGCGCTATCATTCTATACACCAGGGTGCATAGAACAGGTGGCTATCTAATGGGTGTGTTTCTAACGTACGAGTTTCCTTAAGGGAAATACGCCGTCCTGCACTAGGTTCTGATAATTGATAGTTAGGAAAGGTACACGACTACTGGGAATAATATTCTAAGGTAGGTAAAACCTGATTATTTCTGTACAGAAATAAACAAGGTGGTTTGTACTACCTCGTAGCAAACAAGAGTTTAATGGAAGCTGTGTATGCTAGACAGGTGAAGATAACCTGTTTGATCTTTGGCACCAGGAGTGTGGTGAGGACCTAGCAAGAGCTGTTGGTTCCTTTGGCACCCAAGAGTGGGGTGAAGGAACAGGACAGATTGGCATTCCAAGGGCCATGCACTAGTATTTATACTCTCCTGGCTCGCCCTTGTCTATGTGGAGGGTGGTGGTGGCGTGACATCCTCTGTGCGTGTGACGTCACCGGCCGGCCGAAGTTCCAGCTGCTGCGAAACTCTGCGATCCATATTGTTAGTGCCATCCCTCGGCACACTATAGTACTAGGTGACCTTGAAAGCATCTTCTCGGTGACTCTGTCAGTGAACAGTATAATTTCTTGTCATCTGGAAGATAGTACTGTTCATCAAGCTCCGTTGCGGTGTGGCAGAGTGGTTCGCACTGTTGAGTAGAAGTTGATTTAAATAAGTTGAAAGGACATCACGTGTCACATACATGTGTCTAATTTTTTCGCGCACTCACTGTTTTAGGTATTTCTTTTTGAGAGGGAAGAGATCAATAGAAACATAACAATTGACGCATACCAACTTGCTGCGCACCGCGTTTGCACTCTCTACAGGCAACTGTGCCCCATCTCGAGCCGATGAGAGCTTGGGGCAAGTCATAAACGGTGGCAAAGTAATTTCATGTACCGGCCAAAGGAACTTCATGTATTGCACAGCCTCAGACGTAAATATGATTAACGCGATTAACTATTAAATGTACGGCTTGCCCAGAACTCGGTGTGTATTCGCCACCCCCGTTAATAAATAAAATATTTTTGACGACCTACTACCCCACATTTAGCTGTTGAAGAAGTTCCTGCAACAATACGAGATAGCAGCACCTTTGCTGCCCTGTGATGTCACATCCCGCTAGCCTCAGGATGAGGTGTTTAAATTTGTTTTTGCCTCCACGCAGGGAGATCAGATATGAGTGGTGGCGCTGGAAGGCTACTCTACCCCGCACCCCCGGAAGATCGCTGACCATGGGGGTTTTTACTATATAAGGAAGTCCGAGAGCATGCCCTGGCAGAGACGCTGGGCTCACCGGCTGTGTAGGTCAGTGAGCACTCCCTGGTCTGCGGAAGACCTCGCTTTCTCCTCAGCCTGCGACACGACTCAACCTGTCCAGATGCCTGCAACACAGCTTCAACTACCTCTGCAGACTAAGAAGACTGCACCATTCCTGCAGCTTGAAGGCTCGTCCACAACTGCACCAGCCTACCGTAAGGGCGGCCTGACTCCGGAGGCAAACCAGACGCCCTATACCCTTTACCCCAGTCAACTTCCATGACTCCGCAGTAATAGGTCATTGTGACGTAATTTACCCTTCTGGATAATCCCCGTAAATTTAGAGATTGTGTAAAGAGCGTACTTCACATAGAATTAAAAACTACTATTTTTATCATCATTTTCATTAGGCTCACCTTCGCCTGTGTACTTGTATAACTTGTTTTATACTTGTTTAGCTAGTTTATAAATCTCAGTGTCTTTCCCATTTTGTAACATAATAATTTTGACGTGAATTTAAGTTGTTCGCTTACCGTCATTTTAACTTTAATTTCTGGGTCATGATTATTATTTTTAATATTCTCCTTGTGTGTCAGTAAATATTGTGACAGGTGTAATAGCAAAATCCTGTAGAAGGCTAGCCGTGAGGCACACCGAACTCTACAGGAGACGGAGCTTGCAGAAAGCCTTAGTCTGTGCAAGACACACCGCTACTCTGGGGTTTGTGGTGTTTTCGTGCCTACCTTCGGTGACGTCCGAATACCGGACTGCAGATCTATACGTCAGGGCCTTGGGTGTGACTGAACAAGTCATGCCTCCAGAACTGCACGTCTGCAGAAGGGTCAAGGGACAGAACAGATGCACCATAAGAAGGGTGGGACTAAGTGTTGCATATGACGTAGAGAATGCTGGGTCTTACAGAGAGCTTTGAATTCTAACCTCTGGTAACGAAACACAAGCGATGTTGAACCTCCTCCTACAGAAACTGAATTCACACCTAGGCCGACATCTCCGCTCGTCCCCCTTAATCACTGGTCGCCTTTAAATAAGTATTTAGCTACTTATTTGGCAGAATACGATCCATATCCGACACGCTCTACCTAGCAGGAGACTCCACCACCGGTAGCAACCGTTACCCCACCCAAGGTAGTCCCACCGAAGGATGAACTAAATACATGTTTGATCAAGTTGGCTTTGGGGAAGATGGTCCAGGTTTGACTCCTGCCGAAGGTAGTCCCCAAACCCCGTGTAATATTTTCCCCTGCGACATTCCCACACGCCTGCCTACACGGCCACTGCGAATAACTCTGATCTCTCCATACAGATCATCCACCCCCCATCAACACGATCATTTAACCCCCTCACATCTCATACATCCTGGGACAACTGGTATTCCACCTCTTTGCAATCTTTGTAGTGAGAAAGATTGAACTCCGTGGTCTGGAAACAATCTCATTTTGCCTCACTCTGGGGTTTGACTCCCCTCTCTTCCGACGGTATCCTCCCACTAAGCGGTCTGCCCCTAAATCTATCATGACCCACCAGGTCAGTATAAACTATAACACGCTGCGGTAGGACCACTTGAGGAATTCGGGAGGGTAGTCAGTGTCTTAACCACTATCCTTCGAGATAGGAGCGCGTATCACAATAATAAAGCTAATTGGTAAATTACACCAGTTGCTTTTTACAGTGCAGATTGGTGGTAGTTAACAGTACTGTAATCACCTTAAACCGTAAAAATTGTATCATCTTCGTAGTCAGATCAGGCATTCAGCAACGAATAACATGTTGAGTATTTCTTCATGTATTTTTCTGCTTTTAAGAGCCATCATTTGCACAAACACATCAGTCCATGCACTCACAGTACATTGACCCTGCACATCAGAAAGAGATCAGCATGTGTACAAAGTTCTCTGTGGCCAAGATTGCTAGGGGTCACTGCTTGCATGGCAGGTAGGCCAAACTCAAGTGTTTGTTTGTTGTCTCTTAATAATAGTGTTTTGAAAATTTCTATGGGTTTGGAAATTAATATTTGTGTTTAAACTAAATATAATACTATAGGCTGTTCATGCTAAAGTGAGCACTTTTGAGGCTATAGTTACTTTACCTTTCAGTCGTTTGTTATCCTTTAACTACCCTTTTAATTAAATATTGCCATGTAAGTAATACACAGTGTGAATATCCTGCCACACTTGGAATTTAACGTCTACGGCTAAAAATAAAATATATTTATTAAGTATTATTCCAAATGAGACTGCTTTCAAAAGTGCTCACTTTGTCATGAACAGCCTATAGAATGAATTTTATTTGTTAGAGATGGAGCTATCCATTACTGCAAATTAGATGAAAGTGTGAGAGTAATGAGTCAACATGCCAAAAACTGTTAGGAATCCCTGGCATCAATACAGTGATGGAAGCATTGTCATGCCTGGGGCAGTTAGAGGGGATGTGATTTGCAATGATTCCCACACCACCATGGAGGCTCTAAAAATAGTGGCATGTTTTACTTAAATACTTCATGTAAATTTCTTTATAACAATTATTCATTCCCTATGCAGATATCTTTAACACTTAGACTCATGTAAATGTTAGCATGACCATGATACAAACACTGCTCAGTGTGATTATGAATGTTCTTGAATCTCCAGTAACAGAGATAAACTATAATTCTGTGTATGTTTAAGTATTGAAGTTGTTGGCAGGAATGATTAGTCAGTTTTTATTATTGTAATATATATTTTAAGTTAAAAGTATAAAGTTTTACTTAGGTGTGTATAATATTTATATTATTATATATATATATATATATATATATATATATATATATATATATATATTATATATATATATATATATATATATATATATATATATACACCACACACTCCTCTCCCCTATTCACCTACCCTTCCTACTCCTACCCCTACCTCCCCTCCCTCCCCCTATCTCTCCCCCTCTCCTCCCCCTACTCTCCCCCTCCTCTCCCCTCTCCCTCCCCCTATCTCTCCCCCTCGCTCTCCCCTTCTCCTCCCCTACTCTCCCCTCCTCCTCTCCCTCTCCCTCTCTCCCCTCTCTCTCCCCTCTCCCTCCCCTCTCTCTCTCTCCTCTCTCTCTCTCTCTCTCCCTCCCTCTCCTCTCTCTCTCCTCTCCTCTCTCTCTCTCCCTCCCTCTCTCCTCCCTCTCTCTCCTCCCTCTCTCCCTCCCTCTCTCCCTCCCCCTCCCTCTCCCCCCTCCCTCTCCCCCTCTCCCTCTCCCCCTCTCCCTCCCTCTCTCCCTCCCTCTCCCCCTCCTCTCCCCCTCTCCCCCTCTCTCTGAGATGGTTTCCAAAAGGCCAAATTCATCTTGAATGCCTATTTTCAAGAAAATCAAAACAGAACATCTGCCTCAATATCTACAAAAATTGAAGTTGTAAGATGCTTCGATTTAGGTGAGTGGGGGCTGTAGACATAGGAAAAGCGTTAGGTCTGCCACTTACCACAGTTCCTACAATAAGAACAACGCGGACAAAATTAAGTGTAGTTTACTGAATGCTTCATCTGTCAGTGCTATGAAGACAAGTTACACTCGTAGTAAATCAATGGAAAAGATGGTGGCCACATCAATAGTGATTCACGATGGCCTAGGGCAGACTTCACAAAATCTTAGTTACGTGACGACTTTGACTGAGGGGTGGTGGTCGCAGTGGTCAAAACTGCCCTTCTAATCTTCCGCTGAGCACCACTCTTCCGAGTGTATGGCATGGGAAAAGTATAACTACCGGTCTTGCAAGAGTGAAGCACGCAACATAGGTACCTAACTTTGTGTACTTCCAAGGCCGTAGCCGCATAGACAAGAGCTATACCCAGTGCTCCGTTGGCTGACCAAATCCAAAGAGGTAGAAACAGAACGGCGGATTTTCTCAGGCTCCACATCAATGATACATGAGTGTGGTATCCACAGGGATCAGTCCTCCAGAACCAGCTCTTACTCCCTCTGGCCCAGTTTAGTGTGGTGGACGGAGTATAGGTTGGACTGACTGGCTAGCTACCTGGTGGAGGTCTTGTTAATGGTGGTGGCGGCTCTATCTACTGTACTGCACATGTGATGCACAGTAAGCGTGGCCTTCTAATGAGAGTGTGATTACTATGCTTTAGTTGAGCGTGGTCTCCGGCTTCACTCTGATGGGCTGGTTTTTATGTAGGCATTACACATTTACACTAAGAAAAGAGTACTCGGAAGTAAATAAGGACACACATATATTCCAAGAAAATATACACGGCGGCCCTTACTACCTCCTAAACTATTCCTGAGTGGAACGGTAGCTAAGCTACACGAATCCAGGTGAAGGAGACTTGGTCCTAACTGAAATAAGGAACTGTTGATGACCACTACCGGAGGGGTAGTGGTGATGTATTGCCATTACCAGCAGGTAAGGCGAGCATTGGGATGTCTGGAAGGGACAGTCATCAACCACTACCAGAGAGGGTAGTTCTGTTCAGAGTGGTGGAAGAAGCAAAGTGTACTCTAGAGCAAGATGCTGGCCCAGTTCCTCTGGCCCAGTTCAGAGTGGTGGAGGAAGCATAGACTGTCTTCTGCTTACCGCGCACTGGCTTATATCCTTGTCCACGGGCCCTTGAAGGGGTTATCAAGCTCTGCCTCTTATGCTGTCTGCTAGCTTCTGCTGGGGGAGATCCATTGACATGGCAAGCTTCATCCCCTAGTACTGATGGGGCCCTCCCTTGGCACACCGTAGAACTACGTGACCTTTGGTTGTGGGCTTGGTCACTTGGCCGATAGTACAGTCTCCCTTTGGGGGGTTGACGTGATGTCAGACTAGAGTGGAGAGTGAACAGTACAAGCTGGACGGACGTATATGTAATAAAGCTCCTAATTGCAAGGGTGTATCCTATAGGCATGTGATCACCCTCTAGTAGTGTTTTAACTCTGTCTTAGTGAAGTGCAGACACTGTCAGATGAGGCGAAGTCGATAGTGGAGTATAATCATACAGTGCATCACACTTCAATAGAAACACAAAATCAGCACAATTATCCAGTAAATTTAGGCCTAATTCAGAGCAAGAGCAAAGCTCTAGCATTGTACAGCGATGAAGTGAAAAATGTTGAAGCCTCTTCAACATCAAAGGAAGAAGGGTTTACTGCCTGCTGTGGGTGGTTTGAAAGCTTCTAAGTCTGGTACAATTTCTACAATATAAAAGTGACTATAGAGGTAGCAAGTTCCGACACAATTGCGGCGGAGGGATTTCTTCCGATACTTGAAAGATTGAGGAAAAAATTATTGATGATTGTGGCTACTCATCCCAACAAATTTTTAATGCAAATGAAACTGGACTATTCTGGAAAAGAATGCCTGCGAGAACTTGCATCGTAAAAGAAGAGAAGACAGGTCGTGGATTTAAAGCTGCGAAGGATCACGTGACTGTGTTACTGACTCCAAACTCAGCTGGCGATTTTAAATTATTCCTCTACCGATAACAATGTCAGCTAACCAGCGTTCATTAAAAGGCCATTCTAAGGAGCACCTGGTAGTAATTCTCAGGGCGAATAAAAAAGGCTGGCGTACTGGTTCCCTCTTCAGAGAATTTTCTTAATTTGTATACCATGCCAGCATGGAGAGATTACAGTGTAAAGGAAAATTTTTATTTTAGAAATCTCCTTCTCATGGACACACCCACCTGAAGTGGCAGAAATGCACGGAAATGTTAGTGGTTTTTCTCCCTCCAAATACCACTGTAATTTTGTAGCCAATGGATCAAGGCCTAATTGCATTGTTTAAGGCCAGTTATTTAGGGCGCACCTTTCAACAGCTCCTCGAAGGTACTGATGGTGATGATATTACTACAATCAAGGAATATTTGCATAGTTATAACATTCTACATGCCATCAGAAACATTGGAAAGGCATGGGATGAGGTTATTTAGAAGTGCTTTAATTTGGTACGAGGTAAACTGTGGCATGGTTGCGTGCATAATTTTTAAGGATCTGAGGATATTTCCTGACTAAGTACGCAAGGACATTGTTGGTATCACCAGGAAAATTGGCTTTTACAATATGGAAACAGATGATGTTGAAGTCCTGAATGCTGACATAGAGGAGCTTACCAACAGAGTTGCGAGAGCTGACACTAAATCCTGCAGCTGACAACACTGAGAGTGAAGATGATGCGCCAAAAGTAAGGCCAGATATCACAATGAAAGATATTATCTCTTCTTTGAACCACACTAAACAGGCACTTCTAATATTTTCAGGTAAAGATTCAAACACAGCTCGAAAGTGCGCCGAAATGTAGGGGCAAGTGTAAGGTGCTATGAGGCGTTTCATAAGGAGATAAAGAAGCAGACTACACTTAATGCTTTCCTTAGCAAACCAACTGCCATACCATTTACTTGTGGCTTGGCAGGCGAAGAGGAAGATGGCATTGATTCTTAGTAAACTTAACAAACTGCCGTATTCTGTGCATTATATTTAATGTTTTCATTTCTTTTCTGCAATTAATATGTTATTTACTGTGTGTAGGCTAATATCCCTTTTAATGTTTCATGAAGTTAGTGTTGAGTTTTCTTTGGTAGTTTACTCGTGCATGTCTGAATTAGTCCAGAGGTTTTTAGTGTTGTGACCAGTGATTTTCCATTCTATATGATACTTAGTAAATTTACACACTTTGATCATGATAGACACTTTATACTTAACCTCACATGCTGCACCGTATGACAGCACGTAAGATGCACAAAATGCAATGGTTTCATTTGTGAAGGAATTGATGTACGACACCTTTTCAACAATAAATGATCGACTTCACCTCATCAGTGCGAATGCCTTTGCCGCTCGATTATACGGAGTTCAATTGTTGCCATGCATCATGAGACTTCAAGAATTATACTATCTACTGGCAGCAAGAATGGATGTTCCAGCCTGAATATTGTATTGTTCACCCAGCCGAGCCACTGAAATTATGCACCGAAATCATCCTAGTACTCCAGCGCGCCACCAGATGCTACTACTAGTACGATCACAGTCAAATTTTCGGAACGTGCAGACCACTGTCGTACACCAAGAGTCTAGGCTACGCCTACCCTCTCCATAACTCTAGCCAGGGAGCGCTGGCCAGAGTATAAATAGCAGGTCGCAGCCCTTAAATACCAGTGTGTTTTGTTCTTTCACCGCCACCCTTGTGCTGAAGGAACCATCGGCACCCTGGTCTCCACCGCAACTCATTGCCGGAGATAATCTCCAACACAACACAAGTAGAGTACCAGTTTTAAGTTAGTATCATAACACTCATCTACATTAACCTTGTTAGCCTAGGAACAGGTTGCCTTCACCTGTCTAACATAGGGTTAAGCTTCCGTAAGCTCTTACTGAGGTTAGGAGCTAGTGCAACACCACTCTGTTTATTTCTGTTACAGGAATAAACAGATTCTTAACCAACTCAAGGGTATCTTTCTCGTAGTGTAATTCCTCTCCCAGTAGACATCAAACCTGTCTGAGGGATAGCAGGTGACCAGGGATTTCACTCACAAACCGCAATACACCAGTAGAGTACCCACAAGCATTCTGGATGGCCACCCTTTCTGTGCACCACATTGTACAGGACGACAGAGTCCCGACACTAGGCACTTCGTTTCCGGCGGTCAGTTCGTCTGCTCGGTGCTTTCCTTCTCCACCGCACTCCTTGCGCTGGAAGGGGTATCCCTTTAGTAGTTGGGAAGACTGGTCCTCTCGAGACATTCACCCCCGTGCTGGACTGTCTGCTAGTGGGATCTGACTCCCAACACTCACAGCGCTACTTGCGCCGAGCTCTGGGATAGGGACACCGCACTCGGTTGGCAAACACAGTACGTGGTTATACACTTGTATAGGATGACATGTCACCTGCTCCCCTTCTGCAAGCAAGATTGTAGTAAATCGGTCCTCATGCCCTACTCCTGTCGAAGTAGTGTCTGAGAGAGGGTTAATAAGGTAATCGCAGTCTCCTGGCCTCAGCAGGAACTTAACGCTATCCTTGCTGCACCCGTGCACTTCAACCCATAGAACAGGCGCAAGCTATCAGACACCTGCAGTGACCATTCACGCCGGAGATCCCAACTTACCTGTTCGCAGCCCTGGTCCGAGTCAGAGAAGAAACACACCCTGTGTTTGCAGCCTATCTCAGTGGACAGGATACTTCCCTAGGGATTGCCAACCCATGCTGGTTGGGAGTTGAACTTGAGGAATCAACCCCTCTGGCCGATCACACCAACGAGTACCTGCCCACAAGCCTTGCCAGTTCTCACTCACACTATTCAGAATTGCCTCAGGCCAAGTAGCCTCCTCAGGTTCTGCGTCACCCAGGTATACCTACCCGTTCAAACCCGCTGAAATGCAAAATATTACTCAAGGAACCTGATTTCATGCACTACCGCAAAGCTACCAGACTCGTGCTATATACCAGATGTGCTGTGGTACCAAGAAAGGACTAGGCTCCTTCACACCACCCCACTGTGTGCATCTGACGTAGCACCCACCAAAAATCTACAGACGTAGTGATGTTCCTTTACCTGCCCCTCCATAGCCTTAAGGTGTCATGCATCAGTATGTTTCTTTAATGAAAGTACTTTCGTGTTTACTGTGATATTTATTTTCTATAATTACTTTACTACTGTGACCTTGTTATAAATATGTTTACACTAACTGTTGTGCATCAAGGTTATCTCTAGTTACTTTGGCCATGCATGGCAAATATTAAAATCTGCAAAATTCAGGACAGTTTTGTATGGCAAACCCACATCGGATACGTAGCAGATAGGTGAAAAGTAAGTCGTTCTGTAGATTTTCATTTAGGCAAAGTAAATCTCTTGCACTTTACCGCTACATTGTACTGTTTTCATAAAGAGGTACAAAAACTTTTATTTTCAAACAATTTTGCAGGAGTTTATAAATTTTGATATTTATGTTCCCTGTTATCAGGATAGGTGACTCAATTTGTGTCATTTCTATTTGTCACTATTTTCGGGAATGCAACAACATAAATTGAGGACTTACAGTATTAATGGAAATATTTGTGTGGACTGATTGGTGATGACTTAAAAATTCTCTCTGGCATGTACATGTTGAAGTATTGGTTCATTACAAAAATCCAACTAATATGGAGTATTCAAGCAAAAATTTGAGGCAGTTAACTAATTGTGCAAATTAACATATTTAAAAAAAATATGAAACTGGCAATTTTTCTCAAGGTTTGGAAGAGAAAATTTATTTTGGTTATTTTCGTTTGTCATGGGTTCATTTCCACAAAAAGAAATTTAATTAAAATTTAGGTGTGGTTCAAGAAATGTTTTGTAGGGTTTGATTCAGTTCTTTTGGAAGCTATAAAACGTAAGTTTTTTTTTTTCCAGTTCCAATAATTTACAAATGTAATAACAGGGTGGTTGCAACTTTTATTTATCTAACAACGTAATATACAATGTAGATTTTTACTAGTTTGGTGAATGTGACATTGAAATATGAGAGCTGGTTTTAACTGATAATTTAAATACACAAATGTGAAGTATAATTACTGTTTTTACTTGAATATAGAATGACCCTGAAAATAAGTTGACTGCCCCACACCCCCATTTTTACTATTTCCTGCAGGAAAAATATCTCTATCCACAGTGTATTTGGACTTGTGAGTAGAATTATTCATTGTGTGGCAACAAGGATAATTGCCAGTTCAGAAAATTATATACTTTGTTAGAATACATTCATAGATTTAAACAATTGTGGACTAATGTTAAGTGGTAGGCACATGTATTTGAAAAAAAGCCCTGAGTTTAGGAAAGGTTTTACCAATTTCAGTTTGGAAATTGTGTGGACAGATATTTAACATTATCACCCTAACAAAATGCTGGGAAATTATAAACAGAATGTAAAGTGTTCAACACATCCCATAGCAGCACAACTTGGTGGCATCCCTGCTTTGCAGGACAGGATAACAGTGTCTTCTTTCTTCTACACACTAGAAGAAATATGGTGGAGAGTATTTTTAGGATCTCTTTATCACATTCCATGCTTCCTAGCACTAAAACTTATGACTGGGTTCCCACCCAACAAGCCATAGCTAGTCACATCAATAACTTACAACACAAACCAGTTGCAGCACATGCAGCATCACACAACAAAGATTTTGATTCCTGCTACAGTACCAGAGTTGTGAGAGCCCTATCAATGCTAAGCAATAGCTCAGAACTCGGATACTGGGGATTAGTTCACCAATTTTTAACAAAATCCAGGCAGCCGTCAGTCCTCAACATAAGATAATTACAGCTCCTAACCACACTCGTCAGCTATTCCAGCAGTTTTTCAATTTTCCTGCCCCACCCTAGTTCACCACCCGGCCACTAGGTTTATTACTAACTGCAACCTTCTACTATACTGCAGTGTCCTACATCTCACCACCTGATGAAGCTGGCTTAGCCAGCAAAATGTTGCAATCGTGCAACTGTGTGGAAAATGTGCCATCCTTCTTTGTGTGTGTGTGTGTGTGTGTGCACGCGCACACCTGGTTATGAGTTCTACACTGTGAATACTTGAATTCCTGTCCTTTTATATATTTTTGGTAGCCTGGTGGCCTACTTGCAACCTTAACTGACCAAATTATAGGCAGTTCACAGTATAGTGAGAACTTTTGAAAGCCCTGCTTAATATATATTTTAAGCCGGCGTGTAATTTTTTACTATGTGTAAATAAACATTGTCATGTGCTTTTAATTTTTTAAGCACTAATAATTAGTCTCCTGCATCTACCTGATAACAGAAAGAGTGAAAAACGTAATTAATAGTATAGGATTATAAATACCTGCAAACTAATTTTATTTTTTATATTGGTGCCAGAAACATACACTGCGCTCGTCATTTGCATGGGTTGTTTAGTCTTATACACCACAATTTTTCTATATTCTACTCTCCTGAGACACCCAGAAGTAGAATACTTTTCTGTTAGTTTAAATATTAATGGTAATATGCTGTAAGGATGAGCATTGTCTCATCGTAAACACACGTCACTGGAAAGTTTTTTTTGTGTGGACTGAATTTCTTCATCCGTAGGTACAAGATGCTCATAGATAAAAGCAGGCATGTAGCAGGACATTCTGTAAAATGACTTCAAAAATATTTGTAAATATCATCCACTCAAATGCTGTAAACTGATACTTGATTTAGGTACAATGTTCCCGGCCGAACCAGGACTGGCGTCACCACCTCCCCTCTCGGGAGCCGATCCCTTCAAAGGGTATTGCTGGGAGCACTAACTTTCTAACCATTTACTTTAAAATCCACAAAAACAAAAGCTAAAATTGACCCTTTGCTCTTTTTGGTTGTGCCAGAAACATCTATTAAAACTAATTAAAAACTGCCATGCAGCTGAAGGTCTAAAATTTGTATCTATTCTATAAAATACACTCTGTCCTTTTGTCACCCGTGTTAATCTCCTTGCGCAGCCACTGGGACCCAGCATTTGTCCCGGAAAGAAGACAGATGCGGTAACCACTTATTACTTACCCTAGTGCCATTTTTTCTTATCCAGTCCATGAAAGCTACAAGTTTGCTATGCTTCTCCCTATCCGTACCTGCCACCTTACTGGTCCGACCTGGTCTTGGTACAAGTCCTCTGTTACTGCTGCGCTCGTCACTGCTGGTGAGCTTGCCAAGATTGCATAATGTTTCGCAGTGTGCACAGGATGGGGAGGGGTCGGTACCTCAAATTTATAGAAGTTGTCTCCTTTTCCACTCCATCCCAGCAAGTTAGTATGGGTGGGATGATGAAGTGGGACCTTCAGGGTGTCTTTCCAAAGGGAACCTAGGGGGATGTATGGGATATCCTACAACGGGAACCATGAGATCCCAAAATGATTCATTGCGGGCTGTCTTCAATTGTCTGCCTATATTTTTACTGTTGGCGGGCCACCTCATCCCTCAAAGCCCAGCATCTTGGAGAGACAGCTGTGTTGCCAGATTCCTGTGTAAGAACTGGTTCAAACCCTGCTTCGTCAAGATTCTGGTACCCCTTCATGAGGGCTATTGGATAAGTGGATAAGTTAACTGCGTTGTTTGTGGTTGGAGGTCAGGGTTTGCTGCCTTGACTGGGAACCGGGTTCCTGGGCACCGGGTCCTCCTTAGCCATTGTCTACCCACCCGTTTACCTTTAGGCATAGGAACTCCCTGAAAGGAAGAGTTTACAGGAGCTGAGGCATGTGGAAGCAGTGACCGTCTCATCTAGCAATCCCCACAGTCCAGCGGGAAGGTGGTTGGGGGGGGGGGAGACTAGGCATGTGGGGCGGCGAGCGTGTCAGCCAACTTCCCTCACGGTCCAGAGATGGAAGTAGGAAAAAGGGGCTAGTGCGTGCAGGGGCGGCGAGCCCCTGTACCCTCTGTACAGTCCAGCTGGAGTGGTAAGGGGGGGGAGGGGGCAAGGTTTTGGAAGCTTCCCAGTGAAAGAATACATGGTGGATATTAAGACACACACTCTTTATTGCAGTTCTGTCCCTCCCAGTCAAGACACCAAACTCCTGTCTCCACATGCTGCTCTCATGAAGTGACAGACCACTTTCTGTCACTACACTCGGGTGAGGACCAGCTTGTCCTACGCCCCGGGTTTAAACCCCTTAACCTCTTTTGTTCGAACACCCTAACTTCTTGGATCCAACACCCTCAACTTTGTGGGTCATATTCCATGGCAATCCTTACTATAAACCAATTAAACTGAGTGCGTGAAGCGCTTTGAGTGAGGAAGGCTAGGTCTCTGTGTGAGTTGCAGCCTGAGATGACTCCGTACTACCTGTGTCCACGCCTCCAGTCATTTCCCTTATATAGCCAGCCGGTGGGCTGCCTGAAGGTAAGCGGGAGGGTGCCCACATACGCAGAGGAACTCCGGGCCGTGCTGTCTTTCTCGCATGGCCAATACGTCCAACTCACACATCCTTGCTGCTCGCTGGAGTCCCTGCGGGGCTGCCAACCAGCGGCCACCCGCCGGTTACGTAATCACCTCACCAGCTCGCTGCATTGCATGCTGCCAGCTCGGGCTTCGTTCCCGGCAGCACCGGCTGCCTTTCAGCACACTCTTCATGAACTGACAAGGTGGGTGAGGGTGGTTGTCCATCCTAGGACCCAGTGTTACCAACCCGGTCATAACAAGTTATATAGCTATTTTTAAGTAATATCAGGTGTTCCTACCCTGACAATAATATGGAGGAGTTTTCTAGGGCATACAGAGCTGTAGCGCAGGTGCAGCATACATAGGCCTTTTCATGGCTTCATATTATAGGTGCTCACATCTGTTCTTCATCAAAAACCACTGTTCTGATTTAGGTACATTATACTTTTAATACAGTTAATACAGTTTAATACAGTTTAATACTTCAAATACAGTTAGTAATTGAATAAACATTTGGAAACTATAGTCAGGTGATAAGTACTGTTTGTGCCATTGCACAGGTGGACTGTATTTTAACACGTATTAAAACAAAACAGACAACGTGCACCATAGCACAATTTCCCGGTCCACCACGTTGACTATTTCACGATCTCAGAATACATGGACATCTGCGCAGGAAATTCAAATCAAATGTTTGAAGCATTTCAAAGTCACACAAATATATACGCCCACTGCACCAGTAGTTCCAACTATATAATCCTATGTACACATGCCCCAACATCCCGTCTACCTTGAAATACCCATATTTCAACATTATTAAGATGGAAGGGGCACAGTTTCACTACAGGATGTACTAGAGTTCCATTGCTGGGTTTGAAACTCTGCCACAAGCACCACACCATCAGCACCGGGGAACACCTTCACTCATGCTTGAAGTTGACTGAGATCTTCCTTGTGCCACCTCTTCCAACAGGACTGGGTAATTTGCTGCACCAGACCCCACAGAGACAGCCTGTTCGCAGGAGTAACATTGGATAAAATTGATCTTTCCTACGTTGAAAAGGTGATCAGTTGTCCAAATACATCAAACATAGAGCCATTAATGTGTTAATCTGTTGGGTGAATGGCTGCTCCCATACAAAAAGTTCAACTTGATGGGTAAATAATATAAAAATGAGAATGACAATCATTGAATACTTCTCTTGAACAGCAAGTGAACAACTGTGAATGTAGGTATGCTCTACACAACTAAACTGTTGCAGTTAGTATAACTTGGCATCGTGGCAGTATATGTGACAGACTGGTTATCTGGAATACAGCTCAAATTGTGTTAGAGGCTCACATTGCTGTACTATGTGTGGCTGGCTTTTTATCTGGGATATAACTCAAACTGTGCCAATGCTCACAATGTTTTTGGTGGCGGGGGGGGGGGGGGTGAATCAGATTGGCTGGCTTGTTGTCTGGGATAGAGCTTAGATTGCACACGCAGGCTTGCATTTGAAATAGAAGGGGGCTAGGGGGGGGGGGGAGGCTGGACTTGTGATCTCTGAGATGGAGTTAAAATTGCATGAATGCTTGCATTGCAGGGAGGGGGGTGTAAGCAGTACATTTGACTGACTTATCTGGAATAGAGTTAAAATTGCGCCAAGGCTTATATTTGTGGTGGGGTGCAAATGTGTTTAGCTTATTATTTAGGAAATGGTGGCAATTGTTGCAAACCCCTCACGTCAGCACCATAGAAGGCTGGTGGTTATCTGTGATCAGGTTTGCATTTTGTCGCCACACTTTCTTTTATTTTGCTTGTTTTTGACATGTGGGCCACACAAATACTGCTCCGGTGATGGCGGCAGCATGTTGTACGTAGGCTGCCTGCCTATTGGGCAGCCCAGTTCTATAGCATCATTTAGAACATTTTTTTATTTTATTATTTTGGTGCCACCACGTCTCAGGTTAATCAAAATTGGCAAATACAACTAAAATCCTCACTTCTACAGGTTTCCCAGCATTCAAACCTGCAGCCTAGTTGTCCAGACACATTTCGTAGTTGTGGCTAACAAATTAATCTCTGAAAATGGTATTATTGAGGTCAATAGCATTTAGTTAATAGACTTTAATGTATCAGTTACGACGTGTGTGTGTGTGTGTGTGTGTGTATGTATGTGCGTGCGTATGCATATGTGTGTGTGTGGGCGTGCATGCAGAAGTAATTTTGTATAAAGCAATGCTAGCACTTTGTTGATTATTGTTTAAAGTAAAAAAAATTTTTGTAATTATGTTGGCGACATGAGTTGTACAGTTTCATTCTGTCAAAGTTTGATATACTTACAATTCAAAATAAATTGTGTAGAAAATATAAAACTGTATTCACTTTTGTTTTAATATTTTTTCTCTTCTCTGTAGGTTGGTCTAGGCCAGACAATGTGTTTTGGCATTGGTGGAGACCCGTTCAATGGCACGGACTTTATTGATACGCTTGACTTCTTCCTAAAAGACCCAGAAACAAAGGGGATCATCTTGATCGGGGAGATTGGTGGTGTGGCAGAAGAGCAGGCCTCGGAGTACCTACTGAAACACAACTCGGCAAGTGCTGTTAATACACATACAGTTGCTTGGAAAGAGCACTGTAGCTGTTAATTTTGTGGTGCAGTTTTCAGTATAACATAAGCTTGTGCAGGGTAACATAAGTAACTACCCATTATTTTTACTGTTTAAGGGCAGTTTCCACCAACAAACTTTAAGTATGTTTTTCTCAAATAGTAAAAAATCTCATAGCTCTAACATACAGTAAGTAGGTTGGGGATTTCCATTTAAAACTCCATTACAGTAATATGTTTTTCAAATCGACTACGAAATCCTCTTTGATGCAAATGTTACATGGCAAAATGAAAATGGGCTACCTTTGTAGTGTGAGAACCAATAGATTTACCAATAACAAAAAGTAGGTCTATGTCAAAAAGAGAAGTTAAATTTCACGTTGACGTCGTCGGGTGAGACACGACACAAATACTTACTGGTAATATGGGCGCCAGCGGTGCTTCTCAATCACCGCACTATTGAGACTCAAGGTTCTCAGGGATGCTGTGGGTTCTTTGTGTCCGTCTCACCTGTGCCTACTTACAAACACATAGGCAATACTAAACTTTTACTAAACCTCACTTTGAAATAAACACTTAATAAAATACGTGTGGCTAAGACACTGTAACTACTAAATAAAAGAGATAAGTTCACTGTAGACTTGCATTTATTGTTACTATGCGTACACATCGAAGTGCCAATGAAATTATGATTATCTCAGTCATGACTAGCCAATTCCACTTTGGTGCTCCCTAGCCCGCAATTAATCTATCGCACACCTAGATAGATGATCTCACCAAGGTACGTGAAAGCACAGCCTTCACCAGGGAAGAGGGCTGACAGCCGCTAGGGTGGACTGACGGTTTTTCCTTGTAGACAGGACACTGAATTACAAATGGAAACACTCTGAAACATATTAACACGTGTGATTACTCTGCATCACTAATGCAAACTTTTCGGGGCTCACCCTTCAGCACGTGGGTAGTGTGGTGATGGCCTGTACACAGAGCCCGTTAGGACGAGAGTAATTGCACCGTACACACATTACAAAATTACATAAACCCTCAAAAGATACATGAAACAAGACGAGACACGAGATGAGTATCACAATAAACACATACAGGTATGAAAACAAGTTTAGATGCTGCTGGATGAAGTTCGTAGCGGACCATGTGGTGTAGGTGGAATTGCAATATTTCTTTGTGAAAACTGCAAATTAAATTCAGACAAAACCTTACTCTGAGAGAGAAAATTATTCTCTTTACGATTACAGTGGTTACAGGCGTGTAGCATACCTGATGACTGTAAAATCAAACATGAAAGTGACCACGTGGCCAAACACAAAAAGCATAAATTTATGTCAAAATTACACGAAACCCTGGCAAAATTGAACATACAACCCTGAATAAAATATTGCACATACGATATTACATAAATAAGCTCTCAAACCGCAATAATAGCATATACAAATACGTGGTTATATATGATGTTGCCGTAAAATATTAAAACATGGAAAATACCCTTAAATTTATACATGAAAACAAAGCCCTTAAAATTGTGTGTAGCAATTATGCAAAAATTACAATGAAACGCCACTAACATAGGCGGATTGCGCCTGATTCAAGTTGCGCGGATCTTGTGACCTCTCTGACATCTTTCTTCTCCTCCTCGATTAAGTTAAAAATGCCAGAAGGGCGAAATAAAGTAGTAAAGCGGAAGCATAACACTGGGGAGATGTCTGGCAAAACTTACGCAAGCAAAGGTTGACCGGTAAACTAAATTGACTATTGAAACCTACATCAGTGAACAAAAGTTGTAGTGCGTACGTGACAGTGTCTTACCTTGCCAGCTCTCCTCGACAGACTGTCCAGAGAAACGCGTCGCACGGACCTACCATGGCCGCCTACAGGGTTAACATAAGCGGAAGTGCTTTGCACGCCGAGTAAAATATTTTATTATAGAAAATAAAATGGCACAAATAAAATTAAATACTGTTTTATATTTCTATAATTTTCTTATGAATTTTCATATTATTTTAGTGTCTCTTTATGACGGCGTTCATGCCGGAATATTAAGTGTTCTTAATCTCGGTGCCGCTGGCACTTTGAATTTTATAACCAAACAATTTAAAAATAATAACAAACACTTTAAGACATTTAAGACATATTAAACCCTGCAAATACAATAGAACACATTTTACACTGAAAATAATATTTATATGAAAGCTCAAAATTATTGGCCTTTTTGCGCACGTGTGGAACACATGACACATGGGCTCTAGCGCCGCTGGCTGTTAGCCGGCATCAACGTGTAAAGGTCAGGTACAGTAGTGTCCCACTGAGTTTACTTCTCACAGTTTACAGGAATAGGGTCATGTGAGGTGTAGTTGTAATGGATGTTTTGAGACATTTTGGACTGATTTTGACCCCCCCCCCCCCCCTCCCCCTATCTTAAACCCCTATTTCTATGAAGTCCATGTTCAATACTCTCTAGTGCGAAAGTTACATGTTTTTTAAATTAAATAAAAATTAATTTCAATAAGCAGACATATTTTGGAAAATTTGATATCTTAGAAAGACATAATGGCCTCTACTCATCTCAAAAAATGTTTACAAATATTCAGCGGCACATGTTTTACCAAGCACATTTACAGCTGTTTCGTGAGGAAGATTGGAAAATTTGTTATTGAAATTTTAGATTTCTGCAAAAAAATTACCTAGAAGCGCATATTTTATTTTCCCTTGGCATCAACAATGTTAAACTTTGAGCAGCACATAAGTTTTATCAAATGTAAAGTCTAGTGGGATCTTGCTGAAAAATCAGAATTTGTTATTACTATGTTAACTTATTTCAATAGACACTACTTTGCTAAATAAACCAACAGCATGTAAGGGCATATACAACACCTAAGCATAAGCGCAGCATTATTTGTGGCATGCGCAAGTGGAATTTTACAGGAAAACCAAAGTATTTAAGTTTTCAATTATATTTTTTATTTTAGTTTGTAAACAAATACTATATCGTAATGACAGTATTTATTAGTTGCTGTCTTAAAAATCAAACTTTTTAAAATGAAATATTTATTGCTTCAAAAGGCATACGTTTATCACAAATGATATCCACCTTTGTTATTGCTATGGTACAAAAGTACATCAGGAATGGAGGGATAAGCATAGGCTGCTCTGTTCAGCTGTTTTCAGCTCAACCATCGTGACCTTGTTTCCATCCATTATATAGTGGTTGGGAAGAAGGTTTGTTTCCTAGCAACCAATGTGGCATCCTTGTACCCTCCCTCTCATGGCCGATGAAGGGAGAGTGGTGAAGGGATCCTGTGTAGGGGTTGTCTCTGTGCCTGAACTTTCAATTTATGCACAGTGCATTATGAAAACAGGTGCTGAAGTGTAAGCTATCATGGCTGCAGTTTTTGAACATTATCAAACAAGAAGTGCTGAAAAATGTGTGGGTAATAAACAATTATACACAAAACCAAACCAAAACTGTTACCAAATTAGAGTCCCTAAAAACTAAGCATAATAAGTCATCAAACAGTAATTAGAGCCAAGTAAATCCAAAAAACTGTGCGTAAACCCAAGTGGTAGAAGTAGAGATCTGCGAGTACTCTAAAATACCTTGTTGCAGCTAAGCTAAGTTTACAATATTTTTCAGACTTGAAAAAATTTGAGCTCAAAGTCAGGTCATTCAGCTAGGACTGATGAGACTATGTTTTACTGTTTATAAAAAAAATACAGTACATTGTTTAGTGTTTCTTAATGAAATATAAATATTTAAAAGGTAGGCATGTTCCGGTAAAAGATTCTTTGGAAATGGAGATATGAATGCTGATTAACGAAAAAATTAGCCCAAAACCAGGCAGTGAATTGGCCCAAGATGTGCTTGACAAGACAGTTTGATAAATGTTTGGTACAAAATAAGAAGTTATTCATTCACATCATAATATTTGTTGTATGCCCGGCTATTGTGATGGCGTGGCGCGGTCGTCGAGATTTGATGCGCTAGGCCAAGTACGCAGTTATAGGTAGCTGATGGGAGGTGTTAAAAACCCGTCTACTCGGAAGGTTTTCGGTCAGGTGGTAACGTGGATTAACTGGCTGAGTAAAAGGACTGTTGTTACAGTTCTTGCGTTAAATTATGTTGAACTTCAAATTCCAGTCCACTGCTTCTTAGTCCAGAAGTTTGGGTTGGCTAGACTGTATGTAGCGTCAGTCTTGTAGACTAAACCCCTCAATACCTAGTGATCGTAGAGACTGGTGCAGACGAGCAGTGGAAAATGAATATAACGTATCACGTGGACAGACGAGACTGCCTGTAATCTTAGTGAGGCGGCACTGTCCCGTTCTGCCTGTCTTTCCTACGTAGGAGGGGCCAAGGTACTACGCTGCTGGGCAGCTAGATGAGCAATCTTTTGCTCCGTTCACCTTCGACATTGTCTTATCTTGTAAGTCAAGGAGTTAGGTCGTTGTTGAACAAGATACAGTGTGCACTTAGACAAGAAACTATGCCCTATGATAGTGTATGTCCAGTAACTGATTCGTGGCACAAGCTCTGTAAGAGTCTCCACTGATCCCCCACATCTACAGGTGGATCAGAGACGTTGAGCTGTGTGGTCCACCAATACTACTACTGGGTGTGAGTCTCCAGCCAAGGCCAGGCCGCAACACCCAGGCCAATACCGCCCCTAGTACCTAGGTGGTCTGGTAGGTGATACATGCTAGGTTTGCTGTCTCTCCTTGTTGGAACGTTTTCCTAGTGGTCGTGGCTCCTCTGTTCCTTCCTCCCAGAACCTCGGTGCTCGGGAGGTAATATGAAGCAACAGGCGGCCGTCTAATGGGTGTGTTCAAGACTAGAGTTCCCCAGATTTGTGGCCTCAGTTAAGCTAGTTTGGATTTACAAAAATACCGGTTTCTGTCGGCAGTGCACAATGCAACCTATTCCTAGCGAGCGAAGTAGATGTACTCTAGAAATGAGTGTTAGGATAGAGAACAAACTGTATTTATTGAGGACTCAATAAATATAGTGACTCTTGCTATCTCCTACCGAGCAGATGGAGTACTGAAGGAAAAACTGCGGTAACCAGGTGTAGGCGACCTGGTTCTAAGCTGGAGGGAAAGTGATATAGAAAACTGAGTATTTAACTATTCAACTAAAGCTGTCTAATGTGGGTGTCTGTAGGAGACAAAAGAAGTTCAAGTTAGTAACAAGGTACATTCGTGTTCGTTGGGTGATGAAGACTGATATCGTCGCAGAGGGTAGCCGCGATGGCTACAGAAGACTCTAGGTTTCGCTGGAGGCACCAGCACTAAAGAGTGCTCGGGTGAACTGAAGTGAAGAATACGAACGACTGGCTAGAACCCCGCTGCTCACCAACTTATATAGTGCGAAGTCTGAGCTGCCACAACAGGGTGCGGGAAGGCGCGTGATGTGCTTCTGCCGTGGAGTCTGGTGTGTGAGATGGTAACCCTCTTGTTAGGGGTCCTTGGTTTGTGGATCTTCAGTGGCGCTCGGCTGCGCCCGAAGTGGCTGTAGCTTGTTGGCACTCAGCGTGTGGGGAGGAGGGGAGGCCGCGTGCTCGCTGGTTCCGTAATCTTGTGGGTGGTTGAAGTAGACAACTTTTACGTAGGTTGAAGTAAGGGTATATTTCACGTAAAGAGTGATGAGTCATAATCATAGTTGATTAGTAGTATAAGCAGCACATGTCATATTTTAAAATGAAGGTGTGATATGTTTAAAATTATTCCTTAGAACTGTAAATATCTAATATGAACACAGATTACCATAAAAACAGGGTCTTAAGCAGCGTTAGATGCTGTGCCTTACAAGACTCTTGTAAGAAAAGTAAGACATTCATTTAACAAAATAATATTTAAATGGTAGGCATGTTATCGTTAAAATTATTCCCTAAAGCTACAGATATGATCACAGTCTTCAAAAAATTCTAATATTATCTTTATTATAAAACTTATTTTTTACCTAACAAAAGAGCTTAAGCATGAAGAACAGGAACTTTTCATTAGGCTTGCTTGGGCTTGGCTCAAACTGAAAATGCCAGGCTTGCAGACCGTCACCCCAAAGCAAGCAAAATCCCAATGCTAAGACAAATGCATGAAATGATAGTTGGCATTACGCTGCACAGAAACACTTAACCTTTGGGGGGGAGGGGGTTGGCAGTCATTGGGTAATGACTAGCTCTGACTGCTTACGGAGGGTGGTATATGTGCTGCTTACGGTGTGTGTGTGTGTGTGTGTGTATATATATATACACACACACGCTCTCTCTCGCTCGCTCTCTCTCTCTCTCTCTCTCCGCTCTCTCTCTCGCTCGCTCTCTCGCTCTCGCTCTCTCTGCTTACAGTATAGTGCTTGCCATGAGAAATGCAATGTGTAACAACCAAAAAATTTGCAAACTTTGTTACTAGTAGATTTCCCTCAAATTTTCATTTTGTATAACCCTATTTTGTTTTACTGTTCTTCGATAATGGGGTCAGAACTATAAGGTTACACTGTAATTATAAAAAATAAATGTCAGTGCAAAAATATTAGGTTTTGGAAAACTTCTGTACTATAATAGCTAGAATTTTTCTTTAATGGAAAACCTTTTCCATTTTATGTCAGTCATACTAGAAACCATAATAATGGTAAAAAAAAATTTCAAACAGACTTGAAGTTGAGTTGAGATATTTGGGTAGCTCTTACAAGATCTTGAGAGCCAATGAAGGTGAAAAAGAGATGAGAAGGGAGCAGCGCTGGAATGCAAGGGTGAGGGAAACTGGAGATCCCAAGAAAACCTGTGGACCAGTGATATTGTCAGGCACAATTCCCATTTGCGAAAATCCGGGAATGACCCAGCTGGGAATTGAACATGGTGTCTCTTGGTGGGAGGCGAGTAGTCTAACCACTGCAATATTGCGGGCCCAACAGACTTGAAAGTTCAACTGCTATAAGCTGTTCACTGTAAAATGGGCACTTTTGAAAGCCCTGCTTAAGATCTACTTTTGTATGCATGTTGTGTATTCTTCCGTCTTATGTAAAATTAACATTGTAATGTGCCTCATCATTTTATTCATGCGTCGGTCAAGTGAAACTGAAATTATTAGAAAAGTAAACATTTTATAAATATGCTAATTTCTAAACACTGATGCATTAAAAACAGAAATCTTAATAAATCATTTAAATTATCACAAATGGTTACCTAACACTTTTTATTCTACGTCAAAATATGGAACTATTTTCCATATAACGTTGCCAACATTACCGGGCGCATGTCACTCAGTGCGCCCATTGCACTGGCATGCAGGCATGGGCAGTGACTTTTTTATAAGGTTGACTTCAAAAGTGCTCATTTTATCGTGAACAGCCTTTATCAACAGATATTATAAATAATATGTAATAACTAACTGTATATGAAACCAATAATTCTTTTTCCTGCGTTATGAACAAAGACCAGATAAATAAATAAGAAGCAAACTAAGCTATTTGTTATCAAATTGAACTGAACTATTGTTTGTCCTAGTTGCCATGTTTTAAGTATCTCTTCTTGTGATGCATAGTAGGTTTTAACAAAAAAAAAATGGTGGATTTTGGTTTTTTATAACATATTTCCTTTCTTTGTAGTAGCCCAGTGTTATTGGTGATTTAATTATTTTCATTAAGTGGTTGTACAGGAGATGGAGAGAGAAAAGCATCATGGTACAGCCTAATGCTCTGCAAAAAAAATTTAACACCTAAAGGCAGGATAATTTTTTTTCCAATTTTTATTAATGTTAGTAAAGTAATTCATGTGCATTATAAAGAAATTCTTGGGTCATAATTAGACATTAGTTAACCATATTTGAACATGTGTGGTGACAACTCATGCCAATACAATGAAATGTATGTTTTCCTGTGCGGTTCGCATGACAAATTACATATTTGCAAACCATCATGACTGGCGTGGTGCATTACCTTCTTCACCACCTATTTCACCCTCATCTGCATCTGGTAATGCCTGTATTACTTGTCACTCTTTTATTTCTGAGCTATCCAAGTTCTGAATGCTACACAATGAGGTTTTGTGATCTAGTGTGAATCGCAAATGTTGAAAATACCACAGTGATGGAAATACACATTATTGGTTGTTGCACAACTTCTTTTTGATAGTACCATTTTTTTTTAAATTATTTTCTGAACAATTGACTGAATTTTTTTACAAACAAATTTTGTCAGCTTTTGGTTCTGTTCATTTACAAAAAAAACTTATCAGTACTTCAAGCACCTGATTTTTGTTTGTGTGTTAGTCACATTTACTTTCCACTGTGTAGGATGTTTACTAACGTCAGTGAACTCTGAAAAAAATTCTGTAGAGAGATAGCAAGTGTTGCTAATTTTCAGAATATACATTTACTTGAGCATTTGCTAATTATGTAACACTTCACTAACAGTACACATTCATTATCCCGGGTCAGTCAACACTCCACAGATAACAACGAGCAGGTGCAGGACTGGAACGTGGAATGTATGTAATGCATTTCACATGTTCTAAGACTTGGCGCATCAATGACTATTAACAAACATGCTTATTGGCTGTATTAGATTGTGGTGTACCAGTCCTGCTGGAAAGAACATACATGCGTATATGGTTAGCTATTGATATAGTGCATCTCACCCTTAGATTGCAGTGGGTAGCTAAATAAACAATTTTATTTATACACTACTATACAAATTTTGTTACGTAATTTTGTACGTGTGAACATACTCTGCTAACACAGCATAACATTTTTGCGGTTGATAACTCTAGCCATCTGTAAACAGCACGCATCATGCACACTTTACTGCAATCTAAGAGTGAGACCCACTATATAATGTGATGCACAATGGCCTAAAGCAGGGTGACATGTGAACTCTAGTTATGTGACGACCTGAGGCAAAGAGTAGGTTGCAATGTTCAAATTATAGTTTTATTCATGACACCAGTATCACGAGAAAGAGAAATACAATTGATCTTTAGTGTTTGTCCAGTGTACTGCTGGTATAGAGTACAGGATGTGTGGCCTGACTGACGAGAACAAAATCAAGTGCTACTGTCGTAGCCTAGCGGTTGGGTTGGCACGCAGGCACGTATTTACCTAGATGGATGGTGGCCCGTGGTGGCTGCTGTCCCAGTGGCTTTGAAGGAGAGTGGCTGGTGCTGGTCACACTTGGACATGGTGAACTGTTGACTTTGCTGGAGCCCGGAGTGGGCTGGCGGCTGCAGGTCTGGTAGCCTCCGAACCAAGGGTTGGCTATACCTAGAGGGGAGGGTCCTCCCCTCTTCAGATAGCCTCAACCGGTGGATGCGGTGACCCTGCTGTCTAGACGAGTGGCGGAAAGATTTGTTTGAGTGGAAATGGGAGGTGAGACTTCTCCAGTGGGCAGAAGGTATGAATTCTGCCCCGTGGGGATGTTCTGCAACGTGCATGCAGTGGAGTTGGGTTGCAACTCAATTTATTTCTGGAGGCGTAAGCTGCCCTTCTAAATTTCCATTGAGCACAACGTTCTGGATGTACAGCATGGGAGAATATACAACTACCAGCCTCGCGAGAGTAAAGCAGGTGATATAGGTCCCTGACTTTGTGCACTGCCAAGGTTGCAGCCATACGGACAGGAGTCGTACCCTGTGCTCTTCTCGTCCAGCCCCGTGGGGAGAGGTGGACAGAACGGTGGGTTTCCTCAAGCTGCACTTCACGGCACCTGGGTGTGGTATCCACAGGAGTCTGTCCTCCAGAACCAACTCTTACTCCCTTCTGACCCCGTTTATAGAGTGATGGTGAAGCATAGGTTGGCCTGACTGGCTAGCCACATGGTGGAGGTCTTGTTAGTGGTAGTGGCTCTACCATACTGTATCCTAGGACACAGCATGGGTAGCCTGATGGGTATGTTATTAGCTTTGGTGAGCGTGGTTCTCCGGCTTCTCTCTTGGGACTGGTTTCTACGTATAGTTAACAGTTACGCCAAGAAAGCAGTACTCAGAAGTAATGTAAAATCACATATATATTCCGAGAGACTATACACTGTGGCCCATACTTCATTCTAAACTAATCTTGAGTTGAAACTGAAGTTAACCTATGCACAGTCAGGTGAAGGGGACCTGGTTTTAACCTTTATTAAGGTGAATGCGGCTAGGTATTTAATTACAACTGGCCCTAACTAATCTGCACAGTTGTCCTGAAAGGACCGTTGGTGACCAACTACCAGAGGGGTAGTGGTATTGTTGTTACCGTCCGGTAAGGCGAGCATGTGGTTGTCCAGAAGGGACTGATACCAGAAGGGTGTAAGGGGGTGTTACTGATATCTTCAGGAGTTGGAGGAGTTGTGTCTTGCAGAAGGTCTAGAGGGCTTTGTTGCAGGTGCTGAAGAAGCTTCTGGTGGAGCAGATTGCAAGATTAGGCATCTTCTGTCCCCAAAGGGAGCGGAGGAATCGGCAAAGCGTGCTCGAGAGCAAACTGCCGGTGGCTTCCTCTGGCCCAGTACTGAGCAGTGGAGGATGCGTAGACTGTCGAGCGAGTCCTTGGTGGTGGCTTTCTTTAGACCTGTCCAGAGTGGTGGAAGAAGTATAGAATGCTGTCTTCGGATGGGGCACTGGCTTATATTCTGCTTGAGCACTGGCCCGCGGTGGCAAGGTGTGACGGGGTTAATAAGCGCCGCCCCTAGTGTGTCGTCTACTAGCGTTTTCTGCTGCCGGAGAATCGCTGATGCAGTGGGCTTCATCTCTTATAGTTTCTTAGTAGGGGCGGTGCTCTCCCTTGGCGTGCCATAGAACTGTGTGACCTTGGGTGGCAGGCTCGGTGCTTGGCCAAGGGTAAAGTCTCCCTGGGGGAGTTGGGCATGACGTCTGACTTTGAATGAGAGCGAACAGTACAAGCTGGACTGATGTGTCTAATATCACTCCTCGTTGCAAAGACCTATCCTGTAGGCACATGACCAGCCTCTTGCAGTACTGTTTGAGACTTTCCCAAGGTGAAATGAAACAGCGTAAGGTGAAAACTTGTTCACTTCTGTGTTTTTAATATGGTCATAGTTAGTGTTGTTTAACGTGTTGGTAATGGTGATTTGATGTCATTTTAAGTTAGGTAATTGTCAGTTAATTCATAAACAGTAGCAAAAGCTTTTACCTGATTTTGAGGAAAATTCAAACTAACAACAAGCTACACTTATAATATAATTTATTATAATAGTGGGTCACAGTAACAGAACGGTTAGCCTACTGGCATCCCATCAAGGCGAACCGGGTTCAATCTCTGGCCGGGTCACTCCCGAATTTTTGCTAGTGGGAAACGTGCCAGACAGTGCAGCTGGTTGGTGGGTTTTTCTCAGGGATCTCCTGTTTCTCCCGCTCTTTCATTCCGGCGCTTCTTAATACTCACCTCGCTTCACCCTCATCAGCTCTCAAGATATCAGTGATAAGAGCTGCCCAAATCTCTTCACTCATATATTATACTATAATGGGCATGAAATTTGCAAGGAACATATTGGCCATAACAATGAGGGAAAGAACTCTAATGAAGTGATACGAAAGAAAGTACAGATGCAGGGGCTGTAGAGATAATAAAGACAAGAATGATGTGATAATGGCACATCAGTAGGATGGGAAGTTAGAGGTGGACAAGAAGCAGATTTAAGTACAACAGTAAAAGGCTGCAAGGAAGACAAAAGAAGAGATGGGAAGAGCAAGTGTTGGAGTGAAGAGGAGAGCTGAAGATTGGGGAAACTGTGAAAGATGGAGAGTGGTGGAGGGACAGAGGAAGATAAAAATTTTGCCGAGTTGACCTTGCTACAAGCTGGAAACAGCTTGACTGCCAGCTAACAGCCAGCGGCGCTAGAGCCCATGTGTCATGTGTTCCACACGTGCGCAAAAAGGCCAATAATTTTGAGCTTTCATATAAATATTATTTTCAGTGTAAAATGTGTTCTATTGTATTTGCAGGGTTTAATATGTCTTAAATGTCTTAAAGTGTTTGTTATTATTTTTAAATTGTTTGGTTATAAAATTCAAAGTGCCAGCGGCACCGAGATTAAGAACACTTAATATTCCGGCATGAACGCCGTCATAAAGAGACACTAAAATAATATGAAAATTCATAAGAAAATTATAGAAATATAAAACAGTATTTAATTTTATTTGTGCCATTTTATTTTCTATAATAAAATATTTTACTCGGCGTGCAAAGCACTTCCGCTTATGTTAACCCTGTAGGCGGCCATGGTAGGTCCGTGCGACGCGTTTCTCTGGACAGTCTGTCGAGGAGAGCTGGCAAGGTAAGACACTGTCACGTACGCACTACAACTTTTGTTCACTGATATAGGTTTCAATAGTCAATTTAGTTTACCGGTCAACCTTTGCTTGCGTAAGTTTTGCCAGACATTTCCCCAGCGTTATGCTTCCACTTTACTACTTTATTTTGCCCTTCTGGCATTTTTAACTTAATCGAGAAGGAGGAGAAGAAAGATGTCAGAGGTCACGTGACCCGCACAATTTGAATCAGGCGCCATCTGCCTATGTTTATGGCATTTCATTGTAACTTCTGCATTATTGCTACGCGCAATTTCAAGGGCTTTGTTTTTATGTATGTATTTGAAGGTAAGTTTTCGTGTTTGAATATTTTATGGCAACATCATGTATAACTACGTGGCCGACCAATGCCAAGTCTTTGTATACGCCATTGCTGCGTTTGAGAGCTTATTTATGTAACATTGTGTGTGCGATAATTTATTTCAGTGTTCTATGTCAATTTTATTCAGGGTTGAATGTATTTTTCATGTAAATTAATGCTTTTTGTAGTTGACCACATGGTCACATTGTTTGATTTTACCGCCATCAGGCATATTTCAAGCCTGTAACCACTTCAATCGTAAAGAGAACAATTTTCTCAGCAAGAATATTATTTTGTCTGAATTTAGTTTGCTGTTTCCATGTAGAAATATTGCAATTTCACCTGCACCACGTGGTCCGCTATGAACTTCATCCAGCGGCATCCGCGTCATTTAAACTTGTTTTCACACGTGTGTGTGTTTATTGTGAATATTCATCTTGTGTCCCGTTTTGTTTCATGTATCATTTGACGGTTTATGTGATTTTGTAATTTGTGTATGGTGCAATTATTCCCCCCCTATCCGGCTTTGTGTATAGGCCGTCACCACACTACCCATGTGCTAGAGGGTGATCCCAGACGAGTTTGTGTTGGTGATACTGAGTAATCACACGTGTTAATATGTGTGAAGGGTTTCATTTGTAATTCACAGTGTCTTGTCTTACGAGAAAACATTCCGTCCCCCCTAGCGGCTGTCTGCCCTCTTCCCATGTGAAGGCTGTGCTTTCACTCACCTTGGTGAGATCATCCATCTAGGCATGCGCTAGATTAATTGCGGGCTGGGGAGCACCCAAGCAGAATTGGCTAGTCATGACCGAAATAATCATAATTTCATTGGCACGTTGATGTGTACGCATAGTAACAATAAAAACAAGTCTACAGTGAACTTAACTCTTTAATTCAGTAGTGACAGTGTCCTAGCCACATATATTTTATTAAGTGTTAATTTCCAGTGATTTTAGTTAAAGTTTAGTATTGCCTATGTGTTGTAAGTAGGCACGGGTGAGACGGTCACTCAGAATCCACAGCATCCCTGAGAACCCTGAGTCTCAATAGCGCGGTGATTGGGAAGCACTGCTGGCGCCCAAATTACCTGTAAGTATTTGTGTCATTGTTCATCTCGTGTCTCACCTGACGGCGTCAAGCTAAGGATGAAGATGGTGGTATTATTATCGTTGATACCAATTAAAGGTATCGTCAAGTTCTATAGTATACGAACATGTCAGGTCACTTTGATATGTTTGATTTGTGGTAGTAACATTTTGGAAAAGTTTAAGGTCGAGCTGGTAGGGTTAACATGGGACCTTGTGTAGAAACTATTTATTTCTCCGTTGAGAGAGGAGTAAACAGGTTCCCAGATTCACTCTTAACAGTGGCAAACAACCACCAAATGTGCATGGAGACCATCAAAGTCTTTCCTTTCAATAGGCCATAGTTGTGCAGCAGCTATAGCTTGAAACATGTACGTAACATGCGATCATCTTAGTGAGTTTTACTATACCTGTATGATCATGCGTTCCAGGATTGGGCAACATGGAGATAATTTCTGTTTTTTTTTTATGGGTAGTGTGCAAATGTTACATTCGTTCAGCTGCTGTATGTTGGGCTTTTGCCATTTTTTTTTGTAGCTGGAACATTGGCATGCATTAAAAATATGAGGGAAAAAATTATACATTTGGAGCAAAAACACTTCACAGTGTAATGATGCAGTTTATTGGCAGTTATATTATAATAATTAAGTAGGACTTGTTAATTTTCTCTTTTTTTTTTTTTTTTTTGGCTAGGAGAGTAATATTTTATCAGTATTTGAAGTTTTAACTGTGTTCGAGTGTTTATCTGTCATGCGCTTGCTTTTTTTTGAAGTGGTAGTAAGATTGTGTCAACATTTAGCAAGAAAAACTATTTTATACTTCGTACAGAGTTTTTCTTTCGAAAATGTTCTAGGTTGGTTATTTTTAGCTGTGATACAGTTCAATATCAAGAGGGGAAGGGATTTCGGCAACTCTATGCCCGTATTTTGTCATGTTTTTGGGACACGGGTGCGAGAGTGGGAGTAGGCGCATGGCGATGTGAGCTCAAAATGCCTACCGCCTGCTAACAAATGACAAGACCGTGAATGAGACACATTGAATGTGACAATTTAACCCATGCCAGTAGCACCCCCTACCTCAATTTCTTTTGTTTATTAACTTCAAGTACATTTGGCATGCAAACTCTATTCTACCAAATTATTTCTGCCGATGTGGGAGGTCATTAGGGTGCCAGGAGGGAATTAACTTCTCCCCTGTCTAAAATTTATCTTGCAATGCTAACTTTGGATTAATATCATTAAGTGAACTACTTTGGCGCTGCTATGTTTAGTTTGTATCGTTGATCAGACTGTTCGTGATTCTGCATTACTAGAAGACTGTGAACCTATTATTTGGAATTAAAATATAAAGGAACTAATCCGAGACTAGAATTATTTTTTTCTAATTTTAATATGGCACCTTTTAAGTTTCATATCTCTAACGATTGAGTGAAACTGAGCTGTGATTTCCAGTCATTTTTGGCGGCTGCAATGTTACACCAGTGGTGTGAAATCCAGATAGTAGTGGAACTTATGAGGTGTCTTCTTTACGTGCATCCTAACATTCGTACACAGTCTCATGGGGCTCACATGACATGTTAGCTGGTACTGTGGTAGGCACTTGTGCATCACAAATTGTGCGTGTGACATGTCTACTGCATTCCCAGTGAGTTAAAAATAATAGTTAATACCGGTGTTTTATAAATTGAAAACTAGAGAAAAATAAAGTTTACCTGAAATACTTAATATGTTGCATCTCGTGATTTTTAATTTTCTACTTTTCTGTGATAAGACCCTTATAGGCAGTTCACAGTAAAGTGAGCACTTTTTAAGGCCCTCCAAACATGCATTAACCACTAATAAATATGTTTTATTGCAGGCTCAGATGTTAACTTTTGAGAGTGGTGAATTTTATATAGTGTGTGTATTAGTCTCATTGCACTGTTTATATCGAAAAGAGGCTGACAAATAAAAATTGGCTCGAAGGAAAATTTTAGCAGGCCTCTGGTGAAAAGCAAATATATATATATATATATATATATATATATATATATATATATATATGCGTATCTGGATGCACCTTTGTAATGACTTCTTACAGCCATTGGAAACTTGCGTCCACATAGCATGGTGAATATTTGATGAAGTTAGGCAGACATATGAGCCACATGGTGCAAGGAAGTTGGCTAGAAGTGGAGCATATTGCCAGTGACCTTAACTCTGGTTCCCTTTAGAAATAATTCTCAGAGGGAGTATTCTGTGCATCACCAGTCCCTGTAACTACTTGCGCCCAAGTAAGAGAAACCATGTGAGCGAGGTAGTGTCCTGGGTCTCAAACTGGGCCATTAGCTGCTGAGAGAAGCATGTGTTCTCATGGTGTAGTCATGACTGGCATGATCTTCAAACCAGCAGGCTAGCCATATCCATTATGTAATGTAACAAACATGTTACACAGAGAATAGTAGTATGATAGGGTTGTGTATGTTGTAATCTGGAAATTGGTGTCTGAAAATTCTGTAGTTTTGCTCACACACACACGTGCATACACGCACACATTTGCATACATGCACACACACACACATATTACATTTATCAAACTCTGCTTTGCTGAATTATGTAATTTGCCTTGCATATTTGTTAGATTAGTATCTGTTAAGATGTTTAGAAGTGGGTATTTTTCATTTGTTTGTTTTGTTCAATTTCAGGGAGAGAATTCCAAGCCTGTTGTTTCGTTCATTGCTGGCATCACAGCTCCTCCTGGTCGAAGGATGGGTCATGCAGGAGCCATTATATCTGGTGGTAAGGGCGGCGCACAAGACAAGATAAATGCCCTCGAAAAGGTAAAGATAATAGAATATTTGTGCTGGCGCCAAATTATTGATAACATTTGTAAAATCGGTTACATTATAAAAAAGTAGACAGAAAACACAAGTGCTCACAGGACACAGTACTCATGGATACACACATAAAAGTCTGATGAACACATTTTCCACATGGATGCGTGATTGAGACATATCACTGGCAAGGCATCCACTTGCAAAATGTGTTTTTTTAATTTTTACTTTTACATATCTGTGTGTGTGTGCCTGTCTGTGTGTGTCTCTCTCTCTTGTCGAGTATTGCATGTGAGTAGTTGCATTTTCTGTCTCCTCTTTATAATGTAATTAGTAGCCTAGTGGTATATTCACATCATATCCATTTGTAAAATTAGATTTAGCACTTTTTTTTTTCCCCCACAAATGTTGATTTTACTTATGTGTGGTAGTATATTTTATTTGAGTGTTCTAGGATTTTCCCTTCTAAATGTTATGTTTGTTACTAAATGTTTAGTGTTATTTATTGGAGAGTTTGACGCGCGTTCCTCTAGGGTAACAAGTGGTTAGGGCGCTGACTGCCCTCTCCCACCCTACAAGGTGGAGAAGAGTCAAACCACAGGGCGATTCGGAGCATTACGCTATCCCTTCCGGGCAGTCTTATTCTCCGTACCACAAGGGATGTCAATAAACGAGACTCCAGCTGTCCCAATAAGGGTGAAATGATCAATCGGATACGAGAGGTGAGTGAGTAGTGTGGTGAATGATCTTGCTTGAACTGACAGGGTTTATCCGCCGTGGCCTCGTTGACTGTTGAGCTGGGATAAAGTTGGCTAGGGATTGTTCTGGGTCGTTCGAGGAACTATGTCGGCAGGGATTCAAACCCTGCTCGTCCTTCCGGATGCCAACATTATCAGACAAAAGATTGGGAGTACTTCTGTTCTCAGGTGTCGAACCTGAAATATTCTGCCAGAGTTTAATTTTACAATACTTGCCTGTGGGGGTCCGGTGCTTCAGTAATAGAATTTTATGCCTTTGTAGGGGTTATTTGGATGGGGGTTTGCTCGGAGTTGGATTCTTGGTCCGGTTCACAACCACCTAGCAACTTCAAGGGGGTTTCGTGGACGGGGGGGGTATAATTATACTGTAGTCAATATGGTCAATCTCGGGTTCACTAGAGACCAGTGTACTTGGGTTTGAGTTATTAATTATTTGATTTATTCATGCTTGTTTCAATGTGGTGCGCAGTGCATTTAGCATTGAAATACAAATAAAATAAGGCTGTCAACAGGGGTTGTGGACTAGCAGTCCTGGGCAGGGCGAAATCTGCAATCACTCCCGCGGACCTGTCGTTCACAAGGGTAACCCAAGTAATTAGACCTTGTGTCTCATATCAACAGCGAGTGCCTTGGAATCTCAGGGATTGGGTCTACCTCCTGAGAGATACAGTACACTACACAGCCAGATAGACAAGTGACGTTAATTAGAATTACTGTGCGCAACTGATTGAACACTCAGCACTGCTATTAAAGACAAAATTAATAAAGCACAAAAAATTACACAGGATCTAAGTTAAAAGTATGGTAGCTGTGACTCCTATATCACTTGATTTTGTCCTGACCAGAAAACTGCCTCGACCATGTTCCTAAGGTATGCTCCTTGTGACTCTTGCATCACAAATATTTAAGGCCTCCTCTCAGGATAAATCCAGATCCACTTTTCGCAAAACTATCTGTGTAAAATTGATCATGGGAGTTGAACTCAAATGCTCCGTTTGCAGTTAGGGAAGAACACCTCCAAAACCCCACATAGCTAACCTCCTTCTGATGTGGGGAACCCACCCTAAAGGCCGGGCACTACAGAGGGCTTATGTTTGACCCTTGCGACAGCAGGAACCTCTATGTACAACTCCTTGTTAAAGTTTATTTGAAGTTCTAGGTTTCAGTGCTCATTATTAACTGTGTGTTACACCACTGAACCTAAAGAGAGGTTTGCCCTGTGTCGTTTGTTAGGCACGTCTCTATAATATTTTGTACCTCACTGTGAATTTTCAGTAAGGTATTTTTGTGGCAATGTGCCACTTATTAGTTCGCCTTCCTCAAGTCTGAGTCATTAATTTAATATTGGTTTGGGATATTGAAAACAAGAAGTATGAAATTCATATTTCACATTCATTGTTAAAATGTTTTTTCTGATGATTTTGTCATATGATTTAGAGAAACGAACCTTTTTTTTTAGTGATTCTAGTAAATTATTTACGTTATGGTTCCAGTGTTTGTCACTAGAGTTCTCTGTAATTTTAATTTCAGACATAATTATGGGCAAAGCAATATATGTATTTTATATAACTTAATAACTGCCTAAAATTTTAAAATGTTAATGGGAAAATTTTGTAAAGAGAAGGATAAATTGTAAATAGAGAGATAATATTTTAGCTTTGTCAAATAACAGTAGTGTGTACAATTTATTTTAAAGTTTGTTACTTCTTTGTAGTGCTCTTTGGAGTCTTTCACTCCACTCTTTGGTGCTGAGCCTGTTATCCCTTTTTCGTTTCAACTTGTAGACAACTTCTCATCCTTTTCAATAACTCAGAAGGAATCCACCTTTTGAATTCAGCTCGTCAACCAGGAATGATGGTTGCTTTAAAGTTTTGGCCAGCTCTCAAGGAATTTATTGTATGGAAAGAATCTCTAAATAGTATTTTTTAAATATGTATTTTCAATGATGATCATATTCCCGAGTTGAAACTATCCATTGTATTACTCATCAGTATATTTTCAAGTTGTTTAATATAATATTAAAAGGTATCAAAAATTGATGCTTAAATTACAAATTATAAAAGAACTATCAGAGGCCACTTCTTTTATAAACCTGGTAAAATAAAGAATATAAAAAGGTAAACACACACACACACACAGAGATAGAGAGAGATAGATAGAGATAGAGATAGATAGATAGAGAGATAGATAGATAGATAGAGAGATAGATAGATAGAGAGAGAGAGATATATAGATAGAGAGAGAGAGAGATAGATAGAGAGAGATAGATAGAGATAGATAGAGAGATAGATAGAGAGATAGATAGATAGATAGAGAGTTGGGTAAGACACTGAGATGATTATGATACACTTTTACCTGTTTTGGTGTGTGCTTACGGTGGTTCCTACACACCGTACTTTGAGAATCAGGGATGCTGTGGGTTCTGTGTGTTCGTCTCACCTTGGCATACATACAAACCAACTTTGTATACCAAAACACTGCAAACAAAACACTTAGTGGATCTAGGTAACTGATGCTACAAAGACTTACATCTTTTACACTGTGAGGTATTTATTCGTACCAAGTTACACTGTACCAGAAAATGAATTAGTGTCTACAATTTGGACGTGACTAGTCAGTTCCGGTGGGCGATTCCTCCAGTATGTCACTCAACTTGCGCACTCTGCATAAATGATACTATGCTGTGTTTGAAGACACAGCCTCTAAACAGCAAGGGGCCTACAGCCACTATGACGGACTGTAGGTTTTGGCTAGACAGGATACGGAGTATGAGGTGAACACGTGCGCTCATCTATGCCGCTAACGCCAACTCATCCCCGAACCACGTGGTGTGTGGTGACTGTCAATACACACAGCAGGTTAAGGCAGAAAATAATAATGCCATACAAAATAATACAAATAACACTTGGTGAACATGCAGCACGATATGAACAGGCAAAATACACGATTGTGTGAAAGTAGTCCTAATTGGCGCGGATGCCGCTGGATGAAATTCGTAGTGGACCACGTGTGCAGGTGTGAAAGTACAATATTTCACTGTTAAATTCTGTTAATACTCATCGGCCCGAATTTGTACCGGCATTAGAAAAATGATAGCTGTAATAAACAAGTATACAAAACTCCTAGGACGCCGGATGGCGGGAAATTAAACGTACATGAAATGACCGCGTGGTCAAGAACAAGATGCATCAAACGCGTAAAATACACACACCCTGATTGAAAATAATACATATAACCCTGGGATACATTAAAGCACAGAAGATGGAATAATAATTAGCCCTCTCGACGCGGTGATGGCGCAGATACGGATTTAGTGGTAGCTAACCACGTGGCCGTGGGCAATATGGCCACAAACATATTTAACTTGACAAAACCCTAAAAATAACTATACACACACGGTACCCTTAATATTACTTGTCACAATTAAGCAGAAATTACAATGAAAAAAACTAGACATGGGCGGATGGCGCTGGATACACAAGTTTCGTTATTGTAAATTTTTTTTTTAATGTTTTCACTTAAATATGTACTGATTAAAGTTAATGAATGACAAATTCCAATTCTTATATAAGAGGATAGGAATTCAAGTACTCGTACTCGCAGTGTAGTACTTGTTGACAGGTGTGCACACACACACGTAAAACGACACATTTTCCACACAATTGTACGATTGCGGCGTTTCGCTGGCTAGGCGCTCTTTATCAGGGGGCAAGTTGTAGGATACTGCAATATGGCAGAAGGGTGCTGTTGGTAGTAAACCTAGCTGCTAGATGGCCTGCTAAGGTGCGGCAGGAAAATTATATTTGCCCGTATAGCTGACGAGTGTGGTTTGGAGCTGTGATTATCTTATATTGAGGCTTGTTGGCTGCGTGGATTTTGTTATAAATTGATGAGCTAGTTCCCAGCATCTGAGTTCTGAGCTGTTGCTTGAAGGTGGTAGGACTCTCACAACTTGGAACTGTTGTTGCCTTGTGTGCGAGGCCTTACATTCCTCTGGCTGAGGGTGCTTCTGCTTGGGAGGCTTTGGTCACCCCATCTCTTTCTCACCGGTGCAGCCTGGCTGTGTACGTGTCTGGTGATTGCAAAAAGTTGGGGGTATTTTGCATGTTCGACGGGCCGATATCTGGTGCTTGCCTAGGGACAACATTAATATGTTAATGCATTTCGTATATTCCTTTCTCAGGTAAATAAACTATGTAGGCGCTCTGGCTTATTTAATTATTATTAACTGCTCATATGCTTATTCTTTAGTTTCTTATGTGCTCCGGAAATCTTCCTAGATTAGGCGTGTGGTGCAGTATATAGCACATCCATGGTTGCGGTTTATGCCTCTCGGTAAACTGGGCTCTCTTTGATACCTCATGACATCACACAAGGTGATGCGAAGTCGAAAAAGATCTTTTAACCCTTACGCATCATGCATCAGTCCCCCTACCCCTCACATCTATTGTGACTGAGAATCATCTTATCGATTTTAAGTAGTTTACAGTGATAATTGACAAATTCGCCTTTCTAGAAGTTCCTAACATTGCTTCCGTACTGGTTGCTATTCTGTGCACTCTGACTGCATGACAGCACAGCTGTCCATATTTGCCTTATAGCTCAGTCTCTCTCTCTCTCTGGTGGATCACTGGCACTTACGCCACTAGTGGCTTCTGCCCTCCCTTCCTCTCCCCCGTTTTCAACTTCTCCCTTTCCCTTATCCCCTGGAGCACAGTGTCATTACATGTCCACCATTTGGAATGCGTGAATGCTCACTTCCCTTTAAGGAAACTGTAAAATGTGCGATTTCACATAATTAGCTGAGGGTTTTAAATATTCTACGATGGGATACAGTTCTACCTTGAAATTTCAAGTTACATGCTTTTACACAAAATTAACATTGTGGGGAATGTTGAATACTACAAGCCCAAACACACAATAGGGTGTAGTAATATTAACTAAGCTGCCACAATGCTGGTGGCATTTTGAAGCAGGCTTTGTCCTGGAGCGTATCCTGTGTGTCCCATGGCAGGTGTGTTGTGTATCATGTGGGTCTAACCTACTTGAATATGTCCTGTACCTATTTCTTTTGGGTCATTCCGTATAAAATAATCAATTTAAAAAAAAAAATGGAAGCTGCAACATTTTTGATTTTGATAAAAATTTGTTCCAATGTTACCCTGTCATCAAGGTGAAAGAAAAACATTAAATTAGATTTTTACTTATAAGTGGATGATGGCAGCCATTTTTCATACACACTGCAAATACATTTCACAGATTTCGGAGGTTTACGCAAGTAGCAGTAACTTTTTTGATAAGTTTCCTATTGTGGAGTTTTTAGTGTCATTTTAAAGCTTACGATGGCGATCTTCTGCTTTCAGCATTTAGATGACTTTTACCCTGGATTGTGGCTGGCAGGCATGCGGAGGCAGCTCTCTTCTCCCTAACGGCTTTGCGTCTCGCCATTGGGGGAGGCAGATTCCTTGTTGCCTTCTGGCTCAGCAGCTCTGCTGGGCGCATCCTTCTGCAGTGATAGAGCTGCCTCTCATTGCCTGCCAGGTTCACCCTACATTGTGACCCGACAGGCACATGGAGGCAGCTCTCCTTTCCCGTGCAGTGTGGGTCCCACTGCCTTCGTTGTTAGCTTCTCGCTGCTGCCCTGCAACCTAGCTGGGCTCATCCTTCTGGGTTGTGGGAGGTATCGTACCCATTTGGGGAGGTACCTCTGGGAAGCTGCCCTCTGGGTCTGTTGATCTGGACTCGTCGATGTGATGGGGGGGGGGGGGGGGGTGTACACCTGTGGTTCTGCCTTGTCTCCGTGCTTTCTGCTGGGCTCATCTTCCTCCTAGCTTTTGTCAATTGCTCCTGGGTACTCCACTGGGCATCCGTCTGGGTTGATCAGGAATTCTGTCTCCAGATCATCTACCTCTCCTCTGGACCGTCCCCCCTTGCTGGTTACACTTCTTGGCCTCATCCCTTGTCTACATACCTCAAACAATGCAACTATTGGTGATTACAGATTTTTTTTTTTTTTTTTCACATCTGGGTTGCAGAAAGTTTATATACCACCTACAGTATTAAAAAAGTATAACTTATTAAATTGTTTTTAAGAGAAGGCCAGGCATCTTGAGACGCTACATCACTGGATGCGCATATTTCCCCCCCCCCCCCTCCTTTCTTTCCCCATCTTAAAATACGTATTGTTTTATATAAATTTCTTGGTTGTATTTTGGAAAATGAGAACTACAGCTTTTGGAAAGGTTACTTCATTACACCACCAAATTCAGAACAGTAGTATCAACTTTTTATGTATTGATTAATATATGTAATAATCTTAATTGATAATCACCAAGAGTGATGAGAACTGTTTTAAAATTCTGATGTTGAGATTATAGTATTGCATAGCAGATGATTAAGTGGTTTATATATTCAGATGTCGTTCCTCTCATTGTAGCAGTGGTTTGAGTCAAAACTCAGCTATTGGTAAGGAGTTGTAATTGTAGTTAATTAGAATGATGACTGCAATTTTTGTTGATTTGCAGGCGGGAGTGATAGTTACACGCAGCCCAGCTCAGATGGGTGTCGAACTGTTAAAGGAAATGAAGAGGAGAAATTTGGCTTAACTGTATGGCTGTGGCAGCATTGGCTGCATTTAAATTATAGTTATGTGGCTACAAAATGTATGTTTTTATTGTTCTGTACTCAATATTATAGTGTAGTTTCCCCATGCTCAACTTTCCCAATTATAACAAATTGTTAATGTTGGAAAGGAAAACCAATAAATACTAGCATTAATTATTTCCATGTATGAGAATGATTTGGTGTATTAATAGTCCACATTCTCCACTGACAGTTAATTTTTGTATAGATATCGCTTATATTCATGTAATTTTTTTTAAGAAACTTAATATTTTGAATGTAAATAATTTTGTTTGCTGGTTTATCTTGTAAAACATTATTCTTTGTATGCACAACTGTGTTCCTACGTGCTGGATGCTCAGTGTTCTGGCAAAATTGGATGTAATCCTATTGTTTCAGGTAACTGAATTGACTTGTTGCTGAGATGTAAATAAATACTCATTTGTTAGAAATATTTTCCTGTACACTGTACTTCATAAACGTAAAACTACAATGCGTATCTGTAATGGTCGGTTTTAAAGGATGTGCAGAAACTACCAGTAGCAGGTTTTATTGCACATTCAGGGTAGGGACAAATTGTGGTTACAAAGATTTGCTCTTGAAAAACTACTAGTGGTAGCATGCAACGAATTACAAGTAATTGCATTTCTGGCAAAAAAAAATTTTATTTGTAGTTAATTAGATGTAAGAAAGTTATTTTTACTTGTACTCTACTTGTGGTGAAAAATATGTACAATAAAAGTCTTTAGAAGTTTCTGAAAAAATTTAGGCTTTTTCAGAGGGCCAAATTATTTTAGTGTTTATAGATCAGGTGCAAAATCATGCTGACTTATTAGGCAGAAAAACTTACTAACAGGCAACTTTAAGAGTTTTACTGTAATAGTTTCATTTTTTTTTTTCGCTTCAGCTATAAATTTTTTTCTAATTTTACTTGCATTCATACACTAATAACAAACATAATAGTCACAATATCTATTGACGTGCAACACCTCAGATGTGAACTTGTGAAGGCTGGGGCTGAGCAACTGGTTCAATCCTCAGGTACGCAATAGGGGCTACTGCAGGCTGTTCCAGCTGGTTCAGGTATTCAGTGATCCAAGGATGAACAGGCTGGTTCAAACGTTTAGGAGCTTCAAAGAGGCCTTGGAAATCTCCTGCACGATTGGTACAAGATGGCGAAGGGCCTGTTCCTGTGGGCAAGCTTGTCGAGAACACGATAAGGGAGGGGGGGGGGTCAGCTCTTATGCGCCTGGAGGCAGCCAACACCTGTTTTGCCTTCTAGTGAATACCACTCCAGTGGGAGTAAGGCATCTGGACTCAAAACACACCTCAAGTCCATGAGAAGATTGCAGAGCTTGTGTGGTCCTATGAGGTGTCGAACCACGTGAACGTCTGCCAATGTAACAGACACCTTATCACAGTGCTCAACGCCTAAATTAATATGCACATGTTAACACTTATTTTAAATAGATATGTTAATATGCACCCTTAAGAATTCGCTAGGGTAAAATTATGAAAAGACAACTCACTGGAGTCTCATGGCATTGATATTGTAATAGTTCCAGATTTAAAAAATAAATAAAGTTCTTTATTACATTTTGTTTCAGTATTCTTTATATATACACACACACATATATACATATACACACACACATATATACACACACGCACATATATACACACACATACATACATATATACACACACACACAAAAAACACCCCCCCCCCCCCTTTCTCTCCTCGTCCAGCCCCGTTCATATGTACGTACATACATAATTTTTCTTTTCTTTATATGAATATATTTGACAGGTTTCTTGCTTGGCTTAGTCTTGTTTTCAGACAAAACTGGAGATGGGACGTTCGATACCTCAATACCACTTGTTATTTGCTGTGGTATCGAGAATCGGCGTAACTGTGCAGATGCTTTTCTTTGAAGCTGCAGAAGCGGTTTTTTGCATATGTTTATAAGTTGACAGTTAATTGCGTAGTTTGTTAAAAATACAGTGACTTTCTGCAGAATAAATTTAAGTTTTATACTATGATACAGGCTGCTCATTTTAATAAAATATATTTGAAAGAGGACATTTCAGATCCACAGAACATGATAAACTTCAGAAAATGTGAAATACCGGCAACAGAAACACTTCCATTGAATAATTTGACGCATGCCATACTGCTGCGCAGCACGCTTGCACACACTACCGGGCGACTTCACCCCCATCAGCAAACACAGAGCATTTGTGGCAAGTCGAAGGTAGCAGACAATTATTCCCATGGCCACGAGGTTGATTCCACACGTTGGACAAACGAATCTACCTGAAAGGAAGACGACCCTGAATCTAACACAACCCCCTCCTAAAAAAAAATATTTCAACCTGAATTCAATACTATCCCTGTTAAGTGCTGAAAAAATTATTTAGGTTTGAATTTTTTTTGCATGAATTTATGACAAACCCTTCAAGAAGAAATGCTATTTTATGAATATGATATATTTAATTTACTTTTAAGGCTAAGCTAATCACAATGAAATAGGTGTGTGTAACCTGGCTGTATGGTAGCAGCATTTTTCTTACACTATAAAAGGTTTGTACATCCTCTTTACAGCCGAGCGACATCAGATAAGGGGACCCTTGTCAAAGTTGAGCAGTACCGTCTTAGCACTACAAAAATATACAACCATAAGACACACTGTATTTAAGCACGGAAAGCCTTTGTCAAAATTGTCTAGGTTTTGAATTGAGGATGATTCCCAAATTCTAGACGACCCCTCATTTTTTTCCTATCCCTTAGGTTAAATACTGTGATTAGATTAATGCTATTAATGATTGAAATTGTACTGCCTGCCCAGAATTTGGCATGCAGCTACCACCCCCGCCCCCTTTTTTTCCCCCAAGAACAATACACCAGCGTTCCATTCTGGCATGAAGTAATTTATTGCTTCACACTGCTTGGGACAAAAAATGTCAAGTGTCTAACGGCAGCTTGAGAAATGCACGACCACTGACATTTGTCAGTGAAGGCTAGTTTCCCATAGACTGAAAACCGTGGATAATAGAAACTTGTACTGCGGTTGGTGAAAAGGTCTACAAAAAGATCCGCATAACTGAAACCGCAGTTGGTGAGGGATTACTGCATCTATCTTCGACCCAAACTTTTCATTGGTTCCCAGAATTGGGTCAATACAGTGAAGAAAACGATTATAATCACCTTATTTATTTGTCTCAAAATTGCAAGCTTTCGTTGCAGTAAAATACAATTAATTAGTTTGAAAGACAAGACATTTGCCATGCACGCAAGTTGTCCGCAACCTGTAGCGGTGTGGTAATCCTCCCGCCGTCACCACTGCCCAATTGATAACTCCCAAGAGCCCGTGCCGGACGTTCAAAATTTGACTTGCATTCAGTGTCATAATACCATATTAACTCGTGTATAGCTTGTCCTTTTTTTCCCCCCTAAATAAAGGGAAAAATTTCTGGGGTGCGCGCTATACACGGAAAGGGCGGTGGTAACAATGAATTGTCCTGGGATGTTGAGGCAAGTGATGCGACTGACTAGTCTCACCCATCTCCCTCAACTGTCCAGTTATGTGTAGGTCGAAACCCAGCTTCCTCCCCCCCCCCCCCATCCATCCATCAAAGAGCATCCTGTCATGCCACAAAACCAGAGCAGTCACATGTTTACAGGGGGGGGGGGGGGGGGCGGGGGCGTAATTGCACCCAGATGTTGCTGGTCGATAATTCCGTCATCCCTTTTTGTTTACATGGCAGAGCCTAGTGAGCCATGTGAATGGGGAAAAAAAGGCACAGAGTTGGGAGGTGGAAGGGTGATGAGCAAACACCCCCCCCCCTTTTTTTTAAGGTAAGGGTATTGAGACATTCTAGCACAGCAAAAACCGAAAGCCGATTACTACTAAAAGAAAAACTAAGCTGGAAATGTTGAGTAGTAGGAGCATGAGGTTAGCAGATTTTTTTTTGCACACAGGTTATTTAATTATAGTATTTTACAAACATTTCAAAATTACCACACGTTAATAAAATAAATCATTTGTTTCATACTTACTAACACGGCGTCACATACTATAGACGTAAATACTGTATTTTCAAAGGGTTTGAAAGTTTTAGGTCAGCTTGCATTTGGTGTCAGACATTTATTTAAACGAGTTTAGGTGAAATGTTTAATGTATTATTTACAATATTTTTTCTAAAATTCGGATTTTTATGTTTATTAGTTAATTTTCATTCACAGATAATTACAGCTCTTACTCTACTCAACAAAGTTTTATAACAGAAGTTGGATTTTATTAACGTACATGTCAGAACCCTCATCTACTGATATCTCGCATGAATGGAAAAAATTATTTGGCAGCCCCTCGAATAACGGTAGATCGAAATTGGACTGTAATACACAGATAGAATTAATTTGTTACATACAGTACTTGCTAACAAGGCACCACATATTGTTGGTGCACTTATTAAATAAATTTTTTTCCCCCTGGAACTTATTGCAAAAATCATGGTGTGCATTACACACTAGTAAATACGTACTGCATTTAAAAAACATTAATACTACCCGCATAATTCTGTGCCTTTTACTTTAGTGTTAAAGATGAAATATTAATGTTGACTTAATTTTTAATATACTGCATCAGTACACATTTAACATGACAGTAATCCTTAATACTAATAAACATTAGAAAAAGGGGAGGGGGGGAGGAGGAAAAAAAAAAACCACATTTGTTGGATCAATTTATTACAGACAGCAACCACTAGATTTTTTTTTTTTTTTTTTTTTTTTTTGCAGTTTTGTTACTATTTGCAACCAATGTCACTTCAAACTCAAAACACAAGCACGATCTATTCGTGCTTTATGCAGCAAAGTTTGTTGCACACATTTAATAAAAAAAAGACTTTAAATACGTGCTTTTAAAATTACTTCTTATAAAATAAGAAACTTCAAACTTAGCAAGGCATGCTAAATTTATCACAAGTCAAAGCAAACACACAAAAACAATCCCTAAACTTATATATATGTACACACACGAAATAATATTACCAGCAGAGACTGACAAATTTTCCAAGTCCCTGGATACACTTTACAGCAGCTTACAAACTAGTTGTACTTCAAGGGGGGAAACCAGTGCTCCAGTGAAATTAATAAGCACAACATGGCTATCACACATTTACCCTCTCTCTGTCCAAACTGCACAATCCAGTTACGTAATCCACATCTCGCACCGAGGCAGCAGCTATTATATAATGAAAAGTGTAGAGATTAAAGGGTTTTTAATTTTATTTAGTTTTATTGAAAAACTTTTAACACATCACATTTTGTTTTAATGATGTGTGTAAAATATGTTGATGAAAAAATATATACAACTTTAAGACAGTTATGATGTGATAATCAATGCTCAACCCTTACCAATAATGCTTAACTCAACCAACTCAAAGCTTTTTTTTTTTTTTTTAAATAAAGAAAACCATTACTGCTTAGTGCTTACCTACGATTATTTGAAGACTACATAACTAACATGTTTGGAAGTCTACAGAGTACTACCAAAAAATGTTTTCATGATTTGTTTTATACCCGCAAGCTATTTACCTTACAATCAAAATTTTTTTGTGTGCTAGATACGAACCTATATAAATGATGAAACCAGATTACTTAAACCTTTATAAATAAAAAAAAAAATACTCCATGTAACATTTATTAATTTTTAAATACTACCCAACAACTTAAATATCTTTATTTCAAAATATTACTTAAAAATATTTTGCCTCAACATACAATCTGGTTTGTAAAATGTGCACACAATTTTTGTCATTTTTTTAGAACCTTGGTTATAACCACCACAGAATTTTACTATTTCACAACCAAACCAGCTGTAATTTCCTGATATAAAAATATGCTGAAACACAGCAAAATTAGAAATACATACTAGCATTTTCCGGGCAGAACACTTAACTTGCGATTACCTTACACCACCCAAGATTTATTATTTACAAGGACAAAATAAACAAAAAGTAAAAGAAGAATAAGAAAAAAAAATTAAATTACTCATTTTACATTAATTAAATGCAAAACAACTAGGTTTTTTACAGTGAACACACAATCATACTTTGAAGTGGGAAGGAATAATACAGTGAGTGATAAGGATAAAGGAGAGGAGGGTAGGACAGATAGGAAGTTGCCACCAACTAAGGGAGAAATTCAGAGCTCCAATCGCAACCCTGAGGTGAGGTGCAGCTGAAGGGAGGTGGCAGTCCAGGGCAGATTCGTCTCACACCAAGTCACGGCTCTTTATGCGACCACCATCACCCTCCGACACAAAGCGCTTGCGACCTCTGAACAAAAAGAAAACGTATACAAGCTACACATTAAGGTGAGAGACAAAATATTACAACTAAATTCACCAGACTTGTGCTAGCTGTGTAGGATTGCGTGCAGTAACTAACTTAAAATGCATACACAAACTATTCTAATTTTTGTGGATGCCAAAATACTTTAAATATTTCCTATAATTTAGCATGCAAAGATTATAATTTCTAAATGAACCTACGTAGGTAGTATTTAAAAATGACATATTTTAGTTCAAAACATGCCTGCTTAGGATATACTTTATTCAGCTTGTACACAACTAGAAATTACCAATTCTAAAGTCCAAACCCAAGTGGGCAGGAAAGCCACTTTGCTTCAACTAGTCATGAAATTAAAAGCAAGTCAATTAATTTCAGTCCCTACAATATTTATTTCGCTATATTGAAATTTTTCTGTAAATAAGAACATATTTTGGTTCAGCCATGTTTATTTTTTACAGTGCTTCACTACATTTGGCAGGCACAAAATGTATAGAAAACAACTACTTTAAAATAAAAATTCACTATTACTATTTTGCTGCATGTATCAACTAAGCCGTACTAGATATGCCACACCAACTACATAGAATATTTTCTACGTTAAATCTCTGTCTCAACATTTCACCCCAGCTATTTATAGTGTCACATCACCACAACATTCAATTGTCTTCTGTAACAAAAAATATTACTGTAATTATTTTAATTTTGAGCTGCTTATTATTCTCAATACTGTATGTTCCTTGGTGCCTGGGCAACCCATGGTAGGGCACTGCCCCAGCCTAGCTAGAGCCCTGCTCTGATTATGTGGATGCATTTACAATGCAGTACACATCAATGTATAAATAAGAACAGCTAAGCAAGCCACCAACATACCCTCCATTTTTACTTGCTCAATTTGAATGTCTACATAAAATGTGACAATCATGTACTATTTAAAAATATAACACATTCACAATGTTGCACACAGAACAGGTGGAAAAAAAAAAAAACCTAAGAACCATGAGAATCAACCGAAACAGGGAAACTCACCTGGATGGCATCTTCTGGATGATTGTGTCAGTCAAGAAGCCTGCCTTCTGACAGCGGTCCACAAACCTCTCTAGAACTGTGTAGGCCAGAGGCACATCCACGCAAATGTCCGGCATGTCCTCGTAGATGCGCAGGAATCCTCGCTCCAGCATATCTGGGGTGATGATTATAGCCTGGCACAGCGTCTTCAGTAGTCTGCACATTGCCTCCTCCACTTGGCCATTGATTGCTTCAATGGCCATCACAACTGCCTGCACACAGCACTGCCTGCCTTAGCCAAGCACACCAACTACCCTTCAGATAAACTCACCAGTAGTACCAAAGTTAATTAAAACACGTACCTGCTAGCTCCCAAACATTTTAACAGAACAAAGTTGAAGAATATGCCATCATGTTTTTAATATCTAGCATACAGTTAACTGGATTCCACATTTAAAAAATCTACCATACTGATACAAATGATAATCTTCTATCACATTGATAACCTTTGAAAACTAACAATCAGTAAGTACTGCCCCCCCCCCCCCCCCCTCCCGAAAGCTGTTACCTGCTTTTAGTTTGACCTCCATAACATTTGTGAAAGGTTTATTGCTTTCCATTTCCAAAGTATTATTTCCTTTGCAATAAGAAATTAAAACAGGAATTTTAGATACCAAATACACATCCTGGGGGGGGGGGGGGGGGGCAAAATTGGGGTAGGGCTGTCTCGCGACATGGCCTTGGGTTTTACATGAATACATCTGCATTAGTGGGTAATGTTTATTTGGGATATAAAATCATTACATTACCCTGCAATTGTTATTCACAATTTCCATCCTGATAACCCATGTGTTGATCTGATTTTAAGATGTATTCATATCAGCGCTTCTTTCAAAATATTGCTGATCTAGTAGGCCAGTGGGTGAGCGAGGTCAAGCTAACCTTACCTTCAGTTCAGTAGGTAACCACAGTGGGTTGGGTGGTTTAGATGGCAATGCCAAAAGTCGAAATTCTGCAGAACTAAGGTGACATACTAATAAACATCTACCTGGCTGGAATGGAATATCTAAGCTCTTGGTTCTCATAAATTCCTTATCTCACATTAGTGGTGGTGACAGTTGTGGTTGTTAACACTCAGCCTTGAAAGGGAAAGGGCAAAGAAGGGTTGTTGGGTTGGGCTCAATCAAGGATAGTAAAGGGGGAAATTATCCTTTTTTTCACAGTGCCTGGTTATCCTACAACCAGCTTCAAGTATGTACTTAAACTATCAAAAGCAGCAAGTCTCCTCTCTTCTAGGAATAACAATAAAATAGCCATTTAATGCAACAAATAGTACCAGCCACTAACCTCTCTAAACTTAGCTCAAATGTCTCTATCCAACTGTGCAAGTACATATCCACACAAGGCCCTACTAGGTTTCACCATCTATCATGAAATTCACCTCTGCAACTGCTACAGCATCACAGCCTACCTACTAGACCGTAAATTTCGAAACACTGTTGCTTTCGGCCCTCTACTTCAGACCACACAAATACTGGACGAGTCTATACCATTCAGACATGGGGCTGAGGGATTGGCCATATGTAAATACCATATTCTTCACAACTAACAGTACAAACTCCATTCTTCTCACCTCTATTCATTGTAATGACTTGAACAAAGAATCACTGTTACCACACTTGTCATCCCTTAGCAAAAAGCCAACCTCTGGCTCCTCAGCTTCTAAAAGTATATGGTTGGACAACAAAACCAACAGCAATGTAGAAGTTTCTACGTTTATAACAGAATCATAGAGTACTGGTAAATTATGTATCTTCGTTATCTTATATTTCCATAATCATAGTTTAGTCATTTTGCTCTAACTGTTATCATTAAACTCCATGTATGTAGATGCTGGACTGGTCACCTGATTTATGTTGATAACATATGGCCTTCAAACAATTACTCTAAAAAAATTAAAACAAAGAATAAAAGTTAAAACAAAATACATCAATTAGCTATCCATACACACACATGTTTCATGGAGCACAAAATTAACTCATTTTCGTAAATCCTCTAAATAATTACAAACATAATGTATTTATCCACATATTCGATATATTAAGAGAAGAAAATTGTGATATACACACACACGCTATATATATATATAACACACATACATGTGATCTGTTGGCAGGTGGTCGTGAATCGGGGTCGTTGATGTACGAGGCAGAGGGAGCACGTACGCATTCTCCCTCCTTTCAGTGCGGAGATCTATTTTACTGATTCATTACAGCCAATATTGTATGGTTTTTCATATATGCAAATAAAATATATTCTTATGTTACCATATTGGTGAGTAAGGCCATGTGTGTGTATAGGCCACGTCAGAAGTTTTGATGAAAAAATTTGGGATAATTAATATTTCAAGTAGACCACACTAAATTTTTATATTCCTGTACTGTCAGGCCTCATCATGCCAGTGCAGAGGCCAACATGCGGTCTAAATTTTATAGACATGAATCACATCAATCAGCATTTCTTCCCAATACCGGGCCGCTGTTACGAATTCAACAGACCCAGTGACCCAGAATAATCTTGTGGCGATCGACAGCTGCCCAACCCCAACAATCTGGGCATGAGCGACAACAGCAAGCCGCCGCGTCAATCTCCTATAGGATATAGCTCTACGTAATCACTATAATTATGATGTAGACACTTTGATTATAATGCATATATACCGGCTATAAGGTATGTCTTCCGATTTTCGAAAAAAAAATTCCGAGCGGACAAGCTATTGTCGACAAGGGTTAAATGCAGAAAAACTGCCTTTCTTTGCATGCCACATTAATTAGCTTTTTTTTGTTTTAGTTTTCCTTTTTGTAAAATGCAAACTAGACGAGCAAGCGACATGTTTCACAACACCTAAGGCACTGATAGATCCCATCTGGAGTGCGTGTATTTGACCTTTGGACGCGAGCTTCCTTTCTCATTCTCACTTCCTCCCATTCCGGTACAGCAGGTGGTGATGGGGGGGGGGGGGGGACTTCTTCAATCTGCGTGACAAACAACTCGCAGTGAACATCGCCCTTGGTGGAATAAGTACATTCTTTGACTGGAAAAATGCAGTATTTTTTAGTTATTCTTGCTTGAATGCATGCGACCCTTCATCACAGTGCATTTCTCTTCTGTTTCTCTCCCTTGGGTGCTGTCAAGTCCAGTGATATCAAGTCCAGTGATACAGATAAAAAAAATAAAGTTCCAATAGCAAGGTACTAAACGCTTGACGAGTTACGGTGGCAAAAAACAACACTTGCTCCATGTTTGACAGATAGGTGCTACACCCCATTAGAACACTGGCTTTTATTGCTACTGTACTTTGTCACTCCCGGAATAGCGCGGAAAGCTATAACGCGAGTCTGAGTTATGTCCCCCAACAGCCGCGTTATATTGCGCTTTTACTGTATTAACATTTTCATTCAGTGTTCCTTCATCGGCTGAGTGATGCTCAATCCCTCGGTAAATATTAACACAATTAATTGCAACAATTTTTGCCAGTTACATACCGTTGCAGCTCTACCATTCCAAATTCCATCTACAATAACAAACAAGGCCATAGAACGTGTGATCCTTTCTCATTGCTGCCAACCTAAGAGTGCAGTAAACATATAAGAAGAATAAGTTTTCGAGGTTGTTTCTCATTGTTGTCAACCTACGAATGCAGTAAAGACATAGGAAGAACAAGAAAACTGTTGCTGAATGTAAACAATACTATCGATAGTACCTTTTAATGATTTTCCATGTTTTTTTGTATTTACATTGCATTAAAAAACGAATGATGCATGGAATCTGGAAAATCTACCGATGAGAAATATAGTGAAATGAAAATAATGGCAACGAATCGTCGATTCTGCATTTCATCGTTAAATGATTGTTCCAAATATATTTTGGTTTTCGGACAGAATATCTGATCGATGGATGCGGGTAAATTAATAATTTACGTGTCTTAGCATGCTGATTTTTTTTTAACATTGCTTACATACAATTGGACCATCCAATCAAATAGACTGTTACGAGAAATCAACATGAACGGAATCTCTACAAGGTTTCACTGTAAATTGTAATATTGCCCGATAAACAGTAATAACGTGACTCTAAACAAAAATGCCAGACATGTGTAGTAATAATGGCTGACAGTATTTGACCATAGTAAACAATTTTCTAAGGAGGGGTTTTATGTATTTGACAAAGTCAATAAAATACTTATGTGCAAATTTGGTAATGTATGAATAGAATGGGCTAGAAAGGACACTTGTCTAAAGCACATCCAGGGCAGTGCTACTGATAGAAAAACAAAGCTTTAGCAATGGAAGCGACGCAAGTTGAAAAACAAGAATTTTTTTGTCAATAATTCATGCTTTCATGGAAGCTAATAAATATTCCATTGGAAAAGGTTGAAGATCACCTGAAGTTACAGGAGTGGAAGAATAAGTACTTGCAGGTATTAAAAAAGTTAGTATAAAACCTTGCTTGGAATAAATCGTGACCCACTGACCATTGTTGTATTACGTAACCTCTAAAAAATTTTTCATATAAAAAGCTTACTTGCAACCAACCTATGCTGGGCCTAGGCCTACAATATTCCCGACTGCCTTATCTGACTTTCACTTTTATAGACCTGACAAATTATTAGCTACTGAAAATAAATGTGTACAATTGTTACCACTTTAACATAATTTCAGTCCTGGAATGTAATTTATTTTTGCAAATATTTTTGTCTGAAAAATGATTAAAACCTGTTGAAGGAAAGGAATTAATTGTGGATACATATGCTGCGATTTTTTCACAACCCTATGTTATATTCTTACGTAAATATTTTGGTTTTGCAGTGAGCATATATGTTGGTGTCCCCTCCACATTCACTTAAATACAGTGAAAATAATGCTGACAATATTTTTTTTTGCTATCCGACCATAAAAATTGAATGACAACACAGCAGAAAATAGAAAATTGATGACTACATTGGCATTTACTTAGAAAGTAGCCTCTAATTTATGTTTGCTCAAAAATACTTGAATATTTATTTCCACTTATTACAACTTGACGCCAGCTAATAGCCAGCGTCAAACTGAACAGTGTAGCTGCATGCAAATTTTTCAAACACAACAATTAGGATGTTTATTTTGGTCTGTCTAATAGCCATAAATACCTACATGAAATGATATGTATATGCACACGTGCACACACACAGCAGCGTTTCCCACAAAACTTTTAAAATTTATTTCAAACATGCAGATTTTGTTTTTATAAAATAACGAAAAGAACTGAAATCAGTTAAAAAGATGACAAAAAATGTACCGAAATCAAGTGTGTGTGTGTGTGTGTGTGTGTGTGTAAAGAAAAGAAAAGAGAAAAAAAAAAAAAAAAAAAAACGAAATTTGCCCCCCCCCCCCCACCCCCCAGTCTTAAAGAGATGACGGATGATACATGTACACAATGTTTTTTAATTCTTGGCGAAAAAAAGTGACTAAAAATATTCTGAAATCATCTACCAAACTGATGAAATCCAGAAAACATTTTCAACGAAAACACGCGTGTCTAGCTATACATTATGACCATCCCAACTATGGAACAAATTTTGTGCAGAGGGTTACACATAACACACACACAGCATAGTATACAGGCCTGGCCCACAAGCTCACTGTTAATGTGTGTTGTCAGAATGGGACAAACTGCCATTCTATCCAAGTTTGACAGATGGCAAGGCTCCATTTTGTTGGTTGCCCTCATGCCACTGTTGTGAACACATATCAAATGTGGTGCAACAATGAGGAAACGACACTTCATTCTTGTGTAGACCACGACACATTGACGAGGCTATTGTGTATTATTCGGAACAACCACAGGGCCAGTGGTGACCAGGACAATGACACAGCACACAGTTCAACGAATACTGCTGCTGATGGAATTGCAGAGTCAAAGACCCACTTGTACCCCCAAGCTGACTGCATGTCATAGACTCTGGAGAATAGGAAAATGGTTGTTTGGTCTAATGAATCCCAATTGCTTGTTCATCACATTGATGGCTGAGTGCATGTACGCCGATTACAACTGGAGGGTATAATGGTCTGTGCAATGTTTTCATGGGAAACATTGGTGCCCATTATTCCAGTACAACAATCCCCGACAGTTATCCAGTATCAGGACATTATTGGGGGCCAAGTTCATCTGGCAATGGCCACTTCCAATAGAACAATACCCCCAAAATAACCTAGACATGAACCCCATTGAACAGTTGTGGTTCAATTTGGAGAAGTAGGTTTATACATTACTGTTTGCCAACTGGAAGACTTCTGATGAGCTTGTGGTACCAGATACCCCAGCTCGTTAAATTGATTCCTCATAGAGTGGTGGTTACGGTTCTGCAGGAAAAAGGTGGCTCTACACAATACTAGGTAGGTGGTTATAATGTAATGGTTATCAAATGATGTGATATTTTCCTATACATTACATATCCTATCATAAAATACTTTGTATTATAAATTTTGAATGCCATAAAAAATGTTAAAACCTTTGCTGTCCTATCAAAGTCTGCAATACAGTCGACTCAATGTATTGTTATCGCATGTATCGATAACCTGCATCCAACAATTTTTTGTAGTCCCAGTGAAATGTCTATGTAAATAATGTTAACATAAACCGCTTGTATCGTTTATCGCATGGTGCGTCGATCAAAGTATATTTCGGGTCCCTTTACCTAATATTTCCAACAACAACTTTTTAAGCTGGTTGTTTATGCAAACGTCTAGTATCTGGATGTGAAATACGTCACACATGCCGCCATTTATATAACTGCTCTGCGGCTCGCTGTCTAGTGTATTGTCTTCTCAACATGTCTGTTGACACTGCAGCATGGTGCGATAAGTGAGTCTGGCTGCTTGCTACTTCTCCATCACACCTAACGAGAGGGGAAGTGGTTACCTATAGCAACGAGCATGGCGACCTAGCTTCCTCTCTCTCAGCCGCCTTTCTGTCTAAGCTGTGCACCTTCCTTCCGTCCCTCGAGGGGAAAAGTTGTCGAGCAAAAGATAAAGCACGTCCCCCTCTCTCTGCCATGCCTGCTTTGCTTGCCTTCCACACGCCGCCCGCTGGCAGCAGAGCAAATAAAGCACATCTGACAAACCTAATTTTATCAAGATTATGCATCGCTCAAAATAGTTGCACCTGTCATCACTTGTATTTAACAGCAAACGGTTTCACCTGAAAATGTTACACAAAACATTTTAACTAGAAATTATTATTTGAAAAAAATGTTTTATTTTGTGACTAAAGGTGGTTGTGGTTTTTTCCCGTAAGGCTCGTGTTTTATTGTAACTGGCGTACAATTAACGTGATTTTAAAACATAATATTAGTTTAACTCTAGGGCCAGCATCTTCACGAATAAAATTATTTGCCCAGAAACATATACTTAACTCCATTTTTCACCAAAAATTGTTTAAACATTGAGCATCATACTGTATTTACCCGCAAGGAAGGCAAGGTTTTTTTGGCAGAAAAGGAATAGAAAAAATAAGGGGTTGTCTACAATTCAGGGTCGTCTTCAATTCAAAACCTAAGCACAAATACCATAAATGTGCGACACTGCTAGTTCAGTATTTAAGTTAGTGTTACATGCACAAAATTACTATGGGTTTTATTTATAATTTTTACTCAGGTAGCAGTTAGTCCTCCAAAATTGGCGTGCCACGAGACAGAGGATTTTGACAAAGGCTTTTTATACTTAAATACTGTGTGTCCTATGGTTGTATGTATTTTTGTAGTATTGAGACTGTACCTGTCAACTTTGACAAGGGTCCCCTTATCTGATGATGTCACACAGCCCTAAAGAAGAAGCGCTTTGCTGGGAAGCAAAATGGCTCAAGTCACAAATATATATAACACCTACAAAAGTTTTACAGTGTAAGAAAGATGCTGTTACCATACAGCCAGGTTAGCTACACCTATTTCATTATGATTAGCTTCTCTTTAAAAGTAAATAAAATATATTATATTATTAATATAAGAGCATTTCTTCTTGAAAGGTTAGTCATAAATTCATGTAAAAACACTTTTAACCTAAATAATTTTTCCAGAACTTCACAGGGGTAGTCTTGAATTCAGGGTTATCTCCCTTTTGGGTAAACACAGTAAGTAGGGCTGATCAGTTCTCACATTTTTAGTTTGGTTTGGTTTTTGGTTTAAAATGTTGATTCTCCGTTCGGGTCAGTCATGGCTACACATTTTTATGAGTTACTAGTAACAGTAATGACATAACCTAAACCACGGGGATAATATATGTCTACATTTCATTACTATCCTGTCACAATATTTAACTACCCCAACAAATCAACCTCTTACTATAAATATAAATGTAGGGCCTATCGATATATGTACACAAGTGTTGTCGGAAATGTCCCTCGAGGCTAACTATTACAGCATGTCTTGTATGTGTAAACAGGCCCTATCGTGGCAGTTACTGTCACACATTGTCCTGATAGCTACTATCGTGGTAGCTACAATCACTGCGAAAATGCACCCTTAGTGAAAAATTTACAGCAGGGTTTTGAATTTCGACATGTAAAAATTTGATTTAGAAACCGTATTATATATTTTGCTGCCTGCTGAAATGAATATTCCTCTGCTAAATGTTTTTAAATTCTGCCAAATTCAGAGGAAAGTCAGCTGAAAAAACTTAAACAAATGTATGCCGCAAGCGGTGTAAGACCTTGCTGAAAAAATGCCCACCCTAAGCAAAAAAACAAATGTTCTTTGTTATTCTTTTAACTACACTCTTGAAGGGCAATTAAACACTGCCTCATACAATAGTGAGTTGGTTTATAATGAGGCTGTAGTGGTTAACATAAATTGATTAGTGTAGCCGAAGAAAATGACAAAGCAGTTAGCAAGCAGAGAAACATAACAAGAAAAAACTTATCATGTACAGTATTGTCCGTTCAATGAAAAAACAGTCAGTACCAGTTCACTGGAAACGGAACACTGCATGGGCAAGTGTGGCAGCACTGGCTCCGTAGCATCATATTTATCTGCTAAATATTTGAGGAAACTGTTTACATGCTTCATTAATATGAAATCATAATTAAAGTAATTAACGTTACTAACATCCGTGTACACAATTTGAATATATAACCACGTTTTACAGAATGAAATAAAATCAGACACAATAAAACAGTACTCCTGTATTGGCAGTGCATGGTTTATTGGGAAACCATAACCTCTTTATCCCAGGGAACGGTTTAAGATGATTTTAACGCTACGGCACATTAGTAATATTGAAAATATAATGCCACAGATATGTTACATACCGTAATCTACGTGGAAGTGTCATTATTTGATAAAATGTTCTTTTGAATAAATTGATAAAGTGCAAGGGTCTATTCGATACCTTTTGCCATCTAATAATGGATAGGTAAGCACTGAGCTGACTGCAGTGTAACTCACGACAGAGAAAATTCAAGGGTATGGTTTTAAATGATTAATTATTAAAGACAGTGAAGAAATCTATTATAATCACCTTATTTATTCATTTCTGTCCCAAAATTAGAAGTTTTCTTTACAGTAAAATATAATTCATTACTTTAAAAGACAGATATTTGCCATGGGCGCAAGGTCTCAGCAACATGTAGCGGCATGGAGGGGTAATCCTCCCGATCAGTAACTTCCCCACACTCTCTCAGCTAATAAGAGTCAGTGCCGGACATTCAACAATTGTGTCATATTATTTTCATTTTTAGAGGGTGTGAAAGTTTTAGGTTAGCTTGCATTCGGTGTCAGATTACAATCAATTATATACTGTATTTTGAGAAGTTGTTTTCTTTATTGAAACGAGTTTAGGTGAAATGATTTATGAATTATTAAGAATAATACTATTTCTAAAATTCTTATTTTTATTGTGTGTATTATCTAAATTTTATTCCCAGATAATGTACAGCTCTTACTATACTCAACATAAAGTTTTATAAGGTTAGGAGTTGTATTTTATTGATGTAAATGTCAAAAACCTTGTCTACTGAAATCCTGCATGTATGGACATTTTTTGGAAGTACCCTGAATAACACTAGATCGACTGTCGACTGTATCCATTTTAAATCTAAACATTTAAGGCTAGCCTCACAACAGTGTCACCCATCTGTAGTCTGACCAGTAGTTCAAAGCAATTCACAACAATCCATTACCCTTCAATCCTTCTTCGCAGTAAATTTTTAGTGTGATAACATAGCATCGCAATATTTCTCACATGGAGATACATTTTCTGTGGAAAATAGTTTAGAGAAAGGAATTTTTCCAAACAGCAAGTGTAAATAATGCAAACAAGAAAATTGCCTACAGTCAACTCTTGTTCGTGGTTCCAATGAAAAGAGTTGTCATTTCAAGAGGATTGCTATTCCCAGGGTCGTAGAAATAAGAGTTGATTATGCATACTCAAGACACTTGCATAGATTACCATTTTGAAAATGTTTGAAACGGAAGTGTTACTAACTGAATATTTATGTTCTCACGTGCCCACAAGACTGAACAAAAGGTGCAATGGACTATTGGGAGTCCAGTAATTAAACAAATATAAGGCCATTTTAACAGATAGTCATAATACTCTGTAAACTTCCATATGAGGTTAAATAAGTATGTAATTTGAAAATCACTGAAATAAATTTTGCACAACTAACTACCCAAATCAAAAACTTTTTTGCTGCCACACACATCATTCTACACAATTACTTTATAGGTAAAACTACAAGGTCCGACAAGAATAAATCACGGTAACTTAGTAAAATTGAGGGGGGGGGGGGGGGGGGGGGAAGGCTGGATAAATATCACAATGGAAAACAGTTTCATTCCTCCACAAAAATTTATACAGTAGCTATAATTTATTAACCCAGCAACAAATGTGTCGTACATAAACCAAACAATCCACTGGAGCAGGTAAAAATAATACATCTTGGGGATAAAATAGCTATGTTAAATATAATGCAACATAGTAACTGACCTCATAAACAAGCTCATGGTAAAAGTGTGGCACCTCAAGGTCCAGCAGGCAACGATGTGCCTCATGAAGGTCACCAGAACTCACAAACTCCTGTAGGAGCAAGTTCATCTGGCGCACCAGAGACTTCACCGGCCTGAGGCCACCCCCTACCCCCCAAACATTGTCGAGGCGGACTAGTCCATGCTTCATGGACAAAAGGGTATCTGCACGCAGCAGTGCTTGCCTGTGAACACCGAAAAATTATTCTAGCATACAACACCACAAAGTATTGAATATAGAAACCTCTCAGATCACTTTCTATTACACCTACCTGGCATGCTCACAATCCAGTTTGTCCTTTGAGTTAACAACAAACTTTGGCGGAAGGCAGTCATCTGCAATGGCACGGGCAATGAAGTTACCAAGTGCAATGGGAGCATCAGGAGTGTCCAAGATAAGGTCTGGGAGATTCTGCAGCAGCTTCTCAAATGCTGCATACAAAAATATTTAATTTACAACTTCATACAAAATTTTTTTGACATAAAAATTTTTTTAATCATATTTTTTTTTAAAACTGGATGTAATAAAATTAAATTCTTAAACTTCTAGCGATATAAGAGGAGATCAAAACATATACATCTAATTAAATAAATATAGGTCTAAAATTGAATAAGAACAAAACATTTACACAAACCGCTGAACAGTTTTTTGTGAAGGATTACAATTAAATCATGTACTGGTTTCATTCTCATTCATGTCAAAATGTACCTCAATTACCAACTTCAGACTCATATTTATGACTAATTTCCTGAATGTTCATTTGGTTTTTTTAGAGCATTTTATCCTATATGGGGAAATGTACTTGCAACAAAATTAAGCAATTCACATCACTTTGACAGCATTTCACAATACACATTTCCCTGTTTGTTACTCACAAATAAGTATTGAAGCTTTTTATATTACTTTATTACTGCTACAACTATTTGCTTTCACATACCGAATAGCTAAGTACTTTTCAACATTTTCTTTACGAGTGTCTTGTGCCTATGATGGACAAAAATTCAGTTCGCTGCTATGTCTTTCTGGCAACATGTGCTTACGATGAGAGAAACAGTATACGGCTGCGACTATTTCAGCAAACAGTATAATCAGAAATATATTCTAATTTTGGGGGCATTGGGAGAGTAAAACGCAGAAGAATTGCACTGAAAAAAAAAAAAAACCATGGTACTTTAAAGATAATATGTACATACACAATTTGTAAGTACAGTAGAACCTCGTTAATTCATATCAATTCAGACTGGAGCCAATCTGGGATAATGAAAATTTGGGTTAACCGGAGAATGTGGGGAAAAACCAATGAAAGACAACATATTTACAGAAATTTTTTTATACATATTAAATAAAAACACGTACGAAACATATTTAGGTTTCAAACCTGTTATCACACACAACAGATGCAAGTACAGTAAAATTTATTCTTTGAAAAGTAACTCTCAAGGCTTCTTAAACCTCGCATTATTTATTAATTTTCTTGTTCCTCTAAATCTGTCTGGGTTATCTAAAAATCTGAGTTAAAGGGGTTCAACATAACGAGGTTCTAATGTATTATTTATTACAACCATAATCACATTATCACTTGTGTATTTATTGGGTACATACAGTAAACTACAATTTACCAAGCAGTGAAACAAACATTTGAACATAGTGCAGAGATATAAATTGAGTGAAAAAAATGGAGATTGAAAAAAGTTGCCTGATCAACCACATGCAGGGAAGGAAGCGACTATGACATGTACTACGGAACTTTCTTAACGTTCGTCTGGAGTTATTTCAGAACACCACAGGTAAATAAAATCACAATAGCTGACCCAGCAATAAAACCAGGTTCTTCCGACTGAAATTCCAGTAAGTTAACACTGTGAAAAATAACACTAAAGAAACAATTTTATGGAAGTCAAATGCACCATACAATTGTCATTACAATGCTACTGACCTCTAGCAATGTCCTTCTGGGTAACAACCTCTCCATACATGTCTGAGATGAGCACCGATGTCATCTCACGGTGGGATGGCTTGTGGTCCATTGCTATCTCCACTGCAATTAAGGGAAGCTGTAACAATTCATCAAGCACACATGTTCTTGGCCCAAAACATTTATTCCAAATCAAATTAAACAAATTACTGACTGTATAATGTATAAATGCTGCTGGATGCTAGAAAAAGGAGGCAATTCTAATGAAAAATGAAAACCCACATTCTTGATGTTTGAGGTAGAGTTAATATGAATGGAACAAAGTAACTACTATACATGACTAAACAAATAGACATTTAAGAGTATAAGATCAAAGGAGGCTGAGAAAAGTTGGAACATAATCAGGGTGGAAAAAGTAGTATTCCACTAAAGAAAAATTCACAGCACAGCAATATTTGTTAGCCACACTATGCAAATGAATATGCCAATATGTTTAAAACCATTTAGCTACAAGAGGAGCATCAGGTAGGTAAACACACAATCATCTTTAACATCCTTCTAGCAAAACCAAAGGATATTTCCTTGAAACATTAATTTATATTGACAGACTTCTTCTGAATAAAATTATACCACAGAAAGTTTCTGTAACCTCCTTTGTCAATCAATTACAAAAACGGTCAAACATTGCATACTGTTTTTAAGCACAAATTCAATGTTTGGTGACCTCTCGCAGGTAACTAGTATTGAATAATGATTTAATTGATAAGTATACTTGATGAATTGGTAATTTGATGCAAGATTAGCTTTAGGTTTGTGAATGATAATGTCAGAGTAGGAATGATAGATTTTGGAACCAATATTGGAAGTGATTTTGTATTTACAGAATTTTGTAGGCTATCTATAATACTTTAATTCCATATATCTTGCATGAAGAAAATAAATTTTGAAAACACTGAATAAATAACTCATACCTAATTCTAACATAAAAATTAAAGATAAACAAATGTATTTTTAAAGTGAGAAGAATTCCAAAATAAAAATAGTTAATTTAGTTGAGGTGATCCTGACTATTACAAATCTAGCTAAAATTAGAAGAGGGGTTTTAAAATAACATTTCTTCAACCAAAATATTTACCAGGTATTCTATGAACAAATAAGATCAGCAACATTAAAATGCTGGTATCCTTACACAGGGAAATGGAAAATATAACTTTATTATTATTATTATTATTATGGCATTAGAAGCAGTGAAATGTTCTACTGACTAATAAATACTTAACCGAAAAAGGCACGAAAGTAATTATAAGTCAGCCACATTATCACATTCACCTGTCTTCACAATCTTTAATTTTATGCAGGAAAACACTATATAAACACCATTTAAATTTAGATCAATAACTACATTCTCTTATCTCTGAAAGTTCATGAAAATCACAAGCTGTGTTCAAACATCTAAAAAGCATTGACGTCGGCTGACAGCATACTGCCTATGTGACTGGTGAAACTACACAACTGAGTTACCACGTAACAAATGAGGGGGGGGGGGGGGGGGGCACACTCACCATATACCTATTGGAACCACAGTTGAATTCTTCGAAGGCAAGGAGTGTTTCACCAGTGTCACCATGTTCAAAATACTCCAAAACAATTGGCTCTGCAGCTTTCTGAAACAGAAATTAATAGACAGTTCTAGTTAATTACTAATACCAAATAATAATTAAAAAAAAAAAAAAAAGACTGATAAGTTAGCAAAGAATTTGGCCAGGCAGGTTATAATAACTACTTTTGTTATTATAAAAAAAATTCAATTGCCCACAAGTGTCATGATGCAAAATTTAAGTATAAAACTGATAACAAATAGTTAGTCCATGCATACAGACAAGAGTTTCTAAAACAATGGGACTGGACCTAGACTACTGACCCCCTGTGTGCATGCGTGTGCGTGCACACACATACATACACATAACGAGACAGATAAAAAGAGAAAGAGAGAGTCTGTTGCCAGGTTGTTACATAAAGTCTAAAAGTAAATGTGAAAATTCAATTTTTTTACTGTTAAATTTTAATATATTAAAATGGTTGACTAATACAATTTATAATACTTACATGACACATCTTGTAATCCTTTAGAAGCATTCATATTCTACACTAGGCCAAGCATTCATACTCTACACTAGGCCTGTCTTTCAAGCCAGGTAATTAAGTTATTCTGTTTTACAATTACATTGCTCCATGTGGTGTCTTCCACCCCAGAAGTATTAAGTTAAATACAGTAGTAGATCTCACATTGAGCTGATTAAGTGCTGGTGCAACTTGCTCATTTTACAACTGTATCAAGTTCAGTAACATAAAAGTAATTTACTAATACTAGTAAGGAGCATAGAAAACCCTTGCAGATAGTGTCCAACGTGTGAAGAGGCAGCTGTATGGTTAATTCCCTCACCCTGGTGTCACACCTTGACAAAAAATTTAGCCTTTAAGCAAATAGACAGGGTTCCTAAGAAGAAGAGGTTCAAGACATTAATTTTTTTGTTTAAAGTTTGCTTTGTTTATAGTTGCAATTATACAGAGGCTTTCAGGAGATCTGACCTCAATGTCGGTTGCCAGGATGTTAAATGAAAGTCTGTAGATAAAAAGGAACTTTTTATTGCCAACTTTTACTATGTTAAAATTGTTGACTGTTAAATTTATAATATGACATATCTTGTAATCCTTTGGAAGCGTTATAGCAATATCTTTAAGGCAGATAATGAAGTCTTAGAGTAAAATTCTTCCATTTGTTGTTGCTTACAAGTCTAGAGTTACCATATATCTCACATTGCTTGAGTAGCCGGTGCAACTTACTTATTTCAGAATCACATCAAGTCAAGGAACTAAGTATTTTTTCTTATACTAGTAAGGGCAGTAGAAAAGCCCCACAGAAGACACCACAACAGCTATTAGGTTATGGACACACAATAGTCTTATTTTTTGCTGTAGCTCTAAGTAAACAAATTATAAAATGACACTTGTGTATGAAACAAACCCTCATCTCTTCTTCAGTCATTTCAGGAATGATGCTCTTCAATTCAATGTCCCCATTGTCAAGAGAGTCGCTGTCATAGTTGGGGTCATTCATGTCAACGTCTACTTCCACCAACTCCGAGCCAGGCTTGCCCCATACTCCTTTCCCACCGGCACCTCCTGCACACCAAATCTTACAATTAAAATAAGACAGCACAAATTCAGGTCCTATTAAAACAACAAATATAATACACATCATTGCACACAAAAAATAAGGAACAAGTTAAATGTCACTTTACCTTCTAATATGCCTAAACACTGCCTCACATTCACTAATGCATTCAATATTTTAAAAGAACTTCAGTTAATAATGCTTCTATTACTAAACACAAACTTTGTGTTTACCAACTATAAAGTTATTAATTCGTTAAAAAAATACCCTCAATGATATCATGTCATGAAAATAATTTCACGTGTACAGGAAAAATTAATGTTATAGCACTTATCCTAAAAGAAGTACAGGCTGGTAGAATAGACACTAAAGTTTATCTGCATAAGAATACTGATTAACAAGTATTCAGTACACAGGAGTTCACCTTAAATATATGTAGGCAAAAGCGCAAGGAGGCAGAATCCTCTGTAACACTGGCACAGTTTCCAATCAGGTGTGAATTCTTCCATGCTACTCATCTTATTGGTTGACAGCCCAACCACAAATGTGTTTACCTCTCTGCCGAAAACACATTAGCTTATCTTGACAACATTCTTACTGTCAAAGTGAAAAGATAATTTTAGAATATTTTTTTCTAAGTGGTTAAAAACAGCGAAACTGTTAACTTCTGTGAGTAGATACTTGCAACTACAATCCTAATGCAATTTCCCAATGTATTGGGCAGGTGTGTTGTCTTTACACTACATATCTAACATAAGTGGATTATTTAAGTTAACTAAGTATGAAGAATGAAATTTTATTTACTAAAACAAGGCTCATTATATATTTTGAAGCGAAATTTTTTTCATGTTTGTTAATTTTTGGTATTCAACGAGAAATACAATTCAAACAAAAAATGTAGGCTCCTATTTTATATTCAACTATGAAGCTTTAATAAATTCCAAGGACACAAAGTTAATTTACATGTTCTTAAAAACTTAAAATTAGGTAAGCCTAGTTATTTTTACATTATTGAATAATGATTAACAACACACAAATAATGTAAGTACAATCGTTTTTACAACAAAGCTCAAGAAGACATTTTTACAAAGAATACTGAATTTGTATCATTGGTATTTCATATAAATATTGAAAATACCTATAAGATATAATCGGAAATTCCAAAAAACTAACTGTGAAGCCATATTTGATTTTAGGTTTTCCTAACTTGTTTATATTTTTAAAAAAGAACATTCCTAAAGTAGCCATATAACCGGCTAGCTTTTCACCTTGCACAACAGTAAAGACATAACGACTAAACTACAAAGTTGTATTTACATCACAATCTTGATTTTGTCCAATTTTGGCGGAGTTATAGTTACCACGCACCATCTAAGAGACATGTCATGACAGCTGGGACATGCCTGTGTCCACCAGTACCATATACAGGCAGCTAGCAGGATCTGTCATTATGGCATCCCTTACGACAGCTACCATTGTGACACGAGCATCCCCGAGCACATGTGACCTTCTGCTGGGAATTCACAGCATGACACCTTGCGAACTGGCAATGAATGCAGCGACAAATTATAGTTCTGTCTGGATACAGACAACCCCAAATTCAAGTCTGGAGATGTCCTGGTCAGCTGAGTGATCCACGCTTCATTATATAGTGGCACACTGCCCCAACAATAAGTGTCATAGTGTGGGGTCCCATTTCCTACGATTTCCACACCCCACTGGTGGTGACTGAAGGAACCTTGACGGCGTGGCGATTAGTCCTGGAAATTCTGCAACCATGTGCACTTCCTTCCTTATGCAGCTTGATGAACCCATTTTCTAGCAGGATAATGCTCGCCTCACACGGCATGGGTATCTCTAGCCTGTCTTTATGATGTCAACATGCTTCCTTGGCCAGTAAGGTCCCCAGACCTTTCACCCATCAAGAATGTCTGGAACCACATTGGATAGCAATTTTGGCCAGCTGCAACGGTGGATTTGGGTTGTCAGTTGTGCCAGCTGTAGCACGATTTTCCTCAGGAGAACATACATCTGTATACTTCCATGCCCGATGGTATCGCTGCCCATCTCCATGCTGTGTGTGGTCCAATACCACACTAAGAGCATCCTGCAACTGTTGGTCCCCAACAGTAGCAGCTAGTGATAAAAATAATGGGTGTTCACACACTTTCATAAGACACATTCCCAGAACTATGCAATCTTTTGAGGATTATTCTAACTCCAATGAGAAACAAGTCAAGCTGAAAGGTGTTTCTTAATCCAGAAGAGGATAAGACTTTCCTCCAAACACAATGTCTGAAGAAAGACTTACAGCATTAGTAATGTTATCAGTGGAAAAATCTCTGATATGTATCATATAGGATTTCAACCACTGGGTGATCAACAAGTTTGCTGAAGTGAAAAAAAAACAGAAGGATGGATTTCATGTATAAACAAACACTTGTCAATAGCCCTCTAGCATTTGCATTTCTGGAAATAGATTACTGTTTACATTTTTACCATTCTCTTACCTCTCCCGAACTGTGATAAATTGCACATATTGTGTGATGTTTAGTATCAATAATATGGTGCTGTTACACTAAATTTTCTAGAAGTTTCCAATATGAATTATACAACAACAACAACAACATTTACTATGTTTATTATAACATGTAAAATCAGTGCAGTGAGAATCATTTACTCGGCTTTGATAGTTTCATACAAACTCTTAACTTACTGAAATGTAGATTGTTTTGCCCACTTTGCTGTGTATGCAGCTTATTCCAGCAAGAAAACTGTGTGTATGTATCAGTGTCAGTGTGTGTGAAACCAAACACTGTTCACTCTTCTCATCACTTGCTGCTGCAGCTGTTCGGCACTAGACCAACACAGACAGCCTACCATCAAGGTTGAGGTTCAAAGACGGTGCAAGGTAAAATGCTTTCTAAATTGTATCCTTGTTATTCTTAATTATTCTAATATTAAAGAAGTGGGTTTGCATATCACATACTGTACATAAAACATATAAAAATTGTTACATAATTTTTTTTATTAACGTCTTAAGTTTGGTGGCAAAGTTAAGGCAATAGACTTGTCTTTACAAGAAGAACTAATTATTATGCAATAAAACCCCTTCTTTACAAGTTACTACTAGTTTTAAGCGACTTTGCCCATTTTATTTTTTGCGATATTAGTTTTCTATAAACACATATCATATCATGCACTCTAACAATTCATTATTAACTGTCTTAGAAGTACCTCTAAATACACTGGCATTTTCCAGGCGATCTTTCATGGCAACATCAATAGAACTTACAAAATTAACAGGACCCTTAAACACACCAGGATTTCCTGGTTTTTCACTTTCATCATGTCCCGTAAAGCCACTTCGAATGCCCCACAAAATTTAACACAATCAATAAGCCTAGAAAGAATATATTCGTTCCTATCCAATTGTTCCATATGTTTTCTTACTGACTGTCTACCAACATTGTCAAGCTGTGTGTGTATGGTCACACTGTCTTGCAATGATAGCTCAATCGTGGCATTTTTGTGAGCATGTGAATTTTCATTTTCTCATTCAAATGTGCAAGGTCCTTGAAACCTGACTTTGTCCAGGCACTAATCTCGGCACTAAACATTAGACATGGGAAACAAAATAAAGCATTGGTATGACAACATCTACATAATCACTTGTGTTTACTGTAAATGTATTTGTTGAATGAACATCTGAATACACGTTTATCTGTTTTGGTTAATGTATTAATTTATAAATGTAGTTATGTAACTTTTATTTGTAAGTAAAATTTCTAATTACTAGAATTTTTTGAATGGAATTCATTGTTGTGTATTGGAAAAGCAATTTTCATCTGTAATTTGCACCAATACACAAACAATACAAAAATTCCAGAGATTTTAAAACTATGTTTCACCATAACTCAGCAAAAATCAGTCTTAGATAGAGTCCAGAGATAAAAATATATGCACATGAATTCCACATTACTAAAAAAAATTTACACCTAAAAAGCTAAAAATTTTTTGAATTTAATGCCCCTCGAAATACCATCACAGTTCACTCTGATTTGCTTAATTTACTATGGCACGTTCTTTGGTTGTACATCAACCATAGTGCGCCTTTAAACAGATGGGCATCATGCATACGCTGACATCTAGTAAGAAGCCACAGGGGTTAAAACCTGCTTGTCAGTCAGTGCTGCTAGTGAGTCAAATAGTGGAACCACATCTATTAGAGATAATTTAAGTCCAGTTCCGCACGAACATAACACAGGGAGCACAACCACATACGTGCTCTTTTCCAATGTTAAAACAGCCATAAGAGGTGATGTCACTTTGTATTTAGCATGCGCAGACAGCTCAAGAACACAGTACAAAACTCTTCTTGATCAGTAGCAAAAAATTATAAAAACTGTACTGACACCACAAAATGGATACAAAACAATTACAATCGTACAAAAAATCTTTGTAGACAGAAAACTTGGTATGCATGTGCTCTTCTGAGCTTTCATACCCGCTGTTACTGGTCCCCGGCAATATGTGCTTGGTGTGGTACAATATTTTGATGTTTCCTGTAAACACACTGCCATGTCCTGTGCCTGTACTCGCTTAACATGCCCCTACAATGACACCTTCAGAGGAAAGTTTTCCTTTGTGTAAAGTAGTGTATAGTATCAGTTTAATAATTCCCATTAAATATACTATTAAAGTTGATTTTTCGGGCAGTAGTATTTCCCAAAATGGCAACTGAGGGTTATTAGTGAATTACTTTAATGATGCTCATTAGTTTCTTCCAGTATGCCAAAATTGGATTTAATCAGAAGTATAGTCCTACAGACAAACACAACACAAAAAGTATACCCCAGTCACCATTCTGAAAATAAGACAATATTTCATCTAGTTCTTGGTGTTCTCATAGGTAACAGGCCCCAATTTCTCTCAAAATAACATATGAAAAAAGTAAACAATATCAGAATATAGTTATCTTACTACTGTCATTCAGTTTGGTTTGAATTTACTGAACTACTCTTTAGGTCTGTCACAATATAATAAAAAATTTATAATGTGACATTTTGAAAACAAGCAGCAAATACTAAGGTTTTATAAATATGGGTTACCTACTGAGGTAATATAGCATACAATACAGAAGAAATTTATTTTAAGTAACACTATCTTCCAAAATGGCTAGCAAAAAGGTTATTAGGTAATTAATAAACTTACTGATTGCACTGTATACCTGCCAACTCTACTGCTTTAGGTGGGAGACCCCCGCTTTACCACCCATTCTCCTACCCTCTCGCTTAGGCATTTTAATCTCGCTATTTTGTGACAGTTTTGGTTATGAGGCTTTCGATTTCGTAAATTTTATTTTGTATAGCTTATAGGAATTATAGTATGTGCAAATGTACAATAATTTAAACTGCATTAGTAACCCGAATTTTTGGCCAAACCTTGAGGGAATTAGCATACATCAAAATAGTTACCTTCTTGTGTACAATAGTTAAGGGACTGGATTTTGTATCTGTTCCTCATTGGTGTTTGTAAGCCAATCAGAATTATTTTCCTGCTCTTCAATTCAAGATGGCTTTGTCAACATTGTAAAGTAGTGTTGAACAGTTTTTAAGTGTTTTCGTTTAGGCCCAAGATAGTTACAAAATTTATTCCAGGTTTGAGAAAATATACTACTGAGCGAAAAATAGTTATGTGATAGTGCGTTTTTTGCACACGCAGTGTACTTGTACTCGTGAATAAGGCGATTCTTCTAGAAATGGTGCTTAGTAATCCTACAGTGAATTATTTTTCGGTGTACAAGAAGACATTCAGTGAAGAATTTCTATGCATTTTATCCTCGAGAAAAGGAGAAAGTTTTGTATTTTGCTCATTGTGTCGTAGTGATTTTGCTGTCTCGCATGCTGGGAAGGGCGATGTTGTGAAGCATGTAAATACAAAGAAACATGCAGACACTGTTCAATGCGTGGAATCAAATAAGAAGTTGGATGTTTTTGTAATACAAATCACAAAGAAGATGGTGTAACTAATGCAAAGTGTTTGTTCACGTATCTTATTTTAGAACACAATTTGCCCATTAGTTGTGCCAATCACGCAGGTTCTCTGTTCCGAAAAATGTTTCCTGATACTGAAATAACCCAGAAATACGGCTGTGCTAGCACAAAAACTTGTGCAATTATGACGGAGATAGCGAAATCTGAAGAACATAAACTTGTTTTAACACTGCACCAAGGTACTGTACTTTCATTGTCCATTGATGGTAGCAATGACAGTGATGCCAACCTTTATCCTGTTGTTGTGACATACTACAACGATGAGGCCCTGATGATTGAGAGTTCTGTGATGTGTATTCCTGTACTGAATAGTGATTCTACAGGCTTGAATATAGCCACACTTGTTCTGGATGCATTAAAATCACGGAACATTGCTCTCCAAAATTGCATTGCATTTCGTACTGACAATGCTCCAGTTATGATTGTTGTGAAGAATGGTGTAATTACCGACTTAAGAAAAGTGATGCCCAACATGTTTGTGATTGGCTGCCTTTACCATCTTATAAATTTGGCTGCAGAAAAAGCAGCTGCAGCCCTTCCATGCAAAAATGACAAAGTTTTGGTGGATATTTACTTTTATTTGGAAAAAAGTGCAAAGCAATAAGACAAGTTAAATAAATATCAAAAAACCCACAGCACTGAAGTAAAAAAAATTCCAAAACGTATCTGCACGCTGGCTGTCATTGGGAAAATGCTTGTCAAGATAGTTGGAACAGTGGAATCCAATGGTAAGTGTTTTCCATTCAGAGGTTAAGGAACCACCAAAGCAAAAACCTGGAACACTGGATTCTTACAAAATACCCAAGCTTACTAAAACTTAAGCAGTGGGTTCTGACACTGACAGTAGTAGTACTTCTCAACTGAAGAGAGGTTGCAAGTTTCCAACACCTGAACCAAAATTCAGGAAACTGTTCAGGAAGCAGTTAGTGTAACAAAGTGTGGGGGTAATTTGTCAACAGAAGAGAGGATGTTCACGTTTTTTGACTTCAAAGCTGAATAAGTCATTTTGCTTGTTCCTTCAAAATGTTTCACCCATTTTTGAGAGATCTAATCAAGCATTGCAATCACACAAACCTTGAATACACAAATTGCATTCAATTATGCTGGAACTGTACAGAAATATTCTTACAAGATTTGTGAAACCTGTTGTAGTAAAAAGCAGTGTATCTGTTTTGGAAGTTCATTACCATAATCAAAACAACCAAAAACATGATAGTCAGCAAATCATAGGGAATTTAACTTCAAAAACTGTTGCAGAGCTAAAACCCAAAGAAAAGGCAATTTTTTTCTTTGCTGCGAGGGAATATTTTGTCAGAGCATGTAATTATATGTTGCACAAGTTTCCTCTGAAAAATAATGTGGTAGTAAATGCTGAAGTATTACAGATAAACAGTTTGTGTGATGCATCCTTTTCCTGCTTGAAATTCTTTATTGATAAGGATGCAGACATTGGCTATGGATGAATCACAGAGTTTTGCGAATTACAGCTTGAAATACTTCAAGATAATATTATAAAAGATGAAAGAGCTGATGTTCAGCAGAGTTTAATAGAAAAGATGTTAAGTGCCACCGGGAACTTAAAAATATCATCAACTTTCATGTCTAATACGAGATTGGACAGTCTCATGGTAGCAAAATCCTGACAGAGGGTTTGGCTACTATGAGCAAAAATGTGATCCTGAATTTCTTAAAAGAGCCAAATCTGCAACAACACAAAGTTTACAGAAACTATAAATCTGTCAAATATAGGCTACTTAAACAAACTGTCTTTTGTTCCTTTTGTTATTGTTTTATGTATATGTAGAACAATTTTTCAGTGAACAATTTCTCTAAAAAAAAAAAAAAAAAAAAAAAAAAACTTGTAACTTTCTGCTATGTGACTTATTATTATTGAAGAAACAGAGACACAAATCACAAATATGAAGGAAAAGAGCAACAAAATTTAAAAGCAAATTTTTAAAGGGGCGAGTAAATTTTAAACTTGTGTAGGTAATAATGTGCACTTGATTTGCTGCTCCCCCTCCTTCCATCCCTTCCCCCCACACCGTATTTTGCATTATATTTACTAATGGGAGAATCTCCCTTTTTTGACTGTCCAAAGTTGGCAGGTATGCGATTAGATATTGCCACAGCAACAAACTTTGTTTAAATTTGTCACTAGTTCAAAGTTATAGCATATCACCCACCCAAGACATATCTTTGTAATGTTCCAAGATGAGCCAGTTGTTGATACAGTCAAACATTAGCTCAACTAACTCAGTCTGATATGAACATGTGAAGTTTATAGAGATGCCAAAATAAAAATAATCAGACAAGCCAGAAACATAGTTCGACTGGCTTAAATTATACTTTGCACTTAAGTTGCAACAGCAGCAAAGAAAATACTGCAGTTCTATTACAACAGCGGCATAAATATAATACTTCACAGAAAATATGCAGGAATGAGATGAGAATCACAGTCTCAATTATTCTGCAGTCAAAAATGCTCAAATCATGAAGCTATTTACGAAGCCGGGAGAGAAAATAAACAAACACACTCCTGGTCCCCTGAATGACTGACCCCTCACACTGGCAGAAATAATTTAGTATGTTTAGATTATTCCAAATTATGAAAAAGAAAGATTGCAGGTGCTGCCGGTGTGAGTTACAATTGCAACTAATGTATTCTTCAAACATCCATCATGGGTTATCATTGACTGGAACTTGACACTTGCACAGTGGCAGGCGTGCATACTTTAAGTATTTCCTCAAAGCTTTATTGCATCACTGAAAACTGCCCAATAATGGCATCGTGTGATGCTGTCACATATAAAAATTGCACACACCCCCCTTGCAACATGGGTGTTTATCTCATTACGTGGCCACAGCGCGACCCTTGTCATTCTGCTCATATTGCACCATATTGCAACAGTCAACTACGTGTCCTTAGATTCCAGGTAAAAAAATGGTGTTGTATTACCTTACGATGATTAATGCTACTATCGAATGACATTTTGAAAAATCAAAAATATATAATTAATACAAATTGATATATCTCAAATTTAAAATGCTGAATAAAATACTTTATTTACCAAACGTATAGAAAAAAAAAAGGGGGGGGGGGGGGGTTGTCTGTGTCCAGGAAGATGCAATACCGCGCAATTCACAGCGGAGGGCATGGACCAGTCGAGTGGGACGGCCGAGCCACGCCCATGCTGGAGGCGTGTGACCGCCCCGCCTGGTTATTGCACCCAGCCACACCTACTGCTGTCTCTTTCGCTCTTCTCCTCGTCAAAACTCTACACGCGTAGTGACTACTATAGGCTGTTCACTGTAAAGTGAGCACTTATGAAACACACATTTGAAAAATAAAATACTGTCCATAACTACATAGGTTGTATGTTACACACATGCATGACACGCTACTCGTTAATGTGACCATCGAATAAACATACTTACGTTAAATAATTGCTAGTGTAATGTCTAAATTTGTTATATCTGAAGGCAGCATTCCTTGTTTAATGCGCATTGCATTATTAAATGTTCATTTAAGTAACAAATTTACATTTATAGCAATCCCGTGATTCTTGGGCCGTTCACGGTAAAGTGAGCACTATTTGAAGCTGTTTCATCAAACATAATAACCAATAAATACATTTCATTGTGGCCTTGGACTTTTGGGCTTGGATATGGTGAATGCATACATTCTCTGTATTACTCACATGGCAGATTTTACATTAACAAGTTGTGAAACGATATAAATTGGTTGAAAGAAAAAAGTAACTAGGGCCTCAAAGTGCTCACTTTACTGTAAACGGCCTATAACATGGATGGTGCATGCATAGTGATTAAGCCTACGGAAATGTTGATCTTACATGCGGCAGAAGGATACAAAATGAAAATGATATCCTAGCAAGTGTTCAAGTAGTAGTTAACAGTTTATATATAAAGTATGTTTTCACACAAATGAGAGTTTAAAAAATTCCCACCCTTCCCTAGATATACGTATCATCGATGGGTTTCATTAATATTTCGACTTACTTCTGGTCCCGGTGCCCGATTAACATAGTAATACAACGAATATAACGTACGTTCTGTGTGGATTTCACCACTAACGTCGCATACAAAACATGTGAAAGTGTACCAAAATTATAGTCACTACAATAAAAAATATCAAGAATAGATGAGTCCGCTTCATCAGGATTATGAAGGATTACTTTGGGGCAGATATACATCGTTTGGTAGATTAAATGACAGGTGTATTGTGTTTTAAATAGAAGTCGGCGATTTGGATTAACTGATGTGTACAGCTCTCGCAATATATGTCTAACGACATCAAGACAAACCACTGCATTACTACGCCTAAGCCAAGTTCAATGAATAAGGATCGTATACCAAATACATGGTAGGTCAATAAGCACTACTGCATTTACGTCCATGTGGACCTAAGACCCAGACAGTCGCGATTCAATGTACTCAAGGTACTGTGCTATATAATAATAATGGAACAACGTTCGTGGAGACGTTTCTTTTGTCACGATGCACCCGTTACCACAGAGAAGACAGAATGCATTGAGGTACGACAGTGAATTGATGAAGAATTTGGAGGGGGGGGGGGGGGTTACACGCCATTATTCACGCATGTAGAAACTATGGGAACGCAAGCTTGCGGGATATAGCCTGTTCACTGTAAAGTGAGCACTTTTGAGGACCTAGTTACTTTTTATTTTAAGCCATTTTTTATCCTTCAGCCACTCTTTTAAATAAATATTGTCATTTAAGTAATAAACAATGTGTGTATATTCCCCCGCACTCGGAAGTTAACGTGTAAGGATAAAATAAAATATATTTATTGACTAATATTCCAAATGACCGTGAATAGTCTAAACAAAAGTATCGGAGAGAACGTTTTGACGGGGAGAAGAGCCTCTGCGCACGAGGTATCTAAAATGATCCGGGTTTGAATCCCGAGAATATATATTTGCCATTCTTGAATGTAATCTTACGTAAGCTTAGTATAAAATACTCTCCCCGCACCATTATAGCCATCTCCAGTCTGTATAAAACGGGGCAGTTAATAGGTAACTCAAGAAATCCCTTCGCAGACGAAAAGATCCACGATCAAGACAAATAAAAAACGCATGGCATGACGCCGGCAGGCTAGCCGCCATAAGAAACCCAGCCACACCAAGTGTATAATTGCATGTCATACTTTGCTCGACGGTTAACTCAGCAGGAGCAAATACCGGACTACATCCAGGAGTAGGGGTCGAGGAGTGCTAGCAGAAGGACGGAGAGCATGAATAGTAGGTAGTCATAATAGCAGGCTAGCAGCATAACAGCTGCGATAGTAGCAATACCAGACTGCCCGAATAAATAGCCGCTACTACTCGATTTCATATTGGGGCATATTAAGAATCACGTCTACACCTAGTTCACAGACAACTATGTTGTCCTCTGAATTGACACAGGATGCAAGCGACTAGGTAAGGAAACTTCTGGCATTTTACGGAGAACGCCAGTCAGTACATCGACACTGAAATGTTTGCATCAGGCTAGGGACTACAGTTTGAGCATCTACTGTAATATGTAACCACTACAACCGTGACTATTCTTCTACATGTGGGCGGTAGGTAACATGCGGCTACTACGTGCTGTATGGACTGCCTACCTGCTAGGGATGATCACCACCTAGCATCGTAGTAAGTTCTCCCGGACAATCAGTAAATAACATTTTTAGATGAGGACCACTTTTTCCACACATTCAACACTTGCTGCAGCAATGCGGAGGCAGGGTGGGAAAGCAAAACAAACTGGTCTCTCTTGTGGATACGAATATAAAGTGAGTGAAACTGTCCAAATCGTTCGAAACACACACCCCCCCCCCCCAAGTTATTTCCCTCAGGAACTCCTACCGCCATGACCAAAGAGTTGTTGTTTAGGTCAGTATTTTATCATTTTTATATAAAGATTAAATAATGGGTAAAAAGTCCTTTCAGCTCCTGCCTTAGCGATGGGAACCTTCTTGAAGCTGTTTTGCATCTCTTAATTCTTATATCTCTGCACTCCTATGAACACACGTGCCATTATTAAGCCAATTAATTTAGTTTTCAGAAAACAAACTTCAGTCGCCACTAATTTAAAAGGCTGTTAAGGGTATGAAAATTATTTTCATAAGGTAGATTTCGAAAGTGCACCAACTACGTTCGCCAGCCATTCCTGCGCTACAACGTAATTGCCGCCAGTAATTAGACTTCGACAAGCTAGCATAGGGAACGGATGGTCTGCGTGAGAGTGCGCAGCCAGCATTCCCTGCTGATTCCAGCGTAGACTCGGTCTGACCGCCGAAAGTAATACTGAATGGGGAAGTTGGATCAATAGTGGACCTGGAACTGAATGGCAGGGTGACCTAATAAACTTCTCTCCACTTCTTTAACACGAGTTATACACACCGCGCGAATTTCGTATCCAGCCATTGCTAGCAGCTGTCCGCAGGTGCGAGCCACCATCAGCTGCCAAGTTTTCAAAACTAAAAATAGTACATCAAAACTAAAAATAGTACATCAAAACTCAAAACAGTACAAATTTTCAAACATAATTTCTGCACATGATGGGTGCCAAACAAACAAAACATGAATAACACAACACTTTGGTAGAAATTTAGAATCCAGCGATAATTACTTGCCTTATTAATCAAAGTGTTATTCCTTAAACAAATAAATAAAACCCACAAAATACAAATATTAACTAATCTTATCCTCTTATAAGTGTTACTTCTACAATGAAATACTCGTAGTAGACTTTGCGAATTCCAGGAAACTGACACCAAAATCTTCTTCGTAGCACTTTCGACCACCAGATTTAGCCAACAGTATGCTACTAAGAACTGTCTTGTCACAGAAGAACTAAAAGCAGTTTTTTTTCATAACTGAACACCCTTTCACTTTCTGCATTGCCGTTGGGTATTACTAATATTGACAACATGACCCCACAAATGCTTCACGAACTTTCGAATCGTTTTTGCCTCCCAGAGAAACATTAATATCGCAGGTACAATGTAAACAAAATCCGAAATTATTTCCTTTCCTAGAATGGGTAACCCATGCAAATTATGTTCTATAACTTTCTAAAAACACTTGGTTATACGATTTCTTTTTCGTGGTTCCATTAGCCAATTTACAGCGCTGTTAAACACATTTTAACTTTAAGTAAAATTTAATACAATCACACCCACTAACTTCACACTCCGGCACTCGACGACACTTGCAGACTTGATACTTAAATGCGGGAATTCTTTTGTCACTTCGTTCTGATTCGGAAGTACTCGGTAATAACTCGGAGAACACGGGTCACAGGAACGGGCATTAGCTTAAAAAAAATTGACGCCATTCGAAACGTTATTACTTCACGAACATCCTCAGATAAGGCCAATTTGAAGTATAATTTTCTTCAACATTTCTATGGAAGACAGAAGTTGAACGGCTAACTGATGTAGCGACCTACAGCCACAGTATCAACCACTCGGCCAGCTATAGAAATCGAATATATCCTTTCCTATTTAAACTATCCTCCCAGACTTTCGCGGAAAATTCCATTGGAACCACATCGCCGCCTGCACTACCACGCACTATCGATTAGTGATACATGTGGTAATTCGTACAAATAAATGAGGCGGCCGCACAATAGGACATAAAATCTTAACACTGTATGGACAAATCGTACAGGTTAGCAGCTATATTGCTACTACACACAACATTAATTCTAGTTTTACGGAGTTTTGTGGTCGTAATATTCTTATTATGAGCACATTACTAGCGCTTGCTTGCGTACGACGTACACAGTAACAACACCTCAGACACGCCTTGCTCGAGACAGAATTCTATATGTAGACTATAACAAAAAAAAAAATAGTTATATCACGTCGCATACGTCAGTTTCGCAAAAAAAAATTGTGACAAATACTTAATAACTATATACGCAAAAATACTGTATCTTATTCACACAACCTACATTTACCGTGATGCTAATACTAAATACTTTCATGAGTGACAAAAACGAGTTTACGCGAAGAACGATCATGCGTGTTTATTTCAAAGTGTAACAACAAATACAACAATTATGAGAGTATTCTAATGTATAATGTATGCTGCAATATTTTGGAGCTTCTATGGACGTGAAGAGTTAAAACTATTTCGTTGTGCTATCCTTTTGTCCCTAGAAAAAATATACGCGTAATTATGTAAATGAAAGAATCCAGAAGCTAAATCATTGATGGTATCTACTGGAACAAAAAAAAAGATAAAGTGATGGCAAGAATACATTAGGCGAGATTTTACATACACATGTGTATTTTACACTAGTGCCCTAAAGTTAAGTATAATTCATGTATTAGAACATGTTATTCACAAAATATCAGAGTTACACAGATACAGTACACAAAACATAATATTAAAGTTTTATCTGGTATACATAGGAGTGGAAAACAATATTAACAATGATACTGCAAGATACACATGCAAAAATGACCGAGATTTACTTTTTTTTTTTCCTGTTCAGGAAGTGATGTTCAATGTGGGATGTGGTTGTCCCTAACAGCCACACACTCCGCACAACGACGTGGCATGCCTTCTACGAGTGGTTCACGAGCTCTATCGACAGCTGGTTCCGTTATCCACGAAGAGCATCGCGGAGCTCTGAAATACCTCCTTAGTGGAGTGGAGAGATTTGGGCGGCATCGGGGTCTTGAGAAACGATACGAGTGAAGGAAGGTGAGTATGGAATTGCGCCCCGGAATGAAAGGACGGGGGAAACGAGAGATCCCGAGAAAACCCGCCTGCCAGCGGCATCGTCTGGCACAATTACCACGTGCGAAAATCCGGGGAACGCACCAGAAGGCGAGTGGTCTGTCCACTATACCACCGCGACCCCCTGTTGTCCTTGGTGAGGTGGCTGCAACTCGCCTCCCTAACATATTCCAGATATGCTCTACAGGGTTCATGTCTGTACCTCCTTGGCCAGTATATGTTGTGGATCTTCACCTTCAGGAAAAGCATCCATCAGGTTCGTCCATGAGAAATAAGTCTGGGCCAACTGCGCCTCTGAAAAGACACCTGCTGTTTTGAGTACCTCGTGTCTGTACCTCTAGATATTGAAAAGTACCTCTATTTAAGATGCGCAGATACGTACGTCCACCGAACATGATGCCTGCTAAAACCATTATTCCAAACTGATCCCTTCCCACTATGTTCCTGGGGTTAAGTCGTGTTCCAGGATCTTTCCAGACTAACGTACAACTGGAATAGTTTTACAAATTTAATCTGGACTCATTTGTGAAGAGCACGTCCCTCCACTCATCGAGGATCCAATATCGATGCTGCTGACTCCATTGTAAACGGGTTATTCTGTGCACTGGTTTAAGCGGGACACACACTACCGAACGTCTGTCATACAGACCCGAGGCTGTTTCTCAAACCGACCATTTTGACGAGTGACAAGCAAATAGTACGTAACTTAAGTGCCAAGTAGTGGTGTTTTTGTTTCTAAAATTGACCAGTAGGAACAATTGTTTCGGAACCGTTTCAGCTATACCAAATTCGTCAGTTTCAGTCAAATTTGTGATTAGTTGACAAGGAAGCAATCACTCAGCTTAAAATAGTGGTACTTCAAAAACATACAGCGTGATATTGAGCACGTGCAAAGCTACCTGTATCATCAGCTTTTATTATGACAAAGAGTGGCTTCTTGATGCAGCATGCCTAAGTTAGGCCCAATTAAGTTTAACATTTCCTCTAGCTTGTTTAAGGTTACGCAAAATCTTTAATTGAATAAGACATTTTGAATTGGGCATAAAATGCTAGTTATAGCTTCTACCTCCTCCATGCTATTCTTGTATTCAATATTCTACATTTTACACGAAAAAGAACTTAAATATAAGAAATGTATGACATGTTCACAAACTTATCACAGCAATAACAATGTTCACTATACTTGTCCGAAATTTTGTATTTGGCTTGCAAATCAGACAAGTTAATTACTTTTGTGAAACTAATTACTTGTCAGAATGTAAAAATCCACTTGTCGGTAGCTATCACTTGTCGTTTATTCCTTGATACTGCATTTATGAAACAGAATAGTTTTGACTGGTACCTAGTTGTCACTTGTCAAACCTGTCGCTTTGAGAAATAGGCCTCAGCTGCCCCGAGTCTTCGGTATACAATTTGCCCAGAAACTAACTTCAGAAGCAGCTGCAACCTCCGAGGACAGTTGTCCTACAGGAATTGTCCGGTTTTGTCGTGCAATTAAGGCCACACATACTGTATGTCTTATTGCGGAGTTGTTACTCTTGCACGACCTTGTACTGACCTAAGATGAACATCGCCTGTGTCTCGGAACTTTCGCAAAAGCCTGGAAATCACACTTTGTGGGACATTCGGGACTGCTGATACTTCGATCTGTGTCTGACCTGCTTCCAGGCATCCGATGATTCGGCCCTTTCAAAACGGGTTCAACTGACGTGTTTGTGCCATGTTCTACTGTATAGTGCAAACTACAACATGACTGTCCTCCGAACACAATTCAAAATGAGACACACTTGGTCTGATACATTTGTTTCTTTTACCTTTCCTTCACAAGCCTATTTGATGCTAACCGTAATTTTGCCTGTGCACGTAAGCTGAGTTACGCTCCTTGATAAATACTTCGGTGATAGCGGAACCAGCCGCCCTTCCATTTTCTAGTTTTCTTTTTATGCTTATCTTTAGGATACTAATGTATATCCTGCGTATGTTCCAATAACTACCTAAAAGATTATAAAGGAGGGAATGTGGGTAGGCGAGGCGGAAGGAATCGCCAATTGCTGCAATACCGTAAAATTAGCAGTAAACTGAGATCGGACATACAACATACTACAATTTCAACGCGTTAAGAGTTATCTTGTTACATCGAATATGTGACACGCCTAGCAGGAGAGTACAGCTGAATGCCCAGGCGTGATCAGTATGGTACGCCATCGTCACAAAACAAAGCTCCCCCCCCCCCCAATCGAAAACCAGCTTATTCATATTTTTACCATCGCCTTGTGGCCCGTACAAACAAAGGATTATACATCCACGTGACGGGAGTGGCTGTCGCATACTGATGCGCCTACACACTTCCAATAAAGCATAAAAACTCTGATTCTGTGGCTAAGACGGGCGTAACTGAAGAAAGTTCTCAATGACGCCAAACATACTGCACCCAATAGTTACAAAGTTCCATTTTTTTAAATAGTACAAAACTATCAATATAGCTCCCAACTGCAAAATTAAAAACACGGTGAAACGAGAAAAATTTATTACCGAATCTAGGAACTATGGATGTAACATACATTAATGTGCTTCCTGAAAATGGGTAGAGGCCAGCAATGATTCCTTATTATTGAATACTTGGAGTGTACTGGATGCTGCAATGCTCTTTACTTCAAAATGTCAGAGATGATGTTCAATACTCAGACAGGCGACTTTGTTACATAACCTATACAACGCGATTATATTCTGCTGAGCTTTTAGGAAATTATCTGGGCTTTCTCCAATACATTACCGCTGCAACCAATCTTCTTACAATATCTACTGAAAGCATTCGAAAATAAATCACTAAATGCGTAGTTCTGACTTCTGCTGCTCATGTGAAATGCCTCCCATAAACCAGATACCCGTCTCCCTGACATTTTAATTATATTCTTCATACAGTTACCAAACTTGAATAACTTTTGTTTAGTTCACTTGAAGTGAAAAAATTTCCAATGCAACTATTGTTCATTACAAACAACTGCAGTCGTCAGCTCAGCAAACTTAACATGCTTAGATAAACTTGCTCATTCCAACAGCTTCCGCACTAACAATATCCCTTCACTTCAGTTAAAATATGCAAAGGATTCGTCTAAGGCCAAAACAAAATACGCGAAGAAAAAAAGATGGATAGCACAAGTGGTGAGTATCTTTGAAAATATGTGCAAGACACAAAAAGAAAAATCTCACAAGATTTACAGTTTTTACAGAAATATACTTACCCATATGCGGTTTACTCACGATCATGTGATTCATTCAATAAAAACGCCACCACAGGTTTCGATAAATCCGTTTACCGGTTCAAATACACAAGATTTAGACCAAAATTCAAATTAATCAGTTCTGAGAAAAAGCATTCCTGGTTCCTGCATCTGTGAGATGTTGACTCTACGCTGCTTAAAATCTACACACGCTTGCACATTCAACTTCCAGATGGCCGGCCATGTTTTTAATACGTGCAGGATAACGATCAGTGATAAAAAATTCTGCCCGTAACTGTAAATATTTCGATGTAAACACTGACTGGCATATCTACAATTAATATCGTTCGGATATTCTAAAAAGTAATTCTGTTTCTCAATGTACTTAACGTTAGTATTCAAACGGGAGACAGAATTATTTTATAAACATTGGCGAAATAGGTCGACAGTATCACATGTCGACGCATGGACACAACTCGAGGCAACGTAAATTTTAATAGGCACTAGGAAGGGTACAGAACGGGCCGGGCTTTCGAAATGTTTCGTCGACCAACTACAAATGTTTACACCAAGGAAGGCCCCGCTAAGCTCGGCGGAATACCGAAATACCGCAGCTGTAGGCAGCTGCTGCCAAAACACCCAGTGAGTATGGTGCCAGGGGGTAGTGCACCAACGAACGCTTGCAGAAATTTTATCAAACGTTCAGAGATTTTGGTCGGCGCCTGCATGCAGCTTCAGGCCTAGAAACGCTTGAGCTCTAAGGCCGAATCTTGCTCACTCACCACATGCCTCATCGCCTCTATGCCAAATGCCCCATACTGGCGTGCAATCATTCCGTCGGAGAATCGCCTGGACGTTACTAAGATGAGATCCTATATTTTTATGACACGTTTATAAAGATAAACAAATGATGCAAGGACAACTCGAAAGTTTCTGTTTAGAAAATTAGGCAACTAAAAATTATTCAGAAAACACCCCTTTTACCAGATTTCACGCCCATGAAAATAATCCTTGCAGTTGAAATAGGGACATGAAACTTGTTTTCGGGCATGAAACTTTTGCTAGGAGCGTTTTTGTTCAGACACTATAGGCTGTTCACGGAAAACGGAGCGCTTTTGAAAGCCCTGCTTACGATATACTTGTGTGCACGTTGTATATTCTTCCACCTCATATAAAATTAACATTGCCATAGACCTCGTCATTTTATTCATGCTTCGGTCAAGTGAAGCTGAAATAATTAGAAAAGTTATTATTTTACAAATTTGCTAATTTTTACACTTCGGTGCATTATAAAACAGAAAGCGAAAGAAATAATTTAAGTAATCACAAATGGTTACCCGACACTTTTTATTCGACGTTAAGGTATGGAACTACTTACTCTCCTCCATTATTACGAACTTTAATGGGCGCATGTCACTAAGTGCACCCTTTAAAGTATATGCGACTGTTTTGTAAAAGTGCTCACTTTATCGTGAACTGCTTTTACCACAAAATACCCAACCGTTTTTTAATCAAGTGTTTTCCACCAAACAAACTTGTGCAACGCATTTCATGCGCCAACCAAACTAAGCCCTCAAGTGGGCACCTATCCTCTCCGTGTTGAGTTTTTCCTTTCAAATTTTCGTATTTCAACTTCACAACCAGATAATAAAAATCAGAGCCTAACGTGATGTATAGAGTACTACTTAACAGAATTTTTGAAGTTAGTACGGTTTCAGATATATCAATATTTTGCCATGTAGGACATAAATTGTTAAAAATTATGGAACCTTTTATTACTGTTACAGATCTTTTATTACTGTTACAGATATAAAAACAAATCACGCGAAAAAAATATTGGATTTCGTAGTAACTGTTAAGATTTTACCTGCGCCTTAGCATAGGTCTGCTTAATTTCTACGCGTTGGATGTGGAAATTAAGTTCTGGAGGAATTTACAAGTCCAAGATGACGGGATATATCCTCCTTTAACAACGAGGTCTTGAGAGCCGGCGAGGGCGAAATGAGATAAATATGGGGCAGCACCGGAATAAGGGCGGGGGAAACGGGAGTAGGCTACCCCGAGAAAACTCGCCACGACGACGGCTAAATCCACCACGTTTCCCGAAAGTCCCAGTGACCCGCCGGGAACCAAACCCGGTTCACCTCGGTGGGAGTCGAGTAACCACCACCTCCTACAGCAAATGCAATGTGCTCACGTACAAATTTACAGCTTCACGCGAACCACTCCTAGTTTACTGAAAGACAATTGAGATATTTTTCTTCTTTTTTACATTTAGCAATGCCAGAGAGGGAAATGTGCAGTATGACTTATTGTCAAGACTACTGTCATCTAAAAATGTAACGGAAGATCCAATCCCTCGCTATTTACGATTTACGGAATTCGGACCACAACCTGCAATACACAGTGTGTATTATGTTTTACGTTTCGGAAGGGTACAGGGTTGTGATTTGTACATTTTAGGAGGTCTATTGCTAGACTTTTGCTAGTACAATTTCCTAAGTCACTATCAAGGGCAAAATCTCTTACCCCGGCACGTAAATAATCAGTGAAGCTGCGACAATTCGATTAAGATTGAGAAGCTATTATTAAGTAACACGAGAAAAATTTCTTTAAACCTTTAAAAATTGGACTTGTGGCGAAAAATGGATAAATCCAATACTGTGGGACTGAGTCCCTAAAACCCCCAGAATTACGGTACTTATTTTCTCTTCCAAAAGCTTTAACATCTACATAAAAACCCCATATGGCTCACATTAAGTTCCTAACGGCATGATTTTCGTTTTCACGACGGTAATGCCGTAACAACGTTTATAGGCTGTTCACGGTAAAGTGAGCACTTTAAGGCACTTCTAAATTTTTCCTTTCATCCAATTTCCATCTTCCTGCTGCTTTTATATATAATCATTGCAATGCGACCAATAAACACTGTTTGTACATTTCACCACCCTCAAAATTTAATACCCGAGGCTCCAATAACATATATTTATTAGTGGTTAATGTCTGTTGGGAGGGCCTTAAAAAGTGCTCACCTTACCGTGAACTGCCTATAACAGCGCAGAAGGCAGAGTTGCTGTCAGTCGCCTACTAGGACTCCATTTATTTCGACAAAAGGAAATTATTTCAGCTAATTTTCTGTTATTTTATAAGTATTGTAGCGCCACCACAGCGATCCGGGTTCAATCCGCAGGCTCACGCCCGGATTTTCGCAAATACGGCGTATATTGTCACAGACCGTGGTTTTTCTCTGGGTACTTCCTCTTAGCAAGTCAATCTTTAGATACCACGACACCTACGAATCCCAATACTAAAGTCTGTGGGTTTTATTTCCGCCCCAGAGTATGCCTCTCCAGAACTTGGAGCACTGGATTTAAATATTCATAGCATGCAACTGTTTAGTTATTTCTTTAAACTCCTTCTAATTATATCTTTAAACTTCCTCCTCTCACTCCACTAAAGGCAGCAACCATACCATATTTTCGTACCCTTCAATGGTTTGCATAAAAATAAATATTTCACAAATTGCAGAAGTCCTCTCGATATTCCGCAGCCAGCTACGCGCAAGGTGGTATGTAAAACGAAGCCAGTCATTTTGCTGCAAGGCATTACATAAAATATAGCAACATAGTCATGGTGACTGTTACAAAGCTCTACTTGGTGATATGTATTTAACTGAAATTAGTCTTTTATATGTACAGTCACGGCATAAACAAAACTGCGTGCATCAGAATAGTCCTGAGGGAGGAGGTGAGTTGGACGCCATCTTGAATTTATCCATATAACTCAAGGCGTAGAGCATTTTTGGATTATATTATTTTAATTTCTTGTACTCGCGTCGCTTCTGTAGTCATCGAGTGTAATTAGTTCATTCTATTTCCGCCATATAATAAATACAAGATGCCCCAAATCAATATTTACAGTCATTGTACGTTAACAATAGAAACGATTAAAGACAATACAATGGGACTGCGTTTGTTTGACGTTATAAGGTCAAAGTTGGATATATGCGAGCAACTTGTAGCCATTCTGCTGTGGCCAGTTCCGTTTGCAACCGTGAGCAGCTTTATACCATCCCTTTCGGAGAGCGTAAAAGCCAGTGGGTGTTGACCTAATCCCTACTGGCAGCTCACTCTCTCTTCTTTTAATCTTCAGGTTCCACTGAGGAATCGGGAGGAAGAAATCCAGTTGCGCAAGCTTCCCTCACCAGTGTGATATGCAAGCATCACTCTGGTTAGTCCAGCCATACTCCACAATCAAAGACCCACCACCTCTCTACTAGTCTTTCACCCCACCTAATAAAAAACATGATTTTCCAACATGTTTCCTGTAGCATTTCTTTAGACTAAGTAATGTATGAATGACTTTGAATTATTTCCTGTCTAAAGGAATTTTTGCGGGCCCTTTACCAGTTTTTTCCCTTTCTCTTCTTAGCTATAAGTAATTTAGGTACACTTACGGAGGTAGTAATAGCCCCAGTTGCTGGCGATGATTGCCCAATCTCTCTCTGTCGCGATGCATGCCTGCTTGCATAAGTCCCTTCCCTCTTAGGCGTACGGGGTTAGCCCTGACACGCAATAAAATCCTGTCCTATCGTCGAGCCTCAATTCCACCTAACACTTGGATTAAGGTAGATTTTTAAAAAATTGCCATGAGCGGCAGCACTACAATTGTACAGGAAATGGCGCAGATAATGTTTTTTTTTTCAATCAACGTAAGTATAAACGATGGAGAGCAGAATTCAATACCGAGCCTCCATCACGTGTAACAACACGAGTATGTGACGAGACGAGGGGAACGGAACTGCGGAGGCTGCGAGTACGTTCCCCCATGGATAAGTCCGGACGGCTAGCTGTGCGTGAGTCCTGTCGGTAATTCAATTGCCCATCGCGTTTTAACAAAAGGAAAATGGAGGCCCTACATTCCCACGTTACTTCAGGCTATGACTGAATACGATCCAGATAGGCGTATTGTGCCAGCTGTCCACCAACTCTAGTGTACGTCGCAAAGTCACGGGCACTGGATACCACGAGAGACGCGATTGTAACCGCCTGTGAATAAACTCCCATGGAAACAGTCGCTGTATCATTCTCTTCTACAGCGTTGTAAACGATGTTTTGCTGCTGATGGCGCACTCAGAACATTTGTAACTATATTAACATTCGAACACACCGAAAGTTGCCCTTATTGGGTTAAATACAAGCAGTCCCATCAGATGGTCTGTAATAGTTTCTCTGTTATTCACGTTCAAAGAGTGTAAACAATTCGTGGCATCCGGTGTAAATATATTCAGTGTCACAAAAACTGTACCTCTTCAGTACCCCCCCCCCCTTTTTTTTTCATCACACAAATACCAAAGCGCCTATTGTTGCGTGCTGGTTCACGCTTGCTGACGTCACTTGCAACCCGGCCTTCCGTTGGTTGGCACGGTGGGCTCGTCGGAGGTCAACCGCGCGCCTTCAAGGTCACCAAGCTTGGCTCCGCCACAATTATCTCCAAACAGAAAACAATTTAATTATGTCACGCTTTAAATACTGAGGTATAACAATCTGTGTTCAACTCCTGGTGTAACACTGCGACGTCACGCCCGCTGCCAGCTGCAATTCACTCATACACACATATCCTGATGCAGTCACATTTTTTTCCCCAGGTATACATGCCTATAATGTAATACTGCAAACAAGAACGGCGGAAGGGTAGACTGAAAATAACAGATCTTGCTAAACGCAAAATATAAAGTTTAAGATGAATCTGAATTAAACATTTCTGATGCACGCCAGATCCGCCCAGGCAGGTTGGTGTTTACGCTAAAATTTAGCTCCGGGTTCCACATTCCAGTTCACCTTGGCGACTCGGCTATCTTATCCCACTCAAGTCCTGTTTCAGTCATCTTTAAATGTCTTTAGAATAAATTTCAATCAAACTTTTTAGGGAAATGCGAGTTTATTTCTGACTAAACGTTTGCTCTCAAGATATTTTTCCAAGTGGAATAAACAGCTACTGGAATGCAGTACGAAGGCGATAGGCAGGACTCAACATTCTCGCAACCTTCAATCAGCGACACCTATTTACAAGACAAGGGCAATAAACATCAAGGAGGGTATCGGATGTAAATTAAGGCCAAATCGTATTTTACAATTGTACGAAAGCCGATGGAAAAAACGAAAGAAGGGTAATCCTATAGAATTGTTTTTACTACCTACGAGAGCAAATGTATTTTTTGCCCAGCTATTTGTGACGCCGTATATTTTTATATGTGCGAAATAAATACACCAATATTACAAACAAAAAAAACAGTTGTTCGCAAAGTTGACAAATACAGTTATCTAGGATTGCCATATATATATATATATATATATATATATATATATATATATATATAATTAGTTTTTCTATGCTAACTTCCTAAAATATGTAGAATTGAATTTACGTTAGTTTATGTCCCACGCCAAGTGCTACCAGAGTGGCCTACTTTAAAATAGGAAAGGGCAAAAACCAACTCTACAGAGTCGGGACACACTTACCTGGCACAACCCGAAGCGCCAGAAATTCTTGCCTAGTATTACATAAGCTTCTTTAATGACGCAAAAATTGTGGATTTCAGAAACGACGTTTCCATGAACTATATTAGTGGCTAACGCAGGATAACGGTTCATTGCGCTTCATTAAATTTGTGATTACAATGTATTCATCTAGGCGGTAGTAACTTGAGAATTAAACATTTGGTTCTTGTGCGATAGATCTACCTTTTAATTTGATTCCTACAACACATTCTATCCTATTTCAATCTTTGTTCCTAACATCTTCAAAACAATCCAGTTAAAACTCCGTTTTGCGTTGTTTTCACCGCAATTCTTGAACTTCAGATAATTTCTTCACAATTGAAACTGCATTCAGTTATTTGCCATCATAGTAAATGGGGTAAACAATGGTGGTCAAGATATTTCACAATATTACCTCACAGGAATATTTTTCAGTCCGCCGTAGTCTTCCACTTACTACCACCTTTGCTTTAAAATTTGATTCGCTTTGAAGTCATTAGTTTTATGTAACGTCCTGGAGTTCAATTTTAATGTCATTTCACGCACATCCGTAGCAATTGTTTGGAAAATGTTTTGTTTCGGCCAAATCTGGCCGTTTTGCGACAATTGAAATAAGCATCAGATTTTTTTATCCACGCTGGTTAACATCACAGTGCAATTAAACATGTGCATTCCTTAACTTTCTAACCCTAGCAGATTTTAAAACATAATTAAATGTCTTTTTTTTTCGTGATGCCGGAAAAGTCGCCGAGATATAGACAAAAATTAATTCACTGCAAATATTTTAAATATTGCTGTTACATGCAGCCGCTCAGCGTCCTCTCCCTCCTCCTCAGCCATGCGAAGTGCTGTGCTCCAAGAGCATCACTGGTATAGACTGTTCATTGTAAAGTGAGCCCTTTTGAGGCCCTAGTGACTTTTTCTTTCAGCCATTTCTTACCCTTTAACCATCTTTTTAAATGAATATTGTCACGTAAGTAATGAACACTGTGTATATATTCCACCGCTTTCGGAAGTTTACGTCTAAGGTTAAAATAAAATAATTCATATCGACTATTATTCTACACGAGAGGCCTTTCAAAAGTGCTCACTTAACTGTGAATAGCCTATAACCGGAAAAGCGCACACAAAGTTGGAAACGGGCCACTTCCTAAATCTGACGCGTGCCGCGATAAGGCTATCGGGACTGATGCCGCTGGCGTCATTGGGAAATTGAATGCCTTAGGTGGTCACTGCACGAATTTTCTGGTCATCACCCCACCTCCCCTTCTGCGTGGCGCAAGGTGCGAATAACCTTCTGGGCCAGGTCAGTTCAGCTACACAAGCGGCGGTGTGTCTGTGTTGAGTGTCTGGAGTGCCGTACGTCAATTAGCGCCAGGTGTGTGGTTCTATCGGAGCGACGACAGTGACCAGCAAGTGTAGTCTGCGAGCACTAGGGCAGGACAGAGTGATAGGATGCGTTAGTGGCAGACATTTAAGTCATGTTAATGAATGACGGTGAATATTTTGAGCATTTGTGTACAACTAATAAGTGATGATTATGCGACTCTAGCTAGTATAAATACAGAGATAAGGACCTTAATTTTAACTCATACTATCCTTATCAGTGAGCGCAATATTAAATGCCATTAAGTGTTAAGATTAGGAAGTTTAATTTAGTAAATGATCACTGTATGCATTTTTATAGTATTGTAAATGCATTAAAATACTAAAATTAGCTATTTTCCATTACGATTGATATCCTTCACGAATTCCAATATGATCTAGGCGACTTGCAATATGAACGAGCTCCATTTTATTAAAAATTAATTGTTGCGATGAAAACTGCGTAATTTCTGATTTGATTTTTCGTAACTTTCACTTATTAGGTATACTCAATGAAGTAACGCAGGAATTTTTTATACACCAGTCTACGAAATCAGAGGGATATTGCACATTTGTAAAACATTCTCCCATATAGAATTCTTTTTGTAAAAAAAAATTTACTGAATGCAATGTTGAACCTACTACCCTGGTCTAGATTATAGAATCTTGTGTCGCAATATCTTAAAAAATACTGGAATTAAAAAAAAAATTGCACTTAATATTACTTTTGTAGTGCGTGAATTACTAATTATTTTTTGTAAAAGTTTTAATGTGTGCGTAAGCTCGACCATATGGCTAACTCAAAATAACATATTACACGAAAAAACAATAATGAAATCAAATTCTCACGAAAAAGGAACGCTGAGGGTGACTATCGCGTCTACGGGCAATGTACTAAACAGTAGTCTGCATGTAATAATGAAACATTCTGGAGTGACAATATCATTTCCATTGCGATAAAGTTGTGTAGTTACCTGAATGTATTTATTTTTCAATAAAACTGTCCGAAAGTGCCTGTTCATGGCGTGAGCAAAAACCACAAAGTTAGGCTCCAGTTTGCACTACCCGGCACGTACAAAAAAGGAAAAGTAATCCCACACAATACGTGTTCATTACCAATAACAAAATGCTGACAAAAATTGCAAGTGTTTAGGTCGTACAGTAACGTGTCGGAATCGTATTACAGAGACCGTAGGTTAGATGTTCGCAGTGCGAAATTTCCGAGTTTTACGTTCCCCTTTCGAGTACATTTTAGTGCAGTCATTTAGTACAGGCTCTTCTTATAATTGCTTGTCAATTATACTATTACCTCTAGAAAATAAAAACATAAGGTTATATTTCGAAAGATGGACCATCGTTCACGCACCATTTTAAGAAGAAAGATTTCTAAAGTCAAATTTGATACACCGTGCTATAATCACATCCATGCAGCGGGCTCTCAAATATTTTACTTCAGAGGCATTACATATTTAAAGAATTTTCCTGATAATGAAAACGTGGCCAAGAAAACCAACATGTAACGGGTTTACATGACATCACCAAGGCTTCCTAGTCCGCCACGAGTGCGGGCGGTAAATCGTCCCGGTCTGCTCTGCGCACAAACAAGTACGGCCTTGGTGGGCGAGCCAAGGTCGGCCTCAACTGCGCAGTTGCGCCGCAACAGGCCGTCAGATTAGCGGCATAGCACAAGAAAAATGTTACTTGCAGACTGCTGCTTGTTTTTAAACACGTATCGCCAAGGTCGGCATCGGCTACAGCATAATGGCCTACCTCAATCACATTCTCATAAAAACCAAAACATACATAGTAAATAACCAGCTGGGTTAAGCGCTTACTTAAAATTCGACCACTACATGATTACGGCAGAGAAGACATTTCTAAAACTTTAACTTCTCCCGCTTGTCATGGCGACTAAACGAGCTGTAAGCGTCAAATTTCTTGGCATGTAGTGCCCATAGACTAATGATGAGGTAGACCGCTTATTCGTCTTCTGCGCATGTACCCAACATTGACCTGCCCCAATCCTACACAACTGTCAAAGTCACATGGTCAAAATGATGAATGTGTTTGTTTATATTTTAATCTTTAAATGACATGCACTATTGTATTAATCAAATACTTTTACCAATTTGAATTTAGTATAACTATTACAAATTGGTTAGAGGAAGTATAAAAAACACCTCTAAGCACTTGTTAAATCAGTTTTGTGACCCAAAATCCTAATTATGCCGTTTTTGCTGAACGCCTTAGAAGAAAAGCAGTTCAATGTTGGGACACGGAGATTGGTTGTGCCGATCTACATTCTCAAGTCTCTGACACATGGCTAAACATAGACTAACCAATTACGGGAGCTCACACGACCGTTCGCCCCAGAGAAAGTGTATAGGCGACCGAACTAATGTGTAGAGGAGAATTATTTAGCAACGAACACAAGGCTGGTTTAGAATACATATTATCTTCTAGCTTACGACGGACTTATTTAACAGACAGGTTCGTGTTATGCAACTTATCTGGACAATATTTACACCACTTACCGTTAACACTAATAACATTTTACCACGTAACACAAAAATAACATTCATGTTCAAGTTGTTTCAATTTTTTATGGTTCAGTTATGTTATCTGTAGCATGCAGTAACTTACGGTGTACTGCTCACGCGAATATAAAGCACTAGGTAACTATGACCGGAAAATGACGGGAAACTCAGATTTTGCGATGAGAAATATCTAAGGCCTTGAAAAAGTTAAAACTCGACAACAAGCAATATAACTGCTAACTGCAATCCATGCACGTCTACGGTGTTTATGAAGTCAAATTACAACCACTGTGTACAATCTGCACTCTACGAAGCAGAATCACCAAAAGACTTTCGGTGCGACCTTTAAAATAAATGCCGTACGGCGAGACATCGCCCGTATAGAATTAATCAAATTAATTATGCCGGTCCTCAATGCCACCTTACGAGTTAAAATATGTATGGCTCCACTTTTCATTTTAATTAAATAAATAGTGTTGTTTACGACCAGACATAGACTGTTCGCGGTAAAGTGAACACTTTTGAAGCCCGTTACTTTTCCTTTCAGCCATTTCTTATCCTTTAACCCCATTTTAAAATAGATATTGCCACGTAAGTAATAAACACAGCGTGTATACTCCATCACACTCGGAAGTTTACGTCAAAAGCTAGAATCAAATATCGTCCCTCCAAACACAAAGCGGCGTAACATAATTTTTCTGCTTTTCGAGGAGAGCAGTTAGAAGTGAACAAACTATTCTTTTACTTCCGTAGATGTTTGTTATAAATTATGGCGAAAGAGTTTTATCCAATAATGAAATATGTAATTCATTTATATAACTGTATTTTTATTTAAATTATTATTAAAAACCCCAGATACGCCTGTTTGTGCTAATAAATTAATTTTGAAATGTGGTATGAATATTTAGATACGCCCATATAGACCCTTAAGATGCAAATGAGCTTTACTTGTATTGAGCTAGTGTTTGCCACAGAAATGGGAAGAAGAGTATGCTATCAGTATCAAAGAATTAAAAGATGTACATAAAATGACGACAAAACATCAATTCACTATATTCTACAAAATAAATTGAATAATTAGTAAAAACATTGAATGTACTTATCATTGAGTGTGATGAATTATGGACAAAGAAAATTAAGTGCAATGTTAGAAAGAATAATTTGATTCTGTGAATTTACTACAAAGTCGTTAAAAATATTAAAGTTCCACATAATAATAAGCAATGACAAAAAAAAACAGAGTTCTTTTAACCTTAAGTGTTAAAAATTATGACACACTATCTTGTGCTTCTATCGTTGGCACTGTTCTGATACCATTCATTGTTCTTCATGAGGTAGTTATCTGCTAAAAGTCTTTATGGGTCTCGGATTGTATCACTGGCGTTTGTCCTTGACACAAGGATAGAAGATCCTGATATTTCTTGCTGGGCAATTTTGGTAGCTCCACAAGTGGTTTAGGCAGTTTCTTAAGGGCTTCCGCGCCTTGCCTTTTCAGTGATAGGCATTTGTACGATCTCCCTGGAAGATGTATTTTGAAGAAAATCATTTGCCTGTCGGTTTTATTCACTCTCAGTTCTATAATTTCCGTACACTTAAATCTGCCCATGGAACCAATGAAACAATTAACAGAATGCATGGGCATGTATTTTGATAATTGCTTGAAGTCGGTAGGTTGCATATCATGCACAACGTATGGTTTCTTTCTCCTAGCCAGACGAAAAATTCGGATAAGCAGAGATGGTATAAAAATATCACCTGCCTGTTAGATCGCACATGCTATTGCGCTATAAGCAGAATCCCCTTAGCTTTGGCCATGATTAGGTTCGAGAAAATTATGAGTAATTTCTTCTAGAGATGAACTGTGATGAACTACGTAAATAAGCATTGTGGCGACTATAGTGTTTTTATTTTGCCCGCCACAGCTGTCCGCAAAGAGTGCAACGGTGTTGGTGTAAAGTTCAACAAGTTTCCTGATAAACATGTAAACACACGTAGCAGTTTCTGATGATCCCCTTCTGCTTACAGTTTCATTCCAAGTGCAGCAAAAATAATCCTTTGTACCAATGTTGTAAACTATAAAATTATGAACGGATAGCCTTTCCTTATAAAGCACAGCACTTTTCTTAGTGATTGGGAGATATAACTTCTTGTAAATATAATACTGCGCAAGCACAAGAAGGGTCACGCATGGCCCTTTGTTTTGTCTGAACTTTTATTTCTCTGGTTTTGTCCTTTCCTTGATTATGTAATGTGAATGTCTCCTTTAATGTGTGTGTGGCTTCAAACGTACCTTCACTGTAGCTCATGCACAGACTACACTGGTCTTTCTTTGGTCTTATAAATTACAAATTTAATGATCGAAATACTAGCCTGTACAATTCAAGGCTTCCTTTGGATTCTTCAGTCTGTATATCATTTAGATACATGTACATTTGAGATAAATTTAGATCTTCATGAAGAAACTCTTTCGAAGACTTCTCCCGACAGTAGTGCGATTCAGCTGAAGGAAATCTGTTTACATGAGCTGTCATTTTGATCCACACAGTTTCATCTTTCTCTAAATGAGATGGTCGTCTACCCCCTCGCTTTTCTGGTTCAATTATGCCTGTACCACATTTTTTTTCTCGCAAAGCAGTAATTAGAAAATTGGTAACTGGGAAAGGTCACAAGCACGTGCACTAACACATACTATTTCCATCAGAATACAACCTGAAAGATAAAAGAAAACATAGGACATAACTGAGGGTGACACTTGAATATGCAAGAACAAACAGGCTTATCTACAGATACGCCTATTCGTGCTAAAGGATCCATACGAAATTCCAACCACATACAGGCGAACGTGGAGATACGTCCTTTTGAACTTGTACAAACAATTCGCCGTATCTGAATAGTGTCTACTATTCAGATACGGCGAAATGTTTTTCCTTAATATCTTTCAAACCGTTCGTCGCAGAGATACGCCACTTCGGAACAGTAAAATATACACTTTGAGACACCCCACAATGGCTCTAACTGAAAATCGTCAACAATTGAGTTACGTTCCTTTTGTTTTTGGAGGGACGATATATATTTTTGACTATTATTGCACGTAAAAGCGCTATCAAAAGTGCTACCTTTACCCTGAATAGCCTACATTAAAACATTCAGGAAGATATGGAAATTAATAGGCTTTTTGGTAACGTGGTGCTTTTCATTAGCGACCCACACTAATGAATGTAGTCACTTGGTAAGTGCCATCTCCGTCCTAGGAAGAGTACCCACTTTAAAGTTATTTATGTACTTAAAATACTTCGTAAGAATTAAATATAACACTGCATACATCACAAAGTACAAATATAATCAACGAAATTATGAAGGGTAGCTACCGATTAACCACAAGCACTTGCTTTTGCAATTTATTGCAATACACATATTCAGTAACTTAATTTACAATTGAACAGAGCATGGAACAATCAAACACCATATTGCATCACCTCTTCGCCTCCCGCCATATTACTTTACTGACCAAGGAAATTCCACAGGTAACACGTCAACCACCTAATCCCCAAATTAGATTACACAACAAAAGTAAAGTCGGCGTCTTGTTTCTACTTGTAAAAATGCTTTTTACAGAAGAATTTCGTGCGTATCAATAATTACAACCTTTGAATTTTTTTTTTTTTAATTTAATGACCACCAGATTAACTTTGTGTACGAGCCCACGTTTTCGGTGTACCCATTTCGAAGCAAAGTTACTATTTCTTAATTTCCAATAGTCTTATATACCCCCTAACATCTGAAATGAAAAGCGAAAGATTCCTGTATCGAGCCGTTCATGAATTTGGGCAGATGATTATGCAGTCTACTAAACAGTCTACTACCCTTCCAAGCAAAGCGTAACAAAGTAACTTAATATATTTTATTCACCGAAGTCATGTCAGCAACCAAATGTAGTTCAGATGATTCTTCTCTTAGGAGTAAACTCACTAATTACCTTCCCCCCCCCCCAAACCATTTATCTTAACAGAACATAGATTGAAGAAATTGAGGTATAAACTAGGTTATACACAAGTTATTATTAAGTATATTCACAGTCGAATCACATTATTATGACCACTTGCTAGTATGCAGAGTAACCGCCCTTCGCAGCACGGACAGCAGCTATACGAGCTGGCAGTGACTCAGTCAGGTGCTTGTAAGTCTTCACGTATATCTGGAGCCATGCTGTCTGCAGTGAATCCCACAACTGTTGAAGTGTGCGTGGTGGAGGAGACAGACGGCGAACACGACGATCGAGGTGGTCCCACGGATGTACAATTGGATTGAGATCGAGGCTGTTTGGGGGCCAGAGAAGAACTTAGTCTTCATCGTGCTATTCCAGCCACGTGTGTACACTTCTAGCCGTGTGGCAAGGGGCATTATCGTACTGGAAGATCCCATCGAGAACATATTTATATTTTATTAATAATTTCTCGGCTTTTTACAACACGCAGATAACACACAATTAAAAATTACGCACAAAAATATCAAGTAACTCGTAAAATGTAAATTTTCTATGATCGTGCATTGCCAGTATGTACTATACATCCGAAATTATTACGCGAATACGAATAAGCTCTGCAAAAGGGGTAGAGCCCAGTTAAACGCAAAGCTGTGTACGCTGTCATGGTGCATTAGCTCGTCAAACCAGCGCGCTAGTGATGCAAAACTAATCACCCTCGGCTGGGGGGCTAGTTATTTACATACATCGCTGCGCCGCTAGTTGTTATCGCCTTTGCCGGGTCAGCCACGTGCGTCCTTGAAGCAGCGACTCCACACGCCCACACACACACATGCCGCCGCCTTCTCAGGCACGCGACGCGTCCACAAACACCCGACAGATATAAACAGCCCACACGCACAACAATGCCGCCAACTGCGACACTGGGAGCAACCCACATTCACACACCTGCCGTAACCGCCTTAACCCTCGCCCGTTTCTAAATAAGCCACCGCATTAAGGTCATTGCCTGGTTTGAAGGCAGTGAGAATTTGGTATAGGAAACATCAGTGTAAGAAATGAGACAGCCAAGCTCTGTATCACCGCAGATACAACAATTTGTTTCGCGGTAATTTATTTATTTATTTTTTAATATTAGGTTTTTCTGATCTTTCCAGGAAACAGGATGTACATTAATTTTACAAAAGGCTATGGCGGCAAAGAAGAGCGTATTTTTTCTACTCGAAAAAGTCCCTGATGGTATATCTTTTACCAGGAACGTCAAAAAACGAATTTCACTAGCATGTATTTCCCTATACCTAACTCTCGCCGCTTTCAAGTCAGGCAACACAGCCATAAGGCTGCTGATCACCAAAAGTGTTCGTTATTTTATATTTGTGCAAAATAGTGTTCAACCTTTAGACATTACTTACAAGTGATATTTCTTTGCGCAGAAAAATAGGACCGCATATTACTTGCACAATGATTCAACATCACAATTTTAGTATTTTTGGGATGAAAAAATAATACATATTAACTCATCGAAATAAGATAATTCACACTGAAATACGATGCCATTAATTCCTCCAATTTATCTTTAACCATGCTATGAAATATTTTCGCAATTTTTAAAAATTGGCTAGAATAACGAAGTTTTCCCCGTATTTTTCATTTATAGAAGTCTACGAATTATTACTTTTTGTTAAAACAAATTTTGCTAAGCACAACTAAAAACGAATTAGGCTAAGACATGGCCTTTCCGGTCACCCTTGTCCAATTTTCTGTCAATGTTTTTTTTATTTGTAAATTCCAAAAACACCAAAAGTGTGATTTTGACACGCCACAATGCAAACGCTATGCGAACTTAAATTTCTGTACGCAAGGGCAAGAGTACTTACCTGTAATGCCTACAAATTGAGAGGTATTTTGTACAGATTATAAATAATGCATTTATTTTGGTGGCCAGTAGTTTTATGGCCCTTGAAAATGCTTGCATTGCACATGTTGAACGAGGAAGGTTTTCAGCAAAACATTTTGCTTTAGCAGTACTACGGACAAATTACCATAAACTTGGTTCTTCTCTCTGTAATTCAAGAAAGAAAGAAACCAGAGAAATACTTTCCCCTGACCTAAGTTTGGCGAATAACGGATGGGTATAAATTTAAAAGAACACTCATTTCAATTTTGATTTTAACTAACAAACATTCAAGCATAATTTTTTTTTTACTTGCTTCAAGAAAACAATTTCCGACACCGAAATACTATTTAAAAAACACACTACAAAGTTTAGGCAGAAGGATTATTATGTCGAATTTTTGGAGCCTACAGCTAGTTCTTAATTTTATCACGAAAGCGCCGTAAGAGTTTCCAGGGTAATGTCTGTAGGAACGAGCGCAGGCGTGTTTACAAATGCTGTGGTATACAGTGGCTATTGACCTAATTACCCGTAAGAGGAAGGAGTGTGCACTCTGTTTCAACTCTTCCACGCGCCAAACATCTCGTGGTGTTGCCAGCCTGGTCCCGGCTAATAATTCCCCCGAGTAAACTGCCGCCGTGTTAGTGGCACAAGGCTGCCGGCCAGGGCGTTGCACCCAGGGCAGGCAGCCTCTCGCCACTGCCAACTCTGTCAGGCGAAACACTTTTCTCGCTAGCATTTACACCGATCAATCACGTAAACCATCTATCAAAACAAATCTCATTGTGTTTCCTTTAGGTGAACTGGACGGCGGCATATCAGATTTATGTAAATTTTGCCATTACTAACGTCTCATATTAATTCTTCGAAATGTAACTTTGCTAGGACATAGAACATTACTTAATATTGTTACAAGTGAGTAGGCCTGAGAGGCGTATCTGAGTTCGGGAGGGATGGAGGCCATAAAAAAAAATTAAAAAAAATAAATTTGATTTCTAATTTATTCACTCTGCTGTTGTCTACAGCATTACACATTAGCTGCCTCTACTTTTACTCTTTTTTTATTTAGCAGTGAACGCAATACTTAATGTCTGTTTCAACGTCAATTAATGTCCTTAATTGTCTCCGTTGGTTACAATCAATTAATTCATACCCATTATTAGCATGTGTTCAACCTATTTGTACCCATCACTTATAATGTATTTCACTCACGTATTTAGTCCAATAGCCCAGCCTGCCAGTCGCGTACTTCACTTCCTGATACTCGCAGTAACCGCCCCCTCCCCTACGGTTGATCAAGCCTTTCGTTCTATAGCTCGGAAATCAGCCACTCATTCATTCATCAACTACAACTCGCGGACCGGAGGCCTGCTGCGATATTTATAGAGCTCAGGCAACAATCTGGAAGGTTCAACGCACCCCGAGATGCGCTGGGAGAATGAGGTCGGTAATCCAGAACATTCTTCAGATATCGGACGAAAACAATACGACCAGAGTCTGCGGCGCGCATCTGTAATTCAATACCAGTCATTGCCTCCCGCCAACGCCATCATATTACAACTATAGTCCATTCCCGATTGGAAGCGACTTATGAAAATCAACCTTTGAAAAAAAAAAACACTCCAGGCATAACATGTCAACCTGTTTTTTCAATAACATGGATTCCACAAATATATAACACTATGGTTAACTTTACAGTACTGTATTATTGAATAAATAAAACTTTACTTTAATATCTTCTATAACTTATATTTATTAATTTTTAAATATGAATTAACAACAGCGAAAGCAACGACGTGTTCGCAGCGGGCGATAAGAAATAGTCACAGTTAAAATATTATTTTAACCTGGTTTTTTTGGTATACTATTTGTAAATCAAACGATGCCTATTAAAATATTTAGGTGCCCCGATGGCAACATCTCATTTTAACAGTTTAAAATGACAGCGGAAAATATCGTGAGTTGGCCGTAATGGTACGGTGTTGTTTTATAGAACGATAGCAACTTTGAAGCAACTGTCTGCTGAGCAAGGCTTGGCTCGCTCTCTCTCTCTCTCTCTCTCTCTCTCTCACACACACACACACACTCGGGAAGTTTCACTTCGCTAGTACACGAGAAAAATTGTACATGTTTTTAATTTTAGCATAATTACAGCAAAATAATGGTTTTTGAATTTCTAATTTACAACTGAAAAGAGATTTTAATGTTTGAATACTTATGTTAATATATTTAGATACGATGGCGGGGCAGAAACAAAGTGAAGTTGGCAGACGTGGCGAGCCATGACATGGCGTGTTGCTGTTTACTAAACGAAGCGTAAATTATACTTACACCGAAAAATACTTCAAATTACCACATCACGTTTGTAGATGTTTTTTTAAACCTACCTAAGCAAGTTACGAGGTAGTGATAAATCTGTTTTTCCGCGGCAGTAATAAATATACTGTCACGGCATGTTTCGTTAATCATTGCGTCTGTAAAATGGCATACATTTGTGCATCGTGGTCCATACGCTGGCCCTGCGTGTGCGTGATTTCAAATATTTGATATTAACTATATATAAGTTGTAAATGTGAACTGTTTTTATGGCGAAGTTATTTATTTACATCCACGTCTGTTTATTTATCACAACTTTGTACCTTTGCCCTGCTGGGTGTTTGAAGCACAGTCGTGTAACGTGATTTACCACCAATCAACAAAATAACCAAGCCCAGCCCCAATAAATTTCAATAAACCTAATACACAGTAAGTAGCAATACAAATAAATATGAGCGGAATAAAAGTTACGGTAGGCTTGTTTGTGTGCATGTTCACCGCTATATTTTAAGTTTCTATAAACAAAAAATGAGCGACACGAGTTGCGTGCTTGATTTTAATGTCGCTTTTTCGTTGGACTGGCTATTCCTTCGTTATTCGAACTGAGGCCGTCCTTCTAAAGAAATAACCCACGGCATATCAATAACAAAAAGTTAAATACTACAGTTCATTACCTCGCAGTTGTAACAGTGTTTAAAGCAGTCGCGGCAAAATATTAACGTGCATTACGTGTTAATGTGCTATGTCATGGAATACAAATATGTTACTGTGACGTAACCGTAAAAACTATCGTTAATTCAGGCAACTTTAAAACGTCATAACGCTGACCTAAATAATGTTATAGGCCTAAACTGTGAATGTTCGTACGAAATTGTTTTTGAAATAGACCTAAGACAGAATTCTTTGAAAAGCTGTAAACAGTAAACAACACATTTGACAGGTATACAAGTAGAAGTCACATTTCAATGTTTATTTTTAGGTGTAGCGAAAGTATACGAACACGTATACACACAATGGCATGTAAACATTGAGTTTGACAGATGCTACATGGCAGTCATATGGCAATGTTTGTTTACATTGGGCGGAAGGATACGAAACGGGCCTGCATGTAGATATTTAGCAGGACTCCGAGAAAGTTGTTTCCAATGGGGAATGGACTATATTTCAGTATCTTCTCTTACTCGCTTCTGCACTGAGGCGAGCGCGCAACAATATTTTAGAGACATATTTCTTTGGACTCCGTGTACTACTTTTGCTTGCATAGCCATTCTCAGTTATAGTCCATTTCATGCAAGTGGTCTCAAATTTGACAGTTCTAGGAAAGTAGTGCCAATGGCATCTGGGTGGCAATGTATCCTTCCGCCACAACTGAACTGTCATTGAAGGTGACTGTTTGAAAACAAACACTATGTGACTGCCAGTATTTGTAAACAAACAACATATGACTGCCTGTGCCTCCTCTCAAATGACTTTTAGGAGCTGTGAAGGGCTGTTCACACAGTTGCTGGTTGGCAACAATCCCATTTTTTTTTATTTTATAAATATTTTATGCAAATGACTAACAGCCCATGTAATAAGTCTATGAATTTATAATGTTTTACCTTGCAAAAAATTTGTTATCAGGATGCACGAAAAATAAATTGTAAAGGACTGTCAAACGAATAAAAGATATTTTATTGTTTTTGAATACACTCTAAATATATTAATGACAACTAATCTTGTCACACCTACCTGAAGCAAGTTCTTGTAAACAAAAAAATTTAGCATGGTTTCCACGAACATCAAATACCAAGGACCCCCTCCCGACCCTCAAGGAATGTACAAATACAGAAATACCACCACCCCCTCCCTCACCTTTTCAAAGACAGTATACATTCTTACATACAGGCTATGCCTACCATTGCATTAAAAGTACACAATTAAGCTTTGTGGTATGATATGACGACAAACTCTGTACAGCCTGATACTTTTATGGTGATTATAATTCTCAGAATGTGGTAGCCAAAATAATATTTAAGCAAATGTTACTTAATTTCAGTAATTTTAATAACTCTCATTTAATAACTCAAATGTTAAAGTATTTTGTATGTAGGCCTGCAATACTTAATAACTTTTCTCAAATACCTACGTGTTCAGATTGTCATGCTGCAAATAAAAACTTTTTTCGGACTAACTCAGTGTTGATATTTACACTGAAGTTCAGTCGCACAACCTCCCTCTTCAAAATTGTGAATACAGCCATAGGCTTGTTCTCGGGTACCTAATGAAAAACTGTATTTCAGTTCTGAGATGTTACAAAGTGCTCTAGAGAAGCAGATGTGACCTACAGCAACAATATATGAAACGAACATATTACTTACACACCAGAAAGATGCTCCACCTACCCAAGATTGAATACATCATAAAGTTTATTTTCCTTAGCGATAAACTTTGGAATGTTGCAGTTCCTGCTGACGAATGAGACACTTGCTTATAATGTTGGAGCACCTTCGTTGGGTGCTTAAATTGAAAGAATTTTGTTTGATAAGTATGTTGTAATTTACTCGATATCAAAAAGTTGTCTTTCCAATGCAAATCCTGTTTATGTGAATAATTATTCTGTTACTCTTACAATATTATTAACAACGTATGTTAAAAACATATGAGCGCTTTTAATTTGCAAAACAAAAATGCTCTAAAAGTTAGACTCCAATGTTGAATCCTACATGCCATTATTGTTACTTTCAAATACAGCCTTTAAAAACAGCAAAAACATTTAAATTTATTTGCTAACAAGTATCCGTGCGTAACAAGCTGGACAAATTTGATATACGTTATAAAAAAAATAAAGTGATACAACTTACACGTTTGTATGGCCAGTAAACTTTACATTTTGAAACCCTCCAGAACCAGAGTGTTAGAGTTTCATCTATCAGTAATAACACAGAGAAATGTTCATAGCAATGAAATGTGGGCCCAATTAGGGTATCATCTTTATTTTATTTCGAGGTAAAAAGGAAAAAGTGAGCACAGCGGCGGGGGCTTTAGTTTATCGTCTTTCGTGAGACGGGATTATTCCAATGTAATTACGATGCCGGAATCACATAGCCCCAACGCGCACGACACAACGGCCAACAGCCAGTGGAATACAAGCCCGTAAGCCCGGCCGATTCTGTCGTCCGACCAACAATTTTGGATTAGAAATGATTTCTATTTTTCGTTGTCTCATGCGGCACGGCGCACAGAATGTACAACACTGCAAAATGATATTGTATTGCAAGGTTTCCCTACAATGGTAAATACGCAGCTTAAAAGAAAAATAAATTGAAAACTACTGTATTTAACTCTTAAAAATAATAATTTTACTTTTGTATGCATTAGCGATACAAATTTGTCACCATTATGTATTACAAATTTCCCTCTTGTTCACCACCTTTGGGGCTAACGTAGCCTATCAGCGCCTTCTAAATAGTTAGGTTAAATGACAAGTGTATGGTGTTGGCCGTGCTGTAAATTCAATTAATCACATTGAAATGTGTCGTGGTTGCGTTTCTAGTCGTGTCGTAGTGTGTTGGTCGGGGCTATGTGATTCCGGCATAAATGTGTGGCATTTTGAGTAGCATATTGTTTTGATGGCGCAGTGGAAAATTATGCTCGTATGGAAATAACATTTAAATTATTGAAACTTTAATCAAAATACAAAACGCGATACATACGTCGCTGTTCGTATTCGTACAGATGCAGCAATATATACACGCACACACTTTGACCGAAATTAACCTCACACTCGAATTTACGATGTAGACAAACAAATACTATTCACTCACTACAAAAGTGTGGAAAGTGCGGCATTTTTCAGGCCACGTGCATTTCAAAAATTATATTAACGGTTTACAAATACATTTACAAACTTACTGTTGTGACCTTCTGAACACGTGTTTTTCTATGGCAATCCTTGTCAGTTTATTTAATTAAAATCACGTCTGTTCGTCACTAGCATTAAATAATTTTGTTTGCACAATCATTCAGTAAAATCAGCACTGCGCATGTTTCCTGATACAAACAACTTAAACTTATATACGGGAATAATATTCATGTCACTTCATTGTGGAAGGCGGTTAGGAAAATGGCGTAACGAGCAGTTTTAACGACATACCGATTAATATTACATTTCACTCAACAAAACGCACTACAAAGGAACCTACAACCAACTATGTTTGGAAAAAGCAAATAAAAAATAATCAACTACCGATTAAATATTCCGACAACACCAATACGATATTCGTATAATAAACATGATGAGAAAAAAGCGCACGCACAAATGCCTTCACCGGGCTGGAAACAAACATGGCTAGCCATTGGCTGGAAACGTTTACTGTTCGTACGTGTCGACATACTCTGTCATAAATGCTAAACATGTTTTTAAAGTTCCGTTACAAATAGCCAAGAAAATTTAATATAACTTTAGAAACACAATTTAAACCATAAATGTTAAAAGTATAATTAAGATTACAACTTTTAGTTAAGAGTACTATTTTCTTCCAAAGACAACCTAACACGGATCCCGCAGCAGTTCATCAGGTGATACAATACTGTAGGAGCAAGAGCATTTACTGTTTACGTAGTGTGTAGATTTGTCACATAGTCAAATTTGAGACCACTTATTATAAATGGACTATATTCTCACTTATTCCACACAGCAAAAAAAAAAAAGCCACTCCATTGATATTACAGTTCATGGCGCCACAATTGTCACATCGCAGCCGTCAAAATTATGACTGGACATCACAACTCGATTTAGCTAAGTCAGTCGAGACACGAAACTTCAAAGGCGCCACATTGAATTAGAAAGAGAAAAATAAAATAAGAAATTTTTGGTCTCGCATTATTTCATTTTTTATTTTTGAATTCCACATAAAATGTTCACCATCTTACAATATTGCAGAAGCACGAACAGATCAACTCGACGAAACGAAGACCGAACAGCGCCGCCATCCGTGATGACGTCATGTAACACTTATCGCGAGGCAAATCGAGAAGCACGTCGTGCTCTCGTCACGGGTGTTAAAAATCACCATTAAGGAAACGGTTATAATACATTCCTTTTCCTCATTATTTAAAGTTTAGTAGGAACATAAAAGAAAAATATATTTCTTTTGTGAAGATTGTATGTGGTTAACTGAGGTATATAAAACCTAACTGGAGATGATAATGAATGTCAATGGGAGAATTTTATAGAGTAAACAGTAATGTCGGGGAAATAAACTACGAGACGAGTTATTTTACATTATATGTCATGTTTGTAATTTTTTTTTCAACTATTGGGGTGTAGTTCTTGTACTTTAAGCAGAATACCAAACAGAGCTATATATGACAATGCATATTACAAAGTTTTTTTTATAACTCATCATTTCGGCGCAAATGTGTTTAAAGTAACTGTCTGCATATTAACATCAGATAAAACATTAAAACAAATCACTGCTGTAACTTAAGAGCACGCACTAACTGGATTTGAAAGAGGCTCGCTGGACCCAGATGAAAACCGAGAGGTAGCTCGAATCGACAGATCGATAGGTCTTCCAATATCACTTTTCATATTTCGTGCAAAGGATGCTTCGATTCGATATAGTCGTAAGATGTTTTCTGTTGTATGGAAATAAACAGTGACAAATTTATATGTGCAATAGCAATGCTATGTTTTCTGAAGAAAATGACTGGCATTCCATTTTATGTAGCTTACTAATCTAAAATTTTGTTTCGAAAATTTATTTCTAAGGGGTGGCGGGGGCACCCGCCCCCGGTGACACACTGTAAATTCGCGCGCCCCCACTGACAATGAGCAAGATTTCGTTTGAACATGTACGGGCATCCATGCGCCGACTGTATGCGAGGTTCGTGTGCGTGTTGGTGATCGCTCTTTCGAGCATCTAATATAAAATCAGGATGAAATAAATGGTTTGTTACACTACGTTTTGGCATGTCTTTCATTTCACCTTTCCCACCTGTTTGATGCGGCATTTCCGGACCCATGTTCTACGACAGTAAATGTTTATTTTGGTTTCGTGTACTACCCCTTACATTTGGCCAGATAGTTTCCGAGAAGCCTGTATACTGGCCAATGAGTAATACTGATTTAAACCACAACATGTTTAATACGTTTCAAAAATACTAACAAAATGTCTTAAACCATAGAACAAAAAAGCCATATCAAAATGTATATGAAAACATGACTACCATATTAACTAATCATCAGTGATATCACAATTTGTTCTCTTCTGTGGGAAAATAGCTTGAACAAGCATACATAGCTAAGATGTTTCGGAACTAAAAATACAACTACAATACATTTGTCAACCGATATTATTTCACATATATATCTACTTGAACACTTCTCGTGTATCTAACAGGAGAGTCTTTTCGGTAGATTTAAACAATCAAAACATTTGACAAACACATCTACATCAATTTCGCGACATATTGAAGACATCGCGATGTATTACGATAGGTGAAGTATAGAAGCCATGCAAGTGTTGAGAGCAGTCGAAGAGACGACGTGCAAAACGAAGTCTCCCAAGGGTTACGCGGCATAAAAACAGAGCTTGCAGCAATTGTTTTTTCAGCTGCAAAGAGGCAACCGCTCTCGCTGTGGCAACAGCAGCCGGCAGCACGCACGTGTCGTGCCGCTTCTGGCGGTTTCCACAGCTGCCGGAGAGTTTCTCCGACCTCCGGTGCTTGTAAGCTGCGCTAACGGCTGCACGTTGCATGGAGTACGGCAGCCTGTAAACAGTGTGATCGGTTCACATCACACGAAGTGCGCTGCGGATGTTTGGTAGAAAACACGTGATTCAAAAACGGTTGCATATTTTGTAGCGGAATCCGAACACGACAAGCATTTAATGGACGTCTCGTGCCCAAAGGGCAAGTTTCAAGTTAGGGTTGCCAACTTTTTCATTTTTGTAATAAGGGACTTTTCCGACATTCAAGGGAAATTGTCATTAAAAAATAAAATTTTAATGCTATCTATAATGTGCGAAAATCAGTGGTATACATCTATAAAAATGTTCTCTGAATATATACAAAAAAAAATGTGATTTACAAACAGAAAACCTATATTTAGCCAGTTTTGTTATTCAAATAGTAGTTTTTCATAATTTTGTATTCTTACAAATTATTCTATCGTGTTAGACCATCAAAGTAAACAATTACTGACATTGCGTTTGTTAATATTTAGTTTATTTTTGAAGTAATATGAGATAAGAGATATATGACTTCCTTCCTTAGTCCACACGGGATAATTCTTTGTCTCAGTATACGGGAAATTCCGTACAATACGGGGCAGTTGGCCACCCTATTTCTAGTTCTCATTTGAACATTATTATTTTTTTAACAAGGCAACGGCTAAAATGAGTGATTTCATACTCAGTTGTAGAGTCTACACGGGAACTTCAGAGTTGTCTTTAGGCAGCACGCCTAAATAATGCAGGTATCCCCCGTGCAACACCTGTTAGGTCAAGGCGACGGCCTCCAGGTACGAGCTCTGGACTCAAGCTCACGCTTGGGTACTAGAATCCATGGTTTTACATGTAAAAGAAAATCAAATGCAAATATATGTCCAGATGTACAGAACACACTTCTTTAATTCCGTGACAACTGTGTTCTCGCAGTTCCCATGAAAGGCTGATCCATACGGGCGAGCATAAATCACGCCCACGCATTCCAAATAATTTGACACAACTTCTTAGTTCACGATCGTACTTCACTCACCTTATTTCAAAATAAAGGTGTTCTATTTTCCCCGCTGCCTGAGATGCATTCTGACCAATCCACCATACAAAAATCATTAAAGATGGTCATCCTTTAATATTACTCCACCTCGCCATTTGACAGGTTCGAAATTTAGAGGAAAATTACAATATTTATTAACATCTCCTAATTCTCAAGTGAAGGCCTGCTAACGATCATCATAAAAAAAAAACACGCCACGTCTGCTAAGTACATAAAATTTCCGGTTTCATCTCAAATTTGTATTTAATAATCACTTAATAGCCCTAGGAAGGCGAAGGCATGTTTATCTTTATTCCGTCATAAAACATGATCACCTCCATGACCTCATGTTTCAGTCTATACGACTGCGTTAGCATTCATTGTTTGAAACGGAGGCAATATGGCGCTTCATGCGCTTGCCAGTGCCTCTCAGAACGCTTAAATCTACACAATGCGAAATTCCTGCAAAACTTAAGCTCAATTGAATAATAAAATGCAGAAATCCGACGTGTTACAAAACTAAAAATTTCACCAATAAAAGCTATTTTACTGGCTCTCTAGAATGGATATTTTCACCAACATATTAATCCATTTCGTCAGCCTCGAACAGGTAACATTCGTTTCCTAGCTCTTTCCTTCCTTTTCAACCATTGCGAGAGTCGAAGATGGCAAAAGCATACATAATTACCAGGGACTGGAAAATGTCGCGAATTCATTTTAAGGCTAGACTTTAAAAGGCATGCACGTTTTTGTTACGTTTGCAATTTTATCAGACATTATTAGACACGTCCAGGTTAACTACGACCAATAAATTTTCAAGGGAATAAGCACTGAATATCGTGCCATCTGGCCAGAGGTAAAACTGGCTGCACACTGGAGCAGTTAACAGAAAGCTGACTCTCGAAAATACATAGGACCGTGGAGTCTAGCTTACACGCCGTTTAATACGCCACATTTTTAGGCAAGTATTTAACATTTCAAGAAATTGAAAGCAACGCAGCGTAGCCTTCTCAAACCACTGTTTGAATAAGAGGAGTGGAGTGGAGTGAAGATAAGATAAGAAGGGGAACTGTAAATATCCAGAACAGCCAAGCTTCTCCTGTTGTAATTCCGTTTAACTAGTCCTTCACTATGTTCTGTGTAGTCAACACTTAATATTTCCCATTGAAATTAGTATAGTATAGGGAGAAAAAGATTTATAATTTTGTCAGAATACCTGCGATTCCCTTACATTTATTAATTTTATTAATCAAGGTCCGTCGACCAACAGGTAAGGTCGCGTGCCAACACACAATAGGACTTCAACCACGAAGCTATAGGACCTATAAATTTGGTAGGATTATTGTGTACGCCATTTCGATAAAATGTGAATGTTACTCAACTATAGTCTGTTCACGGTAAAGTGGGCACTTTTGAGGGCCAGGCTAGTTACTTTTTCCTTTCAGCCAATTTTTATCCTGTAACCACCTTTAAAAAAAAGATAGTCATGTAAGTAATTACCACATTGATATCTCCCCCCCCCCCCCGACCCACATGAAAGTTAACGTCTAAGGCTAAAACAAAATATATTTATTCACTATTGTTCCAAATGAGAGGGCTTTCAAAAGTGCTCACTTCCCCTTCAGTAGCGTATAGACACGAGGATCTCGGTCACATAATATCTAATCAAAAACACGGTGAAGTATAAAACAGATAAAATATGATCGGGCTCCTCAAGTGGTGGGCTCCACTGAACCCAAAGAGATAAAACTTATCCACTGCAACTGTGGACGAATGATAACGGCAATCACTTAAAGAAATTATTTACAGATACACATAGTGGAAAAGCGCGTATGGTAAAGTTATTTCCCATACATCCATGGTAGCGTTTCTACATTTATTCAGGGAACAGTCAAATATGTAGGGAAGTTCCCAACTTTATATAGTACTGATACGATAGGCTATAAAGTGAGCACTTTTTGAAGCACTCTATTTGGAATTATATATAAATATTTTTTTTATTTTAGCCTTTAGTGTTAACGTTATAATCCGGTGAAATATACAAACTGTATTTATTACTGATACGGCTATATTTATTTTAAAAAGTGGTGGAAGGATAAAAAAAAAATGCTGACAGGAAAAAAGTAACTAGGGCCTCAAAAGTACTCACTTTACCATGAACAGCATATAAACATTCCTACATTTGCTGTTTGATATGTGGTAATATTTCCATACAATTTATAGGTTAAAAACTTCCAGTGTACAGTTTACGAAATTTACCAAACATTTTTTAACAGTGATGAGAGCGAGACACAAGTTATGTGCCATTCACTTCTCGCACTGCAACGAAACATTCACAGCAGTGAACGACTTCCCTTGCCTATTTTCAGGACTGAAACCTTCCAATGCCATATTTTTCCACCGCTGACAGGTTAAATATACTATCAGCGAAGTTGAATTAAATTACACCGCAACAGACCAAGCAAGCATGATAAACAATATTTCTGACATACGCGCTATTGACTTTACACGAATTCCCATTCCATTGCAAATCCTATAAATAATTTATATTGTACACATAGGAGTTATTACACTTGACAAATGTATTATTGTCAGTTCACAAACCAAACAATTTAAATTTCAAAACACATGCTCACAATTACAGTAGGTCAAAAAATTATTCGTCTGATGATGCTACGAACATACTACGAACATTTACCAAGAAGGAACGACATCGCCTTCTGCGCGTGATACGTATTACGTGTCAGTTACAGCAGTGTTAGAAAGAGAGCAGATTGACGAGACAGAAATCAGGTATTCCCACGCTCGTTGCGCATCGGAGGTCAACTAAGTATTCGTCCGCCGCACAGCAGACTGCCCTTTTCGTATCGTCTGAACACTGTCAACCGACAAGTTCATAACAGTCACCGCGGGACGACGTTTCTCATAGGACGCAGAAATAATCGGGCGCGGGAAGTAAAAAAAAAAACACGGAAGAAGTGAGCCACATTATTGTGCGTCTATTCCGCAAAGGTAAACCTTTTAAAGAAACCGGTGAAAATGTTGACAGACCTGTCACCACAGTCAAAAGAATAATTTACAAGTATGAAAGATTAAACTGTCCAGAACATGGCATGAAGTGGCCGTCCTGCATTTACGTAGCTCGAAAAAAGCATGACAGTGCGGAACGTCGCAGTCAATCCACGATTGAGTGCCCCAAAAATAGTTTCAGCGGTTGAGCAGGGGATGGGAAAGACGGTATGTGCACAAACCTGTGCGGAATATCATCCATAATGCTGGCTACAGAGGGCGAACGGCTCGTAGAAAGCCTGCATCAGTAAGGCCAACATGAGGCTCGAGTATGCCAAAGAACATACAAATAACGGTTTCGGAATTCTGGAGGAACATCGTCTTCGGTGACGAAAGTAAATTTAATTTATCCAAGTCCGACGGCCGTATGCTAGTGTGGCAGAAGCAGAATGCCGAGCTGGAAGAGCGAAATCTTCAATGCACTGTAAAAAAAAAGGTGACGGGTCGCTTTTGTATGAGGATGTATAAGTGCGAATGGTGTAGGTGACTTGGTTTTTATTGATGGAACGATGTACCGCACGGTCTATATTAACATCTGAAGGAGCACCTGACCAAAAGCGTTCACGATATGGGTCAGACCGAGGGATACATCTTCACCCAAGACAATGACCCGAAGCATATGGCCCTTAACACACGGCTTTGTCTGCTATATAATTCATCTAAATGGATGCAGACACCTCCTCAGTCGCCCTATATCAATCCTATAGAGAATTTGTAGCACACCTTAGCAGAAAGAGCGCGGAAGTACCCCGTTTCTTCCTAGAAAGGCCTGCAAGAATCATTGCTATTGGAATGGCGGAATATTTCGACAGAAACGACAAAACCTTTGGTCACGTCTATGCTAAGGAGGCTGCAAGAAATTATCAAAAGGAAAGGGGGCCCCACAAAATATTAAAACGCAAAATGACTTAGATGTTGGATTCGTGTGTTCGAGACGAATACTTTTTAGAGGAGCATTAACAATCAGTACTGTGTTGTATTTCTGTCGTTTCTTTTTACAACCATTGTCAGTTTTGTGTTAATAATCTAATTATTTACTTTGTAATACAAATGTATAAAAGCAATGAACGTGTTTTCTTTACAATTTTCCTTGCGAAGAACGTCGAAAGTCCCAAGTAGCTGTGAGACGAATACTTTTCTGTCTCACTAGACATCGTCCTCTATTCACACAACTAAAAACTTTTGAAGAGTAGCAATTATTTACATTTTCCCTTACCCTGACCCATGGAAAAATTCTTGACACATCCCTGACTGTGGGTGGACACCCTGAAATCGTACCTTTCTGGCAATTTTGTAGTGTGTAGTGGATGTTGTATTTGTTGGGTGTAGTGTTCCGCTGGAAACCTCTCTCATCCTACCGTGACGAACGCGACCAGGAGATGTTGGGGAATTAGAGGAGGGGGGGGGGGGGTTGTCAACTCGGTTGGAAACAAAACGAGCTGGAGAAACCTGCGGTCCTCTGAACAAGTTCAGGGCACGAGCTGTGCTCACAAAAGAACACCGTATACACTGTACTGAATGAGGAGAGCAGCTCTGACCTCTGCAAAGTCACGAACTTGAAATGTAGAACATACAGCGGCAAACTTGCATAGCATATTCTGACAGCAAATTTATCCTAATCTACCCACTACTGGACAAAAACTTCGAAGATCGAAGATTCTTGCGGTTTTCAACTATTAAAAGCCACGTCTTCCAGTCCAAGGTTAAGAACGTTTTACATATCGAGATGTCGTGCAGCCGGAACAGCCGAGTATCAATATGCTTATTAAACCACGTATATACGAGTTTCCCGCAAAATTCAGACTACTAAAACAATAACACGGAATTTATATTCCGTCATAATAACGGAATAAATTATGTCGGATAATTTTGGAACATTTTTCAATATGAACACAAGATACACGACGCTGAAACAAAAAAGGGATGAAGAAATAGTAAAAAGCCTGTTTCTTACGTAAGATGCCGTATACGGTAAAATTTGGTTGATGTAAAATTATTAACAGTTATACAATAGAATCAACAAACATCAAACGGTGTAAATTAACACGAGGCGATCAATAAAAAAATTCAATTGCTCTGTGAATATTACAAAAGAAATCTGACAACCGTTACTCGGAATGAGTTACGCAACGTCAGAAAATATTAACTTTATAAAACTTATTGCACGTTAATTATCTACTACGTGTAAAAACATTCGGTGAATACTTTTTTTTTTTTATAGATATAATAGTGTCAACAACTATACGAAAAAGCAGTAATGTCGTTCTCAGCATATCCTTGTTACATACAGGTTACGTGGCATTGAATGCGTCATTGTAATGAGTATTGCACAATTTAAATCTTGGGGGATCCATGAATGACGATATCTGGAGGGTTTAATATGCTTTCCGCCAGTATACCTATACAATAAAGTAGTATACAACCGTTCTCATTACGTGTATTACATAGTGTAGACAAAATATGAGTTAGACTAATTTCTCGTCTTCTGTGCATGTAACCAGCACTGACCTACCTCAGAATAATACAACCGTAAAAGTCACATAGCCAACTGTTAACGTAAAGGCATGGCCTTGTATATTAATAAAAATACTTTTACCAATTTGAATTTAATCAAACTGCATCACACATGGGTTATAAATATACAAAAATCTCAAAGCAATTTTTTACTAAAGACTGTTCTAACCTCAAATCGTATTCACGTCCTTTATAATAATCGCATTGGCAGAAAAGAAGTTTAATGTAGCAACACGAAGACTGGTATTGCGCAGCTAGCGTGATTACTCTACGTTATTTAGCGAGAGCACTAGGGTAGCGATGAAAAGTGTTTTCTGACTAGGTACTGAATCCCAAACAACGAACTTGCCAAACACGCGCAAAACCTGCACTGAGTGAAGCGTGAAGAGATTTGGGCGGCTCTTAACAGCGAAATATTGAGAGCCGATGAAGGCGATTGAAGTGAATATGGAGCGGCGCCGAAATTAAGGGGCGGGGGAAACGGGAGATCCCCGCGAAAACCCGCCGACCAACGGCATCGTCTTGCACGATTCCCAATAGCGAAAACCCGGTGACCCGGCAGGGAATTGAACCCGGTTCACCTTGATGGGAGGCGAGCGTGCTAATCGCTCAGCCACCGTGGCCTCGCCTGCACTGAGCTTTACCGCGCACTGCATCTGCAAACCAACATAATGACGGAGTCGCGTCAGAACTTCAAGGCTGCCTGCGAGCTGAATGTCGCCCAAGTCACGGCCTACTTGCGGAATCGCCGTCATCGAAGGCGAGTCACGGAGGAAAACCTTGTTCACTGTGATCCACAGAACATTACCTGCTGCTGAAACAAGAGCGCAACGAGTTGGAGACAACCACATTGTCAGTGTCGACCTGAAGGCTTTGGTAGGGGTTTTCACCTAAAGAATCGCAGGAAAGCCTTCACGATCCTCACCTTGGCGGATACAACTGAAATCAGCAAGTAAACTTACACAACCTCCCCCCTTCCTCCCCCCAAAGAGGGATACTACAAATTGCAACAATTTAATTTATCTTAGTCTGTTTGAATTTACATAACTCAAGTATAACACACGTCTATAGAGTATACAAATGGCCCCTTTCCATATAACATTTTCCCCACATGTTGGAAGTGTGTTTATATCGCAGAAAATATTTGTATGTTTAAAAACAAAAATGCACGGTAACTTGTCATCACCACTTGCAGATAAAGAACTGACAGACGTTGTTAACTAAAGCTGAAGTAGAGTGGCTTCATATTTTCAATCTACCGCGCCGACCGCACAACACACAGAACTCGTTAACAAGTAGTAGAACCACAGCCAAAATTGCCACATAAGTACGATTTATGTAGTATACGAAAGAAGAACGTATACGTTTTGTAACATTGTACAATATTGTGCTGGAATGTAGTTCTTTAAATGTTGTAACCATCAACTGATTCGGTTAAGTATTTTAAATTGTCTTTGAGCCTATTTCCATTTTCGAAGCTTCAGAAAACCCATTTTGAAAGGAAACTTTCATCAAGCAGGGCAATCACAGTAATCATTACGGTTGTAAGAACGGCAGGACCCCTTTTTTACAACCCCTGATTTCACACACAATGTATTTGGTCCAATATACTGTTTTTACAACATAAAATTCCCTCTTCACAATTTCATGCATTTTGCAACAACTTTTCACGGTCCCTAGAAAATTTTTTAAAAAGGTGTTCAACGTTACTTATAATAATGCTTACAAATACTTTTAATATTGTTACACATCGCCAAGGCGCGTATCACAGTTCGCGAGAGACAGGGTCCAGATAAAAATAAAACACCTAGATTAAATCTTTTAATTTATTTATGCTATAAATACACGCAGCTACCTACTATTTAAAAAAATAAACTACCCATCTACTATTTATATGCTGTTCAAACGGTAAAGCAAGCACTTCTGAGAGCCTAGTTACTTTTCCTTTCAGCTATTTTCCCCACCTTTATCACCTCTTCAAATACCTATTGCCGTGTATGTAATAAACACATTGTGTACATTCCAACACACTACGAAGTTAATAAAATAAAAAATATTTATTGACCAGTGGCGCAGCCCTCCTAATATCATCTTAGAACGCAGACCTCTACTTATTTGCTACTAAGCAAATAATACTGTGTACGAATACGGATGTTATTTCACAGCCAATGTTTTTCAGATGGACGAGTCTCTTATCAAGAGGGAAACGTTTTTGGAAATGTCGAGTGGCGGGGCTACAGATTATTCGCCCCGAAGTGGGTGGAGCGAGTAGAGAGTCGGCCATAAACTGGGCTAGCTTTGATACGGGGGGAGGGGAGACTTCAGGGACTCGCCACTTTTCAGCCAATCAATCCCATGCTGTAAATCAGAAAGAGCTGAGCGTGCCCCTGCACTCACACAAAAACGGTTTCCTGGAACCTGACAGGGCTACCAAAACTGGAATTTCGAATTCCACTGTAAACAGAACGTGTTCTACAGTTATATACTACGTGTTTTGTAAGCGCACTTTCGCGCTCCTCTCTTTTGCAGTTGTCAAACACTTTTCTTAACAATGATTGTATTTATTTCAAATAGTTTTTAATTATGGATATCGTTAAAAGTCGCGTGAGCTTCAAACATAGTGTGTAATGTGCTTAACAAGTTTGTTGTTAATGATGAGCCATTATCATCGGTCAGAAGCAGGGTTGAAGAGTTGTTCATGTCGTGCTATGTAAACTTGTAAATAATGGATAATTCAGCGAGTATCATTTCAAACTTTATTACGACAAAAAATTTGAATTACGAGAATAAAGTAGAGCTTATACATTTTGGACAAGAAAGGCCACAGGTATATACAACAAAACGACAAAGCCACGATAGTCAATGCAGTGGTTCGTATATGCGAAAATTGAACGTTTAAGTTCATATAATTTCGCGGACTGGCTACGAGGGTGTAAGTTAGAAAAGCGTTGTTTTGTTTAATTTTTTTTTTTTTGGTAGTGAAACCTAATGATCCTGCGTGGACTGTCACTTGGGTAAAAGATTTGAAACATTTGGGAGACAAAAAGACATACATCATGTTCACGGCATACAAATAATGCCATAGAATTTTCAGTGATTGATAAGATGAATATTCATTGTCCGTTAGACGGCGCGTACAGGTTGACGAATGGATTTTGTTTACAAATACATCATTTAAGATATGCCACTTTCATCCTCTAATTCAAATTTGGCATGCATTTTGTATGTACTGTACGTAAATTAGTATTGGGTTTTAAAAATATGCACTTTAGTATATTTAAGTTGTCATCTTCATTAGTATAGTAGAATTAGTATTATTATCTAATTTCTCATTGTCTCGTGTAATGTACCACGCCACATGGGTACTGTTTGAAAGGTATAACCTACACAAACTTAAAACAAACAAATACCTGTACTAGTGATTATATCTGAACCAGTGGCCACAGTGTGTTGACAATTACAAATCGAGTGATGATACGTTTTTCTTCAAACAGCAGCACTTAATTTTTATATTTACCTGCACAAACTACACTTACATAAGCCTGTCATACGCAAAATATTTATCACTGTGCCTATTTTAAAAATGCTATTTGTAATGATCTGAGTTAGGATCGCCACAGCCCTCCCAGTTTCAAAAGTCACCAGCCGCCACTGTTATTGACTATTATTCCCAATGAGAGGGTTTTCAAAAGTGATCACTTTACCGTGAATAGCATCTAACACTTGTTAATCTCAGTGAACTCAATATTTCATACTATCTCAATTGTAATTAAAGTCCTTATCACTGTATATACGTCGGTTACAGTCACTTAATACACACTTATTATTTGCACATGTTCAATCCAATTGTCTACACTGACATCATTCCAAATATCTGCCACTCGCACAGCCAGTACAATAGTACCACCTGCAGTCTCATTCACCACTGCACCAATACTCACAGTCGGACTTCACTCTCGCTCGTGGCTTCGCTGCATCCGAACACATGGCGCTTAAGGCCGTACAAAGCTGCTCTACATTCTATGTTGTCAACTCTCGAGGCTCGCCGCGCTTATATAGACCCGCTGACCCGTTCCAGATAGTTCCTCGCACTCAGAGTCGCGCCGTGAGGGACGAGGACACTGACAAGAACATTCTTAAAACGATAACCTCAGTCATTCAATACTTTCAAGGACAGAAGCGGCACGAGTCCCGACACAGTGTAAATCTCATAGCACTCCACGGGTTACCTGTGATATATGCTATTCACGGCAAAGTGAGCACTTTCGAAAGCCATCACATTTGGAATAATAGTGAATAAATATTTTTTTATTTTAGCCTTAGACGTTAACTTCCGAGTGCGGTCAAATATGCACACTGTTTATTACTTACATGGCAATATTTCCATATAGGTGGTTAAAGGATAAAAAAAAAATGGCTGAAAGGAAAAGGTAACTTGGGCCTTAAAAGTGCTCACTTTGCCGTGAACAGCTTATACCCTCGACACATGCTCGAGCGGGATGAGGCAATGGAAGCGACACAGAGCACAAACTGTATCAATACAGTATATTCACAGTACCTTCCCACTTTTTGAATTAAACCTTTAAAAAGTCACCCTATGAATGAAGTGTTTGGTAGTTTCCTAGATATTATTGTGTGTCGCTGGTCTGCGTTGACTTTGGCCTGTCCCGCGCGAGCGGGCGGAAGAGGGCACGAGAAGTTATATGATAAAACTGGCAGCTAGTGAATGGAATGTTTTGAAAGACAGGCGAGCGATTAGGCGGATAGGAGATCCCCAGACTCTGGAGTGACAGGGAATATTCCAATACCAACTCGCGAACCAACTGGTCGGTGTGAGAGCGCCGTCGTCGTGGAGTCGGTAACCAGGGTAGCTCAGTACGAAATGGCGAAGCGCAACGTACAAGGCGGGGAGGGGAATATCGAGGTGCTAAAAAATGCAAAGTATAGCGATCCTCACTGCTGGATTCTGTGGGCTGCGGGTGCGTGATGAATGGATTGGAATGCATCGAACCTTGGAAGCACCCCGATATCAGCCTTCACTCCTGGGCCTGCGGATTCGCCACAATAATTGGTAGGTCCCGGATGTCTCGCTATCTTTGAGACCGACGGACTATTCGAGGATGGGGACGGGGTGTCTCCCTTAGAACTGCTCCCCGCCTTCACCCACGGCTTGGAGACCCCGATGTCGGCGCGGAAGAGTCAAGCTGGAGTAGGTGCCATGACTGAGCTGCCAAGTTTTCCGACGTACTCGACGAGAAGCACCCCCTGCATCCAATTGCTGCTGTCAATACTGCCGTGCTGGTTCACCTGCATGGTAGTATTGACAGCAGTTCAACTTTAAGGGTGCCTGCGCCCACTGCGCACTCATTTCATTTCTTCCCGAACTAACAAATGTCCTATTTTATCCAGGCCTAATCTAGTTTAAGGGGATTAAATATGTACTCAGCGATTGTCTCACAGACTTTCCACAGTCCTTTCCGCTTTGCCTGGTTTGCTATGCTTTTCCATCTAGACCCTTCTTATTTCGGGGTGTGACCATGGCTACAACTGCGGCTATGGCTCCACACAACCCTGCTCAGCCGCGACGCATGCGCCCAATTTGGTTACTTAAACCCAACCTAAGGCGTGTAGGACTTGCCCTGAGACGCATCCTATTCTCCAAACGACTAAGCTACTAACATGCATGCCGGAGGGCACACAGAACTGTGTATGTGTCCACACTGGCGTAGCGGGATTTGGGGGCTCGCTAGGAAAAAAAAAATTGAGCGGATAGTTGAGAAGATGCGTGGCGAGAGAAGTAACCAGCGGGAGGAAAACCTGCGACTGCGCGCATCGACGCAGAGAATAGTACGACTGGCAGACTGGGCTAGTGGACTGGATGCGTGAGTGGAGATTACAGATGATGGCGACAGGAAGTGTGATAATGATGAGCATGAGTTAATTGACAATAACCAGAGACACAAAGAAGGACGTTAATTACAGTTGAAATATAAGACAATATTTCTCACTGAGAAATAAAAACAGTAATAGTGGAGATAGATTAATACTGTAAATAACAGCTGTGTTAATAAATTAAAAATTAAATTTAGTTCTTTTATTTTTTATTAAGACCTCCATCCTTCACGAACTCTGATACGGTCCTCAGGTGTCTTAACAATGTGTATCACAAGCGTTTTATAGCTACTTCTGAAACATAGAAATATTATTTTTATCTACTATAAATTACACTTAATTTATAATTAGTGTGAATCAAACAGGAACATAATAGCTTCGTTAGCAATGCCTATCTCTTGCAAAATAATATTAATTTAGGTGCGCACAAATACAGCACGTTGTTCCTTTGATGTAATTTTCTCAACTTGTAAGCCTTTGTATAAGGCTATGGAATAGTATGAAAGAATAACTTTAACAAGGCTTCAGAAAAGTTGGAAGTACGTGGTTTTCCTTCGTTCCATTCTTTCATCTTGGAGCAAACTGGCGTTGAGACCATGGCAGGTTAAATCATCCTCCTGTACGAATCTGTGCATGGCCTTTGCTAATTCATGAAAAATTAAACAACACGTTTGAGCACGCCCGTAGAAATATAGCATATTTTTTATGACCGATCCCGGTGTTGCTGAGTAGACGGTATTACTTATACGTACAACAGAATCTGAAAGAAAACAAAAACCAAAAACTGAATGGCATGGGCGCAGCCACATTCCGACACCGCATCCGCGCTAAACTGATAACACTTTTCTGTTCTGCTTGTGGACAGTTAAAAAAAGCTTTGCGCAGTTACATTATCTCGGATGTGTTACTGCGTTAGGAGGCCTTTTTCGAGCGAGTCGTCTGGCATCCATTAAAGTGTATCTATAGTCCATTCACGACTGGAATAGACTTATGAAAATCAACATTTGAAAAAACACCCTAGCCATTAGCTGCATGCATAGCTATAAAAAAAGTACTGTACCCGCTCCCGCAAATTTTTTTTACTAGCTATGCATGCAGCTAATGGCTAGAATATTTTTTCAATGGTTGATTTTCATAAGTCTACTTTGTAGTTTTACAAAGGATTTTCTTGGCAACTGGGTCTCCCAGGCTGACTGATGTGTGTCGCGATAAGGTTACCGGAACTGATTATGCCGCTTCAGATCCCGCAACATTACATGACTTGGGTAGTATAGGCTGTTCACAGTAAAATAAGCACTTTTGAAATCCGTGCTTAAGATTTACTTGCATGCACGTTGTGTATTCTTCCGCCTTATGTAAAATTAACATTGTCATTGGTCTCATCACTTCACTCGTGCGTCAGTCAAGTGAAAATGTGAAATTATTAGAAAAGTAATAATTTTATAAATATGCTAAAATTTTACACAATGACGCGTTAAAAAAAACAAAGTGTAAGAAATAATTAAAATTATCACAAATGGTTACCTAACATTTTAATTCGACGTTAACACGTGGAACTACTTTCCATCCATCGTTACCAACTTACCGCGCGCATGTTGCTTATTGCGTCCGTTAAAATATACGCAGGCAGGGGCAGTTACATTTTTCTAAGGTTGATTTCAAAAGTGCTCACTTGATGGTGAACAGCCTTTAGTTGTGCGAATTTTCTGGTCATCACCTCCCTTCTCCCTCAGAGCGACTCGTGGGGCGGAGAACCTTCTGGGCCGGACTGGCTCAGCTACATAAGCTGCACTGTGCCTCAGTACAATATCTGGAGCTTTGTAGGCCCTTAAATGCCGGGTGTGTGCATCCATTGGCGACGACAGTGACCAGCGAGTGCAATCTGCAAGCATCAGGAGTAGAGAGATACTGACCGACTGGACTGTGGGAAAGTGGGGCTGGATTCGTTGGGAATGATGTGGATGTACGACAATGGACATTTTGATCGTATACGTGTAAGTAACAATATAAAGACGGGAATAACTGATTTCATTATAATTGAGATTTGCATTAAATACATGCGCTCGCAGATAGGATAAGAGAAATAGTAGAGGTATGCAATTTAATGTTCTAGATATGTAACAGCTGTCTGTATTTTTATAACACTGTAAATTAAGTGAAACATTTAATCTAGCTCTCATTTTTAATAACACCTCCACTCCTCGCGAACTCTGATACGACCCAGGCGACTTGTAACAATGCAGTAGTTTTCCTATTATATACGGTAAACACTAATGTCTTGAGAATATTAGGAGAACAGAAGCACATACTGTCAAAACACACCCAAAATCATATCCAGCTCTGCCGGACAAGACTACCCAACGACTTTACGAACGGAAGCCCGTTTAACTTATCGCACAACCAAACCCGGCTCGGCCTGCGAAAACGACCGTTTCGAACACGGGAATCTACGTTTGAAGCCCAGCTTTGAAAATGTGATAGGCCGTAGAACACAATTTAACCATATTTTACATACGATAACCTTTCGGTTTCTCGTACTACTATCGATTTTGTAGTCAATTTTGGAAAGTAATCAATAATTAATTCCCATTTATTACACATGGCAAACAAACGATATCGCTATTACAGTCTTTCAAACATGTGTTGTAAAATAAAAAGTAATAATGAACAGAAAATGCATCGTATGGCTGGAAAACTGGTATAGACTGTTCACGGTAAAGTGAGCACTTTTAAGGCCCTTCCGATTGGCTTTAACCACTAATAAACATATTTTGTGGCTGCTTCACAGATCTTGACTGTTGGATTTGGTGAAATGTACAGGTTGTGTTTATTCGTAATGTGGCAGTGTTTATATTTAAAAAATTATAAAAACAGAGATATTTACTCATAGCAAAAATTTAGAAGAGCCTCAAAAAGTGCTTACTTTAACGTGAACAGGCTATAACACCACAGTGGTTTTTATCTCTCGCCTTGCTGTAAGGCGTAGGTCCTGCAATGCCACCGTTCCCAGCGAGGGGAGGACGTGTGCCACCTCTGTGTCTGCTTCGTGAGAGAGGAAGGAGGAAATATCAGGTGGCCGGTAAGCGGCGTACGCGAGTGTCACCTTCAAGTTGCGCGGGGCCGACGCCGCGGCTGAAGGTGACCCGGGGCGAGCCTCGAAGACGAGGACACCAGCCAGCACGGGCACAGCCGCCGCTCGCTCCCTGGCCCGGCTTTCACCGCCGTCGTCGGCCCGCAAGTCCAGCTCCGCCGCGAGCATTGCACGATGAACAGAGCGCGTGCGGGGTGCTTGCTCTGGCAGTCCATGCAACTCCAAATTATGTGTGCAAGTAAGACTACCACTATCAGGATTACCAGACATCAGGAAAAGACGATATACCCACATTTTTATAGCAACCGGCTGTATTTTTGTGGTGGCCAAAAATTGTCTGGCTTATGTGATGTGGGGAAAATTTGTATGCATCTTCTAAATATTTTTATATAATTACAACTTGTACATCAGAACTTCTTGTATGTAGCTATGTTGTCAAAACTCACTTAACTTCATTATTAATTTCAAAAAGCCAGAATGAAAATTGATAACTCATGTTTAAAATCTTTTTTCGAAATTAATCTTTCGATTATTTTTTCATATTACAGTGTGCGTTTGAAAATATGAAAGCGGGCAAGTTTCCTTACCAGGTATTCAGCTTGCTGATGGATACATTATTATTTGTCATTGATTACAACTATGGAAATTATTAGCTTGAAATACAGTGAATTTACTAAATCAATTTTTAGCATTATTAAGATTAAGCTACGTGCGAAAAAATCTAATATTTGGTTCTCCAGCATACATAATTTGCGGCCCTAATAAAATTGCATTGTCTTTTTTTTTACGTCCACGTTTTCCCGGATGAATATCATTTTTAATCCCGAGTGTATTGTTAACACAACACACTAAGTTCGTTACCGCTGATTAACACACACAAATTTTTTTCGCGGTTGGCTATTTTGTCTGGCAAGTTACAAATATATAACCATATACATAGGTATATGTAGTCGAATCGAAGTATAACTCCAGCTCGCATACTATTTCAACAATTTAGGATGCCGATTTTGAGCAGCCCATAAAATATCGTTAAAAAAATACATAAGCAGCACATTTTACTTCAATACAAACAGACTACGCATAAGTCCACGTAGCTAATTGCGGTTATAAAAGGAAATGTTTCTGCAACCGATCCCCGCACACATAACTGTAATGGACTGGCTCAGCGTTCTCCAGGGATCTTTATTTCTCAGGGACGAGCACACCAACTGCCACCAAAATCTGTAGAAGTTCGAACATGGCGCTCATGGAGGAAATCTGTCCTTACATGGCGCTCATGGAGGAAATCTGTCCTTGGTATTTTGTAAAAAGTCCGCAGATCGACTCCCTCCGGAAGCCCAGCACGCCGACCTCCCAACATGGCTGGGTATATACATTGCCCTTCCCTAAATTTAGTAAAAGGCGCTCGACTGAGTGTAAATGGGCACCCAAACTGTTTCTGCTTACAAAATAATTTCATACTTTTATACATCTTCGCTTTTACACTTTTCTTTATCATTTATGCAGTATGTTAATTTAGGTTTTGATAGCACCAAAATTGCATTGATAAGAGGAGCAGAAATGTCTTGAAGAACGTCTAGTAACTTGCCAAATTCGGAAGGAACCCATTGTTTCAAGAAAATTTTGGTTAGCAAGCAGCCACCGCGCTGCTATTCACTTGTTTCGGATGCTGCTTTACTTAAGTTCGATTAGAAGACGTGTAGAGGTAAGTTACGCTCAATATGAAAGATAAGGGAGTAAATAAATGTACCTATGGAGGAAGAGGGGCGCACCCTGAGGCAAGTGAACTAACAGTGCAGCGGCTGCTTACCCTGAAAATATTTAAAGTAGTTTTTGGCTTAAGAACCAAGTTTGTACACCATTAATTAGCAACCCCGTGTTATATCGTATTTTTTAAATGATCAAACAGAAACTAATATCTGAATAAACAAGTTATGCAGCAATAGGTTCGGCAGTAACATTTGCATTATACCCAGTGTAGACTCGTTTCCGAAGTACCGGTGTGGTAACCTTGGGATACCATACAATTACATTAATATAACGGTACCAGACAGAAAAAAAGGGCGAAATAATTAAAGAAAAAATTCCTCGTAATGGAAAGAATAATTAAACATGTGAATAACAAACGGTTCAATGAATGGAAAATATAGAATGATATAAACATGTGACGAATACGTTTATGCGTAACCTTCCTTTCCCACTACTATCAGATATTTGAGGCCTAGTGGAAATGAAACAAGTCCACACGATAAGGAAAGTGTCTGAACTCCTAAGTCGCTTCTTTTATATTGTCCTACAGCGAGAGCCCGAAATTCTAATAAAACTTGCACAAATTCATTATGATACGGCAGAACACTAAATTAATTATACCCGCTGTATTGATACGATAAATTCATTACCCCAGTAAAAAAATTAATGCGTTTCGGCACAATAAACGAGAAAAATAACACTAAAAATAGTGTAGCAGCAGATAAGCGAGCATAGAGGAGGAAACTCAATTTCTGATTTGAAGGGCCCTTTACGAGGCCAATTGACACAAGAAATTGCTGATATAACTAATAAGCCAATTTTCCCCAACATGGGTGCAATTAATTTTTAAATAATTATTTAAAAGCTGAGTTGGTAGGTAGTAGTCTCGTTGAAAGCAATATCATTAGAGATGAAACCAGAAACACATGCAACAATAGTAAGACAATTACAAATACGTACGAGCTTTACCTAGGACGTGAACACAGGAAAACCTAGTAGCATAAGCTAGTGAGCAATCAAACTGCATTACGGACGTCGGATTCAAATATCAACGTCGAATTTAATCAGTCTAATATTTCAACGATAGGGTTTTTTTTATTAACCTAAAATATTTACAGGGCAATCATTTTGAAAATAAGTGACTCAGCCACATAAAACAGTTAAGTTTACATGGCCTATCACAGCATTACTTGTGTGGCGAATTTAGTGAAAATCGGTTGATTGGTACCTGAGGCAAGGCATAAAACCTCATTTTTCATGTAACAATCTTCATAAACGAAAGAATAAAAATGTTACATACTACCACAATCGAAGACTGTGTACTTCCAATATACAAAGTAAAGCTAAAATCGATTACATAGTTTCGTAGCTAGAGCACACAAAGCTATAAAATTATTTTACAGTCACCATTCTGAAAATAATATGTTACACTTCAAAAATACAAATATTAAAATGGCCTATCACAATACAACTTCTTCGCCAAATTTGGTAAGAATGGGTTGTGGGGTTGATTGATTCCCGAGATATAACAAAAATTATTTTTTATTGTGGGGCTAACTTACAAAAAGGCTGAGAAATGAGAGACTGTACAGACAAACTTGATTTCTATTGATACTGCTAGTATACAAAATTAATTGGAATTTGTTTGGTTAGTAAACGGTACCTAGCTAAAATATTTATATAGCCACTATCTTGTAAATAAATACCTGGCCTATTCAAAACATTGCAGATTACATCACCTGCTGCAGTGTAAATTGTTTGCCACATTTGGTAGCAATCTATCAATTGTTTCCCGAAATATTACATAAAAACTTTATTCTAATGGTGGTATCTTACAAAATGGCGTACAAACGATGCTCTGTGTACATGAATTTGATAGTTGTAATATATACTGCCTGAATACAAAATTAGATTGGAATTGATTACATGGTTTCGACGAAAAAGTATACAAAGTTAAAATGCCTATGTGGTAGCCATTTTGAAAATATCTGTCTTACATACATAAAACGTACCATTTTACATAATCTGCCGCAGTACTACTTGTTTGCCAAATTTGGTAGGAATTAGTCAATTTTTTTCCCATGATATGACTATTATAATGGTACTATCTTACGAAATGGTGGACAAAGCATGCTTCGCGTATATATAGTTCATAGTTGTAATATCTAGTGCCAGTATACAAAGATAAGTTGAACTTGATTACATGGTCTCGACGACATCGTGTTCTAAGCTAAAATGGCCATGTATGTGCCTGACATACAAAAAACATATCCTTTTAAATCATCTGCCGTAATACTACTTGCTTGTCAAATTTGACGGGAATCGGTCAATTGCTTCCCAAAATATGGCAAAAATTTATTAAGTGGCGCTATTTTACGAAACAGCAGAGAAAATATGATTAGTGTAGACAGGTGACAGTTGTAATATCTACCGCCAGCATACAAAGTTAAGTTGGAATTGATTTTACACGGTTTCCAGAATATACCATTCTACACTAAAACTATAAGGCCGCCATTTTGAAAATAAGTGTAACATACCTAAATCATATAATTTAGCAGCATCTGCCACAGTAATATTTGTTGGTCAAATTTGGAAGGAATCGGTTCATTGTTTACCGAGATATAACACAAAAATTGTATTTATTCACTATCTTACAAAATTGCCGACAAAAGAAGCTGTGTGTTGGCAAATAGAATACTTTTAATAGATACTTTTAGCATACAAACTTTGGTCAAAATTGGTTAAATACTGTAGTAGATATAACAAATGAACCTAAAATATTTGTATAGCTGCCATTTTTAATATAAATACCTAATAAATTTCAATCGCTGACGTTTACCAAACCTTTCATAGTATTACTTACATGCCAAATTGGGTTAAAATTGCATTGATAGGTTTCGAGATACAATGTAAAGTATTTATTTTTTCAGTTGGTGCTATGTTCCAAAATGGCGGGACTAACAACAATATCCATTTCAAAACTTTAATTCTTACACGATACTCTGTAAGCATACAAAATTTGATTTAAATCGGTTGAATGGCCGTCATTTTGAAAGTACACGCCCGGTGTGGTCGAAAACTTAATATCTGGCGAAAATAGTTGAATTTTAGATAAGATTCCGGTCTAAATTAAAGCTCCACAGATAGCACAGGTTCATGTTACTTGAGTTCTTAACTTTGTGTGAGTGTATGAGCTATCTGCTCTTTTTCATTTGTTTCATACAAATGTCGGACTACCTTAATTACTGCAAATGCCATCGCAATTCCACACCTGCCATAAGTCAAGTATATACCGATGTGCACCAATAAAAGTAGGATTGCTACAGAATATCAACATTTAATTTATCTGGCTTTTCCAGGTTTTATAGACGAAATTTGAGAAACTTCTAACCTTTTCGAGCATTCATAAAAAAAAATTGAAGAAAAAGAAAATGCTTTGTAAAAAGTGATTAGAATGAAACGTGCATATTTTCTTATCTGAAATTTTCCAACACGAGAAGTAAAATGATTTTTTTCCAACTCAATTTCTCGAACAAGCACAGTATTTTTTGGTACCCAATATTTTTCAAACAAATTTGTTGGGCTGCTAATGAGATTGGTTTGACTGTACAGAAAATCTGTTACATTAAAACATATTGCAGATTTTAATTTCCGCAATGAGTCACAAATTTCCCTAACTTTTTCAGATTCTCCCTGGTCATTTCCCAAATCCCAACTTCTCCAGGTTTTTAAGATTTTCTAGACATGTAGCAAACCTTAAAAATTAATATTTACTTATAATATGTTCGCGGTTTCTTCACACTTTTTGAATTAAACCTTTGAAATATCACCATGTATGACGTTCCTGGATATTTTCTAAATATGTATTTTATCACAAGCATGGTATACTTGTTTTTAACATAAAAGTAGTTTTTTTTTTAAATTGAACTTTCGCTTACATTCAGTTTATTGATTATATTTCATTTGTAATAAGTAAGAAAAAATCAGTGAGAAAATAGGTGTATTGGCAATGCCTAGAAAGAAATAGTTCTCATCCAAAATATTAACACACCGGGTGCTCATGAATGCGGTGCGCTGTCCCTTTGGTGTAATTTTCTGTAATTGATTTAGCTTGTTTGCATGACGCGGAGGAATATCCTGGAAGTAGAACATAATCAGGGCTTCAGGAAATCTGGAAGAAACCATGAATGAATTATACGCGATCATCAAACATCATCTTACATCTGCGAAAATTCTTACTCCAGGAAGTTGAAACGTAAGGAATTGGTGATGTGGGGGTGAATGTGTAGGCCAGGTTGAACTGAAGTTACAGCAGATGAAGGGATAGGAAGGTAGCGGAACTGCGGCGGGAGCAGGTGAGGCAACATAGGCGGACAGTCGTGGACGGGCAGGAAGGGCTTACGGAAAAGGGGCAGAGCGGTTTACGCCCGAGGAGGCGAGAGAAAGTGCGGCCAGCAAGTTACGTCACCCCGGGCCCGAGGCGGGTTCAACCACCGCGCGCGTGTGCCGGGCGGAGAAGCACGCCCAGGGATGTGCGCTGTCGCGTCAGCACTACCGCTCTGCTACAGGCCATTCTCGGTAGAGTAAGCACTTTTAAGCCCCCCCACCCCCCAACGGGCATTAATCGTTAATAAAGGCTGATCACGATAAAGTGAGCACTTTTGAAATCAATCATAGAAAAAAGTCACTGACTGCTCCTGCCTGCATATATTCTTACGGGCGCACTGTGTAACATGCGCACAGTAAAGTTGATAACGAAGGAAAGTAGTTCCATATCTTAACGATGAATAAAAAAAGTTAAGTGGCCATTTGTGATAACTTAAATTATTTCTTTCGCTTACTGTTTTTATGTATCGAAGTGTAAAAATACGCATGTTTGTAAGATATTTACTTTTCTTATAATTTCACAGTTTCACTGGACCGACGCATGGATATAGTGATGAGGCCCTTGCCAGTGTTAATTTTACATAAGGCGGAAAAATACGCAACGTGCATACAAGTAGATCTTAAGCAGGGCTTTCAAAAGTGCTCATTTTACTGTGAATAGCTTGTAAAATATTTTATTGTAGCTTTAGACATTAACATTTCAGTGTGGTGGATTGTATGCACTGTGTACTCTAGCCGCATCCCGCATGGTAATGTTTACATAGAAAAAGATTAGAAAGCTAGAAATTGGCTGGAAGTAAAAATTTATCAGGGCCTTAAAAAGTGCTCACTTTACCGTGAATAGGTTATACCTTCCAGCCCCGCAGTTCGCAATCCGGCAGGCCGTTCGTTCTTACAGCAACGAGAAGTTACCGATGTAAATATCGAGCCTACTTTCCTTTATGGAAGCAAATTATTTTGAGGAAATTTTAAAAGATTAGATATATTCCGATCCAGTTGAGTGCTGGCAACTAATTAAAACTGCACTGAATTCGACCGACAAACTTTGCGAGGTGACCGATTCTTTATGCAAAACCAAGTGGCAAATATACAGGACACTTTGTACCTGAATGAAATATTAAGGACGAAATAAGTCCCCGAAAATGGAGATTTTGGAATGTGTGTGTGTGTGTATGTATATATATATATATATATATATATATATGTATGTGTGTGTGTGTGTGTGTGTGTGTGTGTGTGTGTGGTGTTGGCGCGCACACAAAATAATGTATGGTTATGCAGCATAAATTATTTGCGACGCTAGCGAAATTACATTGTCCTTTTTAATGACATCCTTTTCCAAAGTGATGTGTCCGTGTTTATTCAAAGTGCCTGGTAACCCTTCCTACAAGAGCATTTCAGAATCTAGCAATACTACCTCTTGGAATTCCCTCGAAAGCTGTAACTCGGTGGCTTGTGCACTACTATAGCTTCTTACGTCGCACAAAACATAATCCGACTTAAAAGAAGTATTTCCTCAGTTGCACCCTTGTGGGACAAAAATCCATTCTACTGGGCGTCAAAGCCTACTGGAGTACGAACTCGCACTGCATCTTAGCACTACTCATCAAGCGATTATGACTGTACAATGGCCCTTCGACTTCGACCGTAAATGACAACAATAACTACGTTGTCGTAACAGCAGCACTATCCGGTCTAAAGTTGCACGTTTCAAGAAGTCACTCCAAAATCCTGTTTAAAAGTAGTGGGTACAATTATTTTGGCCAGAAATAGCTATTTATTAATCCCGCACCAATCCTTCATTATCTTATGAAAATGTTGCTATAGGAAAAAAAAAAAGTTGTGAACCACTTCCTTTTCCATCAGATATAAGGTAAAATAATTTCAATGTTTGAAGCATTCATATATATTCAAATAGAGACATTGAAGAATTCCGAACTCTTCCAACATGTGTGTAGATTTTCTAGCATGAAATTAGGTTATCATATATACGATAAAATTAGGGGAACATAATATTTCCAAGCATGCCAACTGCCATTCCAATTGTATATGCATGGAGATGCGATATCTAATTAATAACACCACCCTGGATTCCTCTTGGTATATAAAATAGGGTTAATTTAGGTAGTGGGAAGTTGGGGAGCTGCGAATGTGTTGCTTTTCCTATACATTATTGAAAGAAAATCTAAATTATTTTAGCATGTAACCCGACTTATTACATTATAGGTATGTCAAGTTGGTTGTCTATACAGTTCCTACAAAACTGTTCAATTTAATTCTTCCTTTTCAACAGCCTCCTGCTTATAAACAAGTTACTTATATTCAATTACTCCTCTTAAAGATTTGCGTTAATTGAAAATACCAGCTTCACAATGACACTATCGTATTCTCATTGGTTAACTGAACGCAACTTTTTTTGCTAACTACAAAATGTGTGATCAGTCAATCAGTTACGTGCATGGTGTGTGTGTGTGTGTGTGTGTGTGTGTGTGTGTGTGTGTGCGCGCGCGCGCGCGCGCGCGCGCATACACATACATATTGTTACACGCGGCTCCAACACTGGACATGGGCTCCGTGTTGAGGATGAATATGAATTTTATTGTAATCCTTTTGCTCGGCGCAACGCGGCATTTGGAGAAAATTCTGGACCACAGATGAAGACAAAATAAATACCACTTGCAGCCGGAGAGGATTCAGTCTTTGTGATAGCCATTTGGCTGACGTGCGGCAAACGAGTAAAGTCTGGTGCAGCGTGATACATCAGCGAAGACGGACGGACCACGGGACGTCTAATATTTGTGCGGTGTAAACGGGCGAAAAGGCGTAGTACCCGACGATTGGAGGCTACTGTGCATGGGGGCGCTCTTGACACTAGAATATTCCGGACCAGTGGAATGTGGACCCAATTAAGGTGAGACAGTATGAATATGCGAACTTTACTGTAAATATTGGAACTGTCAAGCATGGGCATATAATTTGTAAGATAATTCAATAGGTTTTGATACGCTGTTTATTGGGATCGATTGTCGTTATTGTAATTGTATCGGTTAGATTCATTGTGAGTTATTAATTCGATAATATTTCCTTTGTCTTAGATGTAAATAAATTAAGAAATTATTATTAACTCAATCAAAACTTCCATCCTGAAATAACAACACCGGATTTTTCGCAGAAATTCTCAAACTGTCCGGTACTGTAATCTAGTATATTTGATATAACTTTTACTCCACATGAATGCGTTTTAAACGTACGTTCCGATTACGACAAAATACTGGTATACCTGCATTTACTTATTTGTGTATATTACACTAACATGTAGAAATTAAATTAAGACCTGCCTAAAAGAAAAAAAGACACTAGCAAGCACGGCTGATTCCAAACCTACACACACTACTTTCGTGCCCAATAGTTACTTCATTGTCCTTGCATAATGGCAAGAAAAAATGTCATTCGCATGCATTAATTTTTTTTTTCATGCATATAACGTGCTGCCACAAAGCCAACCGCAACACTCGATAAAGAGAGGTTTCGCAATGAATCAGTAAAACGTGTTTCAGAATGCACCATTAGACATGCAATGTATTAAGAGGCATCAGGACCCTTCCACTGTAACGGGTATCGAACAATCGCTACCGGATAGACGCACAAATTCTAGTCACGTATTTAAGTGTTTATCACTTTCCTACTCGCACGAGCGTGACGTTGCCAATAGTGGCCACCAAGGGTCACACACACAACTTATAATTTAATTAAAATGTTGAAAGCCACGCAATTGACACAATGATACACTTAAAAAACCTTTACGTTCTGAAACTATGATCACTCCCGACTGTCCCGAAGATGGCGTGACTGAATTCCGCAGCAGAACAGCAGCAAGAAAGTCTAGACAAAGGGACTCGCAATTTTTCCCGAGCATGAATAAGGATGGCAAGGAGAGTAGAGAACATGCAGGATCTACAGTGTCATAACGCGTCAACAGTGAAAGTGAGGTAGCGAAGCGGCCACGTGTCGTTGACCCACCGCCGGCCGGCGTCTTGCACGCCCTAGCAGTCAGTCGCGTGAAAACTGCAACAGCAACGCCCGGCTACCTGCTGTGGTCATTGGGTGCAGTTGAGTCATAGAAACAAGCATAGGAGTAGCGCGGTGAGAAGCTCAGAAGCCGGTGTTTCCTGGCAAAAATCATTTTAAACTGTATAAATGTTTTTTTTTTTTTTGCCTAAGCCTTGCGGCAACTTTTACCACACATTCGGGGAGTAAAGATACCTGTAACAAAAAAAAATAAAGAGACATACATTTCCAAAATAAAGTACATTATTTCATATTGTGCATTATGCAATTAGGCAACATAATGTCTTTCCATTTGCGTACACGCAAGTTAACCATACAGTATATCCTAAATAATATAAAAATAAACTGAACAAGCAACCTATTCCAACAAAAAAAGTATTCGGGCACACGGAAAGAAAACTGAAATAAACATTTACAAAGAACACAAACGTCCACTTCCATACTTTATCTGCTAGTTTTTGGCTGCGATTACGGCTTGAAGGCGTTTCGGCACCGAATTTATGTACTTCTCGCAAATTCAGACGTCCATTTATGCCAACTTTCCAAGGGCGCACGCAATCAATTATCTTACGTTGGAGGGTTGGCGTGTCCTTACATTCTCCTTCAACTCACACCGCAGGTTCTCTATCGGATTTAAAGCCGGGGATTGAGCAGGAGTTTCGAGGTAGTGGAGTGTTTGATAGAGGATCCACTGTCGAACATAATATGCTCTGATCTTGGGATTATCTTGTTGGAACATCCAACCGTCACCAAATCCAAGCTTCTGTGCACATTCCTTCAGACTGATCTTTATTATAGTTAAATACTTCAAGAAGTCCATACTGCCGTCAACAGAGTTTCCTGCATATTTCACCACAGAAGCAATGTTATGCTATTTTAAGCTTCATTTGATTTTTCTGCGCACATGCCGAAAACCCGTCAAGTCCACACAGTTTCAACGTGATCTCGTCCAAGGGAAAAAAAACTGCCAAAATTCCAAGGGTTGATTTTGGTAATTTTTAGCAAAAAGTAGCAGTTTCTTCCTGATTTGTAAGCTTTAAAGATAAACCTTTCAGCGTGTTTTGCAGATTATAGAGTAATAGTGAAGCGGAAAACCAAACTAATCTCTCCTCTCATACCAAGTAAAAAATATAGAACACAAAAATTCATATTGTGGGTGAGTCACTGGACACTAACAGAATAACATCTACGTACTTCGTGAACGTTTTGATTTGCTAATTTACTAATGCATTTTATCAGATCCTCACTTTCGCTTTATTTTCTACAGCAACCATGTCACGTTCAGTACAATATAATCTGCTATTACCTAATTTTTACTCTCGCATTCCGCTTTCAACATATTGGTAAAAGTTCAGCTAACATGTTTTATTTGTTCATACGACTTGATTTTGTCCTAGGGTATAAAATCGTTATTTTCGGCAACTGCAAATTTACATTTCAAAATTTCTTCAAAATCTCTCCCTTCAAATACAAACTTTAGGGAACACACTTTTAATTTCCCCGTTTTTGTGCCACAGTTATCTAGCGAGAACCTGTTTCGCAATTAATAAAGAAACGCAACTCAGCAATATATTAGCAACTCAACTGACCTGATTTGCATTCACAGTCTTGTCACTACGTGCCTATTTCAGTCTATCTATTAACAAAAGCAAGAAACAGGCTATTCTTAGCATTGCCAGTTCCACTGCCTGATTAATTTGAACTTTAAATTTAATTCAATACTTGTACTAAAGATTAAAAAGAAACCAACGCATGTTAACTAGTGTCATTTGAAAAACCACGTTTACTTAATACAGGGCGAAAACTCTGAGCTGTAAAAATATTTTTAATTACCTGAATGTTGACGTGTGTGAATGGAGTGCGTGGGGGGGGGGGGGGGGCAATGTTTAACACTCGCTTCTGTCAAACAATTGTCGTGTATTTATTTCATGCCCTAACTTCTTTAACGCCGACTTTACACTTACATTTAAATTTCAACTTTTCCTTAAAATGGGCTTTCCGAAATTAAGATGAAAGTAGTGCCTATTTTCTGAAAACCTACAACTACCGTACACGTCGCTCACAGCGACTTCATTGTACTCTTGTCATTTGCCTACTTGCCGTTAGCTTATACCGCCGTCTCCGCTTGGGGCGCCACTAACTCAAAAAGCTCATTCGCATGCTCCCCATACCCTATTATTATTCTATACAATAGCCATCCTTTTCACAGCCATGAGTAAAGAAGCATTCTTGTGCGAAGAAACGCGAGCAAATAGCGAGGGTTTACTAACCTAACGCAAAGTTGCTCGAGTTGAAGTGTTTACGCTATAATACAGGAAGATAAACGTTGGCAATGGATTTTATCCAGAACAGAAATCCTCGGGTAAAGGCAAAATATACTGCAGGGTAGCCAATAAATTAGTACTTCATAATCATCTCACTTTTCCAGATATCAATTTCAAACTAGATTTTCTCCCAACTCTAATATTAGCAGTAAGCTTTTCTGCTAGAATATGCGCGTTACGTGCGATTACGGCAATCAAACTTTTCCAGTTACATTAAGACTACTTAAAGAGTAGACATTTTTTTTTCTAGATTTGAGGATATTTTACAGTTTCGTAATAGTGATTTGATAAAAAAATAATTCAAAATAATATGAAAAATAAAGTTTAACATGCCTTTAGCGTAAATGTGACATTTTAACTTAAAAACCATATCTGTACGAATTTCAGAAAACAATTTAACATAAAGTTTGGTTTCAGCTAAAGTGTATTTATATCAAGAGAATGGCAAGTTCCTATTTCTTTGAACTATTCACCTACGTTAAGGGTTTATTTAATATTTAACTTTGGGCTATTTTGACTTTAAAACATACTTTCTATAAGAAACGGGAAACCAGAAACAAACTCTTGTACAGATGTTCCGCTTTTTTTATATAATGATATTCGTCAGTCACACTTCTACGACTATTAAAAAGTTTAGGACTAACAAGTTTCCTTGATAAACTAGGCAAACCGTTTGGCGGCTTCCTAAGTGGATCGAGATATGCTCCGTTGACGCAGTGCACACGACGCTGAAATTTATTATGCAATTTCTTTTCGCAATTATGGAAGCCATGTAATGATTATATATATTTCAGTACTTGCCTTTCAACACACGCAGATAAAGGACGCGAGATAGACAGGTGAGTGTGGAAGGGAACAGAACTATACAAATGGAATCTAAACACGCACACAAACACACACACACCTACAAATTCTAGTACTATTATCTCACTAACGTCGTAAAAAAAGACTGTGCTTTTGTTTTGCAGGCGGGGCGGGCAACTTGGTACATTTTCTGTTATTCCAAGTAACGAATACAAAATTAATAAACTAGTGTAATGATAACAGAATTATTTCAATTTTTAAAAGGTTAATTCACGCAATATAATAAACTCCATTAAATGCAAGAAAACTTGTGTGCCAATAAAAAATAAACATTCTGGTGGCATATTACACCCTACAAAGGACTGCTACAATAACATTTCCTTTCTCTTCACGACACTATTACCGGCTGCCTTGAATACTTCCCGGATATAGGCTATTCACGGTAAAGTGAGCACTTTCTGAAGCCGTCTCATTTGGAATAATAGTCAATAAATATATTTTATTATGGCCTTTGACGTTAACTTTCGAATCTGGTGAAATATATGCACTGTGTAGTACTTACATTACAATGGCTGATAAGAAAGAGGTAGGGTCTGAAAGTGCTCACTCGACCGTGAACATCATACATGCCTGTGCACAAAGCAACCGCACGAGATCCTCGTGCCCACAGTCGACAAATGATAATCTGCGGCGAGACACCGAACAAAGAGGGCGGGAGCCAATCAGGCGCACTGTCGTGGCGGGGTGAAAGACCGGGTCAGTGACGCCCGATGTATTGGCGATACAGGGGCGGTCGCCAAACCGGTTCATATCCGGAGCAAGGATGCGGGGGAGGCCAACACACTCTCGAACTCTGCCTGTGGACCGGGAGGGAAAATAAGTCCGTGGCCACAGCTGTCACCTTGACGTCTGCGATTCTGCGCGATGGAAACACAGTATCAAAACTTGGCTGACCAACGTCTTATTACTAAAGGCTGTTCACGGTAAAGTGAGCCCTTTTAAGGCCCTACTTATTATTTTATTTACAGCCAATTTTTAAAATAAATATTTTAATGTAACTTAAAATAAACAGAGTGTATATATATTTCACCGGACCCGAAAATTAACGTCCAAGGCTATATTGACTGTTATATTCCAAATGAGAGGGCTTCAAAAAGTGCTCATTTTACCGCGAATAGCCATGAAACCACACTTCCACTAGTACTCGAGCTCTTTCGTCAAGAATTACGTCAGCATTTTGGTTTATCACGCATTTACTGCATACAGCAACACAAACCAACTACACAATTAACACAAGTTATTAGGACTGTGCAATGGGATTGCCACTCAACAACTGCGTTCGAACTGAAAATATCAGTACTGGTAGGCAGAGCCGAGAGCGAAACCATTAGAGCGGAGCGTGTGAGTAAAGAGAATTGGGCGGCTCTTAGCATCGAGGTCTTGGTAACGAGGGTGGCGAAGCGAGGTATGGAGCAGCGCCAGAATGAGTGGGCGGGGTAAACGGTAGAACCACGAGAAAACCCGCCAAACAGCGGCAGCACGATTCCACACAAGCGAAAATCAAGGAGCCACCCCGTCGTGAATTGAACTAGGTTCGCCTAGGCGGGAGGGGAGTAGTCTAACCATTACATTACCGCGGCCTCATTAGAGATGAAGTGGGTTGCTCAGAGGACAGTAACCAGCCATAGAGTGATTTCGAGATACCATGGTAAACCGATGTCGCAGGACAGCCGGAAAGGGATTTGAACCCAGGTCTTAACGAATGCAAGTCCGAAGCCTTACCACTGCGCCACCTCACACGATAAAGTGAGCACTTTAGAAATGGACCTTTGAAAAAGTCACTGCCCCTGAACGTATATATTTTAACCGACGCACTGAGTGACAATCGTACAGTAAAGTTGGTAGTGATGGCTGGAAAGTAGTTCCATATTTTAACGTCGAATAAATCGTGTTCGGTAACCATTTGTGATAGCTTAAAATTATTTCATTCGTATCAGTTTTTTTAATGCATGGAAGTGTAAAAATAAGCAGATTTGTAAAGTATTTACTTTCATAATAAACTCACAGTTTCACTTGACCGACGGTGATGACAAGGCGGAGGAATACACAACGTTCATACAAGTAGATCATTGGCAAGGCTTTCAAAAGTGCTCATTTTACCGTGAACAGACTATAGGACAGCTTCCCTTACGCACCGGAAAAAAAATGAAAATACCAAGCTATAAACTGTTACGCCTAGCACCTCCAATTACGTATCTGCTACGAAACCAAAGTTATTACGCAGTGTTGAAACCCTGGACCTGGGTTCGCTTCCCGGTCTGACCACCCTGATTTCGGTTATCCAGAGTTTTCAGAAATATTCCATACGAATGCTAGGACAAAAAAAAGTCTGACAAAATGAAACTCGCATTCAACTTTTTGCTGGCCTAAGTCTACTTTCCGAACCACGAGGTTCGGATGTCGAATCTCTGCTACCCCATGCATGGGTTAGCCATTTTTAAGTGTAATTTTATGTTAATTCAGTTGGTCTGCCAACATCAAAGCGGGAATAAACAAACTAAAGCTCTCTCCGAAGTAATAAACATATTGCTTCAAGAAAAACAATATGTTTCGAAATGTTTACGCAGAACTTTTCTGGTTGCAATCAATCTAATAAACACGATACGTGACCTATTTCACATCATCGTTAACACTGAAAAGCCTACCATTGTTTTCCTACGATGAATATCATGCGTTCTGCATGATATTCATTGATTGTTCCTTCAAGGAATGCATCTTTGGACTCTAAATTAACGTTTTTTTTCCTTCAGAGACAGTGACTTTCTAACATTCAAAATCCTTCCGGTGTAACCTGAATAAGTAGTTTGGAGGGGCACATGGTCACGTAGGTACATAGAAAAGAAATGGCGTGTCGGTTCCTTAAAGCGAACTTGATCGCCCATTAGCCGTACAAAACTATGGAATCTGACCTTGATTCGGATTTACTATTGCACATTATAAGATATTTCCTATTGGTCGGGCTACCATCTGGCATATTAGTCACCATGAGCTAATCGGTGTACTGCTAGCCGGTGTGGCAATTTTGCTATAGTTTGTGTAACAATAAACTTAAGGATCCTATGAACTAAAACGTTTTCTGTGAAATCGTTTGCGCGTAAACGCGTGTCTCGGTAAATAAATGTTCTGGAAATACGAAGTTTTGCCAGAAAGGATAGAAAGCTATTGTCTATGTCGTTATCTTTTTCACTTTTATCATATTAAGTGTAAAGTGTATTTCCGGAGAAAAAAATTGTGAAAGTTGTCAAATATCGCATTTTTAAAGTTTGCCTATAAAGTTTCTTCAAGCGGTAAGAGAAAAGTACGATTATACGTAGGTGGTTTGATCTGTGTACTTTCATCGCGTGTAATAAAACCCCACAATTACATATCTTGTTTACACAGTAAAGCGTTAGGACGGAAACACTGCACGCCTTGCGCGTAGGAGCGATGAGGCGCTAGGAGTGCGTGTTAGTGTCGCCCGCACGGCTACCTCGCTTCTTGACCCTGGACGCGCAGTTACGTAGTCTTAACTATACCTATAACACCAGCGTCTCCAACTATTTATACCGTCTGGAAATAATTTATTTCAACAAAACGCTATCAGGTATACATATCTGTACACCAAGTGTTCGAAATAAAGCAGATTCGCGTTGTGTCGAAAGAAAATTTAGATAAATTACAATTGGATTACGGCGATGCAGAGGAGTGGATTAATAGCACAAACCCATCTCTGGTAAAATGTGGCAGCACCAGACTACGGGATCGGTAGTACCAAGAAGAACGGGAGGGAGGATCTGCGGACTAGTCCGCGCGAGGTTATCGAACTGTGCTGCGGGCAAGACGCCCACCAATCGGGGTCAGGGTAGCCGCGTACTGCGTACGTGGCACGTGCCAGGGACTCTAACCCAGCGCCTCATTTGGGTCATCGCACCGCGTCGACCTCTCACGCCGGCGTCCACGAGGGTGTTAGAGCGGAGGGGGGTGAAACAAGTGTTCATGTCAGCCCCCTCGACTGACAACTTCGTGACGTTTGCGTAGTGGTGGTAGGGTGGCTCCGCTGCTGTTCGAGTTCCTACAAGCACAAGTCATCCACGCTTTCGAAAACCTTGCTTTCCTCTTTCAGCCCACGCTGTATCCTTCCCCCAGCTGTGAGTGCGTGAGTGAAGAGATTTGGGCGGCTCTTAAAAGCGAGGTCTTGAGAGCCGATGAGGGTGATTGAGACGAGTTTGGAGCAGCGCCGGAAAAAAGAGCAGGGGAAAAGGGAGATCCCCAAGAAAACCAGTCGACCAGCGGCATCGTCCGGCACGGTTCCCACATGCAAAAACCCGGGAGTGGCCTGGCCGGGGATTGTACCCGGTTCGCCTTGGTGGGACTTTCCCCAACAGTTTCGACGATTAACCATAGCCGTCGATATAACTGGTACCCATACGTCGAACAAACTTAACTGTGAAACTGGAAGGCCAAAGGCGCCTGTGCAACAATAAAAACTGTGGCTACCAATTTCCACTGCATGTAAAAATGCGTATTACGCAAAACATTGTTTACATTTAAAACAGTGCATGAAATACTAGGCGAATAAAATGATTTAACTACATAGTATTTGTATGATTTGATTTATATTCTGTTTACTGTTTTTGGAAAATAAAAACAAAATGTTACATTAACTCTCTCAATATATTCAAAAATAAGGAAAATTTAAAATTATTTTCCATTTTAAAGAAATATTATCACATATTTTCTCTGTCGCTTTTTCCGAATTTTGTAACATGTTATGCTACGCTCTTATTGTAACGAACAAAAAAATATCAACGTTTGTTTTAATTCCAAGTCGTACAAATATTATCGACAGATCAACTTTCGAAAAAAAAATATCACTGACCGTTAACTGCATACATGCTATCGTACAAATTGATACGCAGCCTCCCCCAGTTAGGGAGGAAGCGAATTAAGTAAAAGTATTAAGTTCCAAGTCTTGGCGTTGCACTGCAATTGTAATATGGCAAATAAAGTTGTACCTATAGTGTTGCTATAGTTGGATTTATATAAATCAGAGTATGAATTGACATATTTGTAACACATTACGGTTCATAAAAATTTCACCGACTGCCGCAAGAATAATATTAAGGCCCATGGCAATCTCTAGTTTACATAGACAGCAGAATAGGCTACAAACTGGCAGAAAATTAGCTTTTAATAAGAGCTTTCAAAAGTGCTCAATAAACATGAACAGCCACAATCACCTTTGGCTATCCAATACACTTGCAAGCATATCACTAATATTCCATAATTAGCTGCCAACTCATTTTTATAATGGCGACTAAGGCCTCCATTTTTACGTTGGGAGGCTAAATGAGGAATGGTACTAAAAAACTCACAGGAGTGGCAAGCGCTGAAAAATTATTAACCTGAAGTTAAATCCCGAAGAGGTGCACACATACAAACTTATGGGGACCACGGTGGCTGAGCGGTTACACGGCTCGCTTCCCACCAACGCGAACCGCGTTCAATCCCCGGCCGGTTCACTGCGGATTTTCGCAAGTGGGAATCGTGCCGGACGATGCCGCCGGTCGGCGGGTTTTCTCCGAATTCTCCGGTTTCCCCCGCCCATTCTTCCGACGCTGCTCCATACTCACTTCACTTAGCCCTCATAGGAAGCAGACGTCACCAGATGCAAAATTCATTTCGCGCAAGCTTTCGAACGAGAATGTCAACCAAATTTCGTACGAAACGAGTTCACACGCAGATAAATAAGATGAATACTGTCTCGCCATCATAATTAGTTGATAGCTAGAGTGATTACCAAACAGCCAAGGTATTATAATACAAAATATTGCGAGGGAATGGTCCCTACAGATATATACAGGATGGTTGCTTATTTACGTGTTCAATGTTTATTTTGAGGGACGTGTTAATACTGATTATCTTATTTGTTTTGATTCTTGTATAGTTTATCTACAGCTTAAAATGTTTATACTGATATGGTAAATATTGACAAATGATAAGTTTAATATAACCAATTTCTTGATCCTTTTATATGTATTCCCAAACGCCGTTTGTTTACACGCAGTTTAAGATATTCTTCTCACTGTCAGCACTGACCTAGGTTAACAAGCACTGGGTAGGAAAGAGTTTTATTAGTCGCTAAACCGTTTCTCCTTGGTGATATGGAAGATAGCATGCATTGCTATTGCGTGGAATAAATTCGAATTAACAATAGGACACGTTTACCGCCCGCGTGATGCGTGGGCGTAATCGCTGTTTTTACTAATGACTCCTTCATGACACCACGAGATACGGACCACCGTAATTATAGGGCGCAAGCCGACAAGAATTTCAATATGTCCATCAACCTAACTAAGTTTAGTCAGTAAGTTACCTGAGGAGAGTTTGTTAGTTGGTTAAAGTTTCGAGGGCAATTAAGAGGAGGCCCAGGTAAATCTAGCTAGTTATTTGAGTGCTTCGCCAGACGACGCCGACGCCCAATTGATTAAAATGTAAGATGAACTCTTCAGCATTAGCTTCTGTACTAGTCTACTTCTGGATCAAATTTTCTGCCATCCAAATTTGATTTTGTGTTGAATTGTTTACTAGCCCTGCAATCATTAATAACGCTCGCTAAATTGAAAAACGTAATTTTTTAAAGTGAATTATCATACCCAGTAGCTACGAGATTGAAAGAGTTTGTGACTTCGCCTACTGAATTAGCCAGAAGCAAATCATTTGTGTTAAAGAACATTAACTTCTGGATTATTACAGTGACAGATTTATTTGGCTGCTCGCGTAATCGGCATGCTGTGTAGTGTGGTAGTAGTTGAGTACTGGGAAAGCATATGGAAATAAAATTTCAGTAATTCTACCAAGCTCACCTTAAGATATAACAAGTTTAAATTGGATCAGTCCTAAGATTAAAATATGTCACACTCCTGTGCTTGAAGAATAAAATCATTTTCTCTTATTTATCCAAGTTTTTTCCCATGGATGTGGGTAATTAAAAGAATAGTAATAAATCAAAGCATGGTATAATGAAGCGAGTCCTTGTCCTTGTAACTTATTGTAGTTAGTTTCTACCAGTGTCAATTTTGTCCAAGTGTTTAATTGCAGTGCTCTCAAGTGGTTTCTTTCTTCTATTGTTCCTTGTCTTGTGGCGCATACCATCTCTATGATATTAATAGTCATTCCTACAACACGCCCATGCACCTGCTTTATCCACTAATACCTAATTTCTGTCTTGTTGACACATGTTAAAATACTACTGTAAGAAAAGTAATCGCAATCTATTCAATATGAAGTTGCTTACTTCAACAAGGTATTTGTTTTAAAGCTATCCCTTCAAAATATAATTGTTGTTATTTTAGTCTCCGCAAACTATCTGAACTCTAATCCACGCTTTAAAGTTATTTTCCAGCAATGTCTTATTTTCCTGTATTCCTCTTCGCACACCTCACATTGTGATTTTCTTTTACTCTATGGTTGATGTTACAACAGGTCACATGACCAGCATACAAGGCCCAATAGGATCGCAAATTGTATCACCTTGCACGGGAAAAAAAAATAGGACCTGCTCTATCTCCTCATTTCGTGCAAAATGTGCCTTGCACACGAATTTGGGGGAGAAATTCTCGTGAAAGGTCGGCATCTAGCACTCACGTAAGAACTTCGGGAACGCGTTAGCTTGAAAAATGTCAAATTATACCATGATAATTCACTACGACGTAGAATTACGACCAATTATTTATTATGAAGACGTTAAAGTCATGTAACTTTGAATGCTTCTGAATATTTCCGTAAATAGACCAAGCTATGAAAAGATCAAAGATATCCAATAAGTTTTCAGAACTGTATTTTGTTGAGTCAAATTATAAACTTCGTCTCGACTGAGTTGAGTGAAAGAAATAAACTAAGAAAATTCTATTCCGTGATAATTATCGATAAGGGTTTTGGAGACTTTCATCGTTTACAACAAAAAAAAACATCAATAATATGGTTTTCTCAAATTCAATTATTTGTAATTATTCCAATTAAAGAAACAACTACTATTTACACTATACGAAGGCAATGATACGACGGCTATTCAATAACAGCACCAACGTGGGTTCAGAAAAAAAATGCGTAACTTGGTGAAGAATCGAGCTACACCTGACATACCCGATAAACTGTTTGATGGAAGAGAAGACTGGAGCCTTTCTTCCGGTCAATGTTTCAATCTTTTCTAAGCCGCGTGTATAAAGCCAGTAACACACGGGCATCTTTCTCGTACAAGAAGGTGTACACCTTTGATGTTCAAAAGGTGCACAAGAAGGTGAAGGCACTCTTGTATGCCAGTGCCATGCACATAGTACTAGTAGGTGAATGTTGCAGCATGCCATGAGAGTCTGATCTGGAGGCTCTTTTTGGGGTTATAGGAGTGATTTCTGCATTGACAATAGTAGCGGCTGTTAAAAACAAACTATGGAAACGACTTACCTAGATGGTGGACAAGGCCATGGATTCGCCGAAGAGATTAAGGAATAAGTAACATACATAGCCTGTTGAACGATGAACTTCGTAGTGAAGACCCAAAGTGCTTCAAAAATTATCTACGGATGGATGAAAAACCAAACGAATCGTACAAGATTAAATCCGTTTTCTACTCTCACGTGTGCGGGAACTACGTAAAAGCGTATACAATGCGAATGTAAACAAACTATGTGCCACTTTTATTTTCACAATACAAAAAGATTTTATAAGCCAAAGAAATCACTAATACAGAATTAAAATCTGTTTTCTACCCTTAAATTAACAATTTAAGCATTAATAAATGTACGGCAACTACATAAATGTATAAACGTAAATGTAAACAAACGACTTGTACAAGAAGGTGTACGAAAGATAGGACCGTCTCTAAACTAGTCTAGCTAGCATGCAAGCCATTGAATGCTAGCTACTAGTATACAAGTTAACCAGTCACGCGATGCTAGTTGACTTGCACAAGAAGGTGTAAACCTTCGAAAGATGCACGTGTGTTACTGGCTTAAGACTGCTTATGTCCGCATCCGTACGCTTCCTGATATTTACAGAACGCAGAAGAAGCACGTAAAAGCACTGCCATCGATTGCCTAGCCCCAAGCACAGTGATGCCACTAACCCCTCCTTTCAAATACAAACAAAATGCCTGGGGCGCTTTAAAACGTGCACAGCATGCCGTAATTTCTCAAATTACTCGCTGCTACTGATGCTGCTATTATACAAGAAAAAATTAACTACAGTACGCGTGGTTCAGGCCCGGCATATTTGTTTATACAGCAAAATTAAGCCACGCTTAGAAGGTCTAGAAAATCTTCAGATCATCATAGATTATTGCCATACCAAATAAGCACCACTAACTTTTCTATTCTGTTCCGCCAAATGCACTTGAACTTGCAACTATTTAGCCAAATTTCCTAATACTCATGTGATACACAAAATTGTATACATAATATAATAATTGTATACGTAATACTATATTATAGTATTCGGTCATCCGACGGAAAATATAAAATGTTCCAATCCGCTATTTAGGTTACTAAATCGACCACGTAACCACTAACATAAATATTTTGAGATTTAGTAACCAAATTTGCCGAGCTAGAGAAGCATGCTAAATCCCGACAAACCTCCTCAAAAGCGTCTGCTATTCATTACGTCTAACTTTACGCCTATTTCCATGCAAGTTATTCAAATTAAATCCAACGACAAAGGAAATTTTAACAAATTACTAATACGTAATTTTTTCGTCAGTCGTGTAGAGAGGAAGGTTACATTTGGCGCAATTGCTGTAAAAAAAAAATCTTTTTAACATTAATTTTTAAATAAACGTATTCCTCAAGGGAGCGAGTAAATCAACAATTTTATAATTTTTCGAATGAAATTTATATTAGTGCATTAAGCAGTAAGAAATTAACAGTAGCCACAATGATACTAATTGCTAAGTACGGCCCATACAAAAGCATTTTACAGAGTGTTTGAAATAAAAAATAAGCAGGTTATTATTTAATTTTGCATGCGAAATTTTTTTTTCGAAGCAGGTCAACAAGAATAATCTTGAACAGTTTGATTTATATCAGAATTTAAAAAAATATTGTAACAAATCGCCACGGGCGTATCCGAGATGGTGAGGGACGTAGGTCTCGAAATAAAATAACTAAATTATATATATTGTGTTAATTTTGTTGTGCTATAAAAGTATAGACGACTATTATTTACAATATTAAATCACTCATCTGTACTACTTATTATTTTCAGTGGGCACAAATTTTTATGTCACTCTCAATATTAATTTGTCCTTATCAGTATTTATACCTGCTACAGTCGCTTATTACACACATAATATACCAACAGTTCAATTGAATATCTGTAAATAATGTCATTCCAAAGTCTTACACTCGCGCATCCAGTCCCAGCCTCACTCTCCACTTCACAGATGCTCGCATGCTTCACTCGCGCTAGTCGCTTCGCCGGTTTCGCTCACCTGGCCGTGCAATGCTTCAGACTCTTTCCTAGGAGGCACGCCGCAGCTTATAAATATCGCCCGACCCAATTCAGAAGGTCCCTCGCACCTCGAGTCGCGCCGTGAGAGATGAGGGCGATGACCATAACATTCTTTCAGCGATAACCGAATACACTCGATTCTTCCAAGGACAGAAGGTGGCACGAGTCCCGATAGCCTTACCGTGGCACTGTTCGTATGATGCGGCGGGCTCTTCGTAACCGCGCGCTCTACAGTTACCGGTGGTTATCATACCGCGACCTTGAAACACCGCTTCATAGCCCGAGGGGGTCAAGGCAATGGAAACGACTCAGCAGCTGGGTGCAATAAAGTTAATTTTAATGTATGTCCCTTCGTAACTGGTTAAACATAGGACTTCGAAATTAATTTTTTCAAGTATCCTAATTTTTTCAACTGTGAAACTTAAGCAGTAAGAAATCGCAACTGCATGGTGTATACTTTGGTTTAAGTACAGTGATGGAAAACTTTTTTAAGTTGTTACTTAAAGCTTAAGTTTTCCATGGTGTAAACCTTAACAAAGAAGCATCAAAACATTCCGTGCTACAGCTACTAAACTGAACACTATCAGTGCCACCCAGTATAATTCAAATTCCAATAGCCTAAATTCCCAAATAACGGAATTCGGACACAACTGTACTATATAAGTTAGTTGATTCACAATAACTTCTGCCTTTTCTGAAGCGTTGCTAAATTTTAACTTTTGGTTACCAATTACGTATCCTTCCGCTACACATAAACATAAACACTGCCATGTGACTTCTACTTTTATAACTGTCAAATGCATTGGTTGCTGTTTACAGCTGTTCAAAGAATTATGTCATATTGCAGAAACCATTTCCTACGAATGTTCACAATTTAGGCTTATCACAATATTTAGGCCAGCTTTATAACTATGTGTGACACACGATATAGCACGTTACACTTAGTACACATTAATAATCTGCCACGGCTGTGTTTGTTACAACTTTGGCGGAAACAACAGTAGTATTTAACCTGTTGTTATTAATATGTGTTTTGAATAAAAATTAAAACGAAGGGGCAACCAGTCCAACGAACCAACGCAGAAAATTCAAGCACGCAACTCGTGTCGCTTATTTATCGTACATCGACAAACGTAAAAGATAGAGGTGAACAAGCAAACACATAGACCTACAGTAACATTTATTCCGCTAAAATTTACGTGCATTGGTACTTACTGTTTTGTAGGTTTATTTTATTATTTATTTAATTTTACCTGGGTGGGCTTAGTATTTCGTTGGGATTGTGGCAGACATTCAAATCACAGAAACGTAAGCTCGTTGCATAACTGTGTTTCAAACACCTAGCATGTAGTTACAATGTTGTGATAAACAGACGTAAATATAAATAATTAACTTCGTCATAACATCAGTTCATGGTTAAAACGTACAAATTTTTGGGGTAAAAAGCTAATTTTTTCGATGAAAATGTGTGCTACACTAGGATATTCCTTTATAAAATACTTAGACTTGAAACAAAATGGTAGTTTCTTTTATACACACTATGCATTAGTTCTGCAAAAAACCGGATTAACATTACTTGCAAAATATGTGTACTATTAAACCTAAAACATACTTTCAAAAACAAAATATACGCTAAACGATGATTTGTGCTTGGGTGCTTTGCTACACATTTGGATTGGTATGAAAATATTTATTTATGAAAAGTAATATTCAAAATTAATGCCCATCACAGAATATTTAACATTAATATTTTGCACATGAACCCTTAAATACAATAGAACCTTTTTATAATGAATCTGGAAAGCCCACTTTCTATGTTCACTATATCAGTGAAGCTTCTCATGCGTACACTTGTCTTCAAATGATGTACAAAACTGGAATACCAAATTTTAATAGTAGAGTGCTCTATAATATTTTAATAACCCACAGGAAAGCATTTTGTAACAAATACACAATAAAAAAATTGAATATTAACATAAATCAAAACTAATACAAACTGTAAACTGGATGGATAGTTGTTCAAGGGACCAAAGTAAAAAACTGATGCATGCTGATGAGTAATACATGCAGACTTGATATCCATCCAGACTGAGAAAGGTGACATCACCTTCCCAATGCGCAGGCAGCTATTTCCACTGTCCCTTTCTTCCCATTCGAAACACCAGTTACTGGGTCTTTGATCACAATGAACACAAGCTAGGAGGATTAGCTTGACACAAACCATGCAATGGTTTTCCACAGCCTACTGTTTAACAGACACCCCAACTGTGATGTCACGTATGACATCTTGCTCGCCGAACAAGAGTGCGGAATACAACCTCTAACCATAGTTTCAATGCAAGAACTTTTACCCATACAAGTACAACTGATTTTTCTTGTAGTGCCAACCTCACCGCCATCCAAGAGTTCCACCATTCACAACAGTTGTGATGAGTAATACATGCAGACTTGATATCCATCCAGACTGAGAAATCTCATTGAGTGTGTACGGAAAACTGGACAGCCCAGTAATGGCACCCACTCCATCTTCACCCTTCCACACCAATGCCAGGAGCTCCAATCCATGGGTGAAGGTGGGAATAGTTCTTCGGGGAGCCACCCCATCCCCCAAAACAGCCCGTCGGTACTGGAAATGTGAGACATTCAGGCCTACCAGTGGTGGTGGCGAATCCACTGGCCCAGGAATGAAGGCTGACGTCGGGGTGCTGCATCCGCAGTCGGCAGCCCGCAGAATACAACAGTGAAGATCGCTACACTTCGCATTTTACAGCACCTCAAGATCCCCCTCCCCCTCTTGATCGTTAGGTCACCTCCAGCAGACGCTTCTCCATCTCTTATTGAGCTACCCAGGTACCCAACGTTCACAACGATGATGCTCTCGCACCGGCCAGTTGGTTCGCTGGCTGGTATTTGAATATTCCCAGCCACCCCAGAGCCTGGGGATCCCCTATCATCAGCTGGGGATGCGACAGGTTGTGGAAAGGTCACCACACCCAAGCTGCCATGACCCACCACAATCGCTGAAGCACCATAAAAATTACAAATATGATAGTGGGGAGGGCTATGAACTGGAGGCAAATTGCGGAGTAGAATTTTATTATGAAAACTTGCATATTTTTCCATTCGTTTTACCCTGCAATTTCCCTGATCTTCATAGCCCTCCCCACTGTTGTATTTGTAACTTGTATCGTCAATACTGTCAATATAGGTATTGTTTGGATAGGTCTTATTTGCAAATCAATGTATTTTGGTGATTAAATAATGTGATGAAGTCTAATTCTAGACCCCCTTTTAAATTTTTTTTTGTCCAGATCAATTCCCGTCATGGTTCAGTTGGTTGCCATTTTGGTTAGGTTTGTTCCTATTTTTTGTTCAGATGCAAGTCTTTTTTTAGTGTTTGGCAATGATTTAGCTAATAATTTCACATTTGAAAGAGTTGTTCCGCTTTTGTTTTAGTGATAGGGTACTTAGGACCTATTTGACCTTAACATAGTCTTGTTTTTGTTTGAACTAAAATATTTTTTTTTTTATTATTCAGATTTTTTGTTGAGTTAAAGCCTTATAATTTATTTTGTTCAGATGGTTTAAAATTATTTTATTAGGATGTTCAGTTTGTCTTCCTGTGAATAGTCCTTAGGTTTGCTGTTTTGCTGTAGAGGCTTCTAGAGAGTTGGTGCTCAAACTTTTTTTCAAACTCCCTGAGCTGAACTCAGCCACAGCACTTTCCTTTGTGCTGACTGCAGCTGTGCATGTTTACATTCGCCGCTTCATCGCTACAGTCTGCCATCATCTTTTTCGTGAACTGTTTGTGTGTCACACTGTGTTTTGGAAGTTTTACTGATGAGTGACATTTTGCATTGATACCTTGAGGGCGCTGTCAGGGGAAGGGAGAAGGAATTGTGCTACAGCCAGCAGACAAAGTGTAAGGAGCTCAAGGAACAAGAGAAGTGAGTTGGTGCTGATCACAGTTTTTGCGAACAGTCGCATGTGTGCATGCACCACTCTGATTGGATGGCGACTGAGTGGCGTGAGATAAGATGTCAGGGGAGGTCAGATGCTATGATGATATTGAAAGCAAGCCGGCGAGAAGTCTTGAGTTAAAGGGTCATCCTTGGGACATCCTAGAGAAAGCTGTTGGTCAGGAGTCGTCGAAGAACGATGTAGTTCAGTGGTCGGGCAAATGTTTGAAGCGAGGCTGTTAGGCCGGAGGAGCCTGGTTGAGCAGATCGTCATGTAGCTACTGAAAGTTAAGTACAGTGTGTTATAGTAGTAGAAAATTTAAATAGTCAGATTCCCAAGGCTTCAGTATGTTTCTAATTTAAGGCCGTAGGACTATTTTAATGTGGATGTTCAGTAAAAGTACAATGCAAACATTTTCAATTTTAGAAGTTCCATGTTTGAGAAAAAAGTAGTTTTTCTTTTAAGGTTTGAAACAGTTTATGTAATAAAATTTTACGGCAGAGAAAGTTGAAGTAGAAGTTTTGTTGGCCACTCATTTATTACAGTATTTACTATCTATCCGCTAAAGTTCAAAGCTATGACGAGGAGGATTATTTTAAGAGTTTTTGAACCGGTAATGGTTAATGAAATAGTGTGATGAGTCTAAGTACTGGCGGATAAATGAAAAACTAGATTCTCGCGCAATATAGTATTTGTCATAACTGAGCGACAATTTTCCCTCCCGTCGGAAAGTTGTCTCTGTAGGGAAAGATATTTATTGTGAAACTTTTGATTTTCTCATTTCGTTTTCCCAAACAAGGTAAAATAATGTTCTTAAGAGATGCAAATTAGTTCTTAAGTTGGAATCTTTGCATTTGAAGTTTTGATGTAACTTACTAACTGGACCATTATTGGAAAAAGGAATCTTTTTAATATGTATGTTTTTTTATAATTCAATTAAGTCTGATCAAGCTAAATTGTACTCTTCAAGTTTATATGGTGTTTGAATTAGAGCTGTATAATACTGACCCAAAAGTTTCTAGTTTATGTACGCTTTAGTGTGTGATTTTCCGAAAAGCCTATGAACAGAGGTTACATGTCTTGTAATGGAGGACACACTGGTCACTTTAAAGTGAGAATAAACAATTATAATTCTATGACTAAAATAAAAGATGTATCATTCATTGCAATATATAGAAAATGTAACAACATGTAGGCCTACCTATTATAACACATTAAAATTTGCTAGTCATAATAAATGTACAAAAAGACTCAATTTGTTGGCCTATCATTTGACAGAATGCCAATTAACTTCTTAAGTAAAAGTATAATGAGATGCAACATTTCCAAACAAGTATTGTCCTCTGTTATTAACTATTGGTGATTCTAACACACTAATAATGTCACTGTTAATGATAGTCGATACGTCCTCTCACTCTGGGAAAACAAACTTATCCCCGAAGGATTTCTTCAAAAACTTAACACATAGTTCAGTTTCTTTGATACACTGCACCACAGCCACATAATAGTGAATTCCCCCCCCCCCCCTTTTTTCAATGAAACTAGTACATAGTCATTTACTGCCACTGGTTTTTCTTTTGATTGTGAATGCAAATTTTTTTCCATTGGTTCATCATCACCATTTTCAGAATCTGAATACACTTCTTCAAAATTCAGTTTTTTTGGATAAAGGTACTGTAAAAAACTGTCAAGGAATGTTCGCAAATAATTAAAGCAAGCATTTACATGTCTCAATTTTGTGGTATCACACAAACGTTTAATAATTTGAGAAATAACATTTTTGTCAGAATTCATTTTGAAAGCTGAATGTGTCAATGGTTTTGAATAAGAAAATTATGTTAACTATGTGAATGTTTGTTGCAAGTTTAGGCATGGGTATGTGCTCATTAAAATGATACGTAGTAGCTGTATGATGCCAAGGCCATAGTGCTGACAGATCTGTGTGCCACACTTGAGAGGCAGCTGAGATAACGAGCTTATAGGGTATCTGGTCATTCTTTGCTCCAGACTACTGAATGGACTTTCATTGTTCCTTTAAATGGTGGAATGGTTCTTGCCAGCTTCGTATCAACACCCTCCATTGTTTCTACATATACTTGCATAACTTTGATTGCAGAAATTTCACTCTGCACTATATCAAAAATAACTTTATGGTTTGGTATTGGTATGTCTCTCCCTTCAGCAACAATTTGATCCACTGTGCTTTTTATGCAACCTCCAATTCCATTGGATGCACCCTTCCTATGGCCTGCTTCTGAATAATGCCAGAATGGCATTTTTCATTCCCAAAACTTCAGGTAAGTATATCCCAATGAGCTGGAACATTGTCTTATTACAATATTGGGTTGCAGGTCCATTACTCAAAAAGTGGACTATTTGAGGAGATGGTACCTGTTCCTTCAGATATTTTATTACTGGTTTTAAATGAGCGTATATGGCTAAGGGATCATGATGTAAGCTCTCAAATATGGTACAATAAGATAACTGATTGCCTGATTGAGTAACACCTGAGAACACATATGCTGAGACTGTGTAACGTGACCCATGGCTTGGAACCACCAAAGTGTGCTAACTGAATTTCAGCAGTATACTTAAAGCAATAGTTCTCAGAGAAATCAATGTGGATTAAAAGTTTGTCGTCCCCCAAGTTCTTCACAGAATCGAAAACTTTATATTGATGCTTGATATTTGCACAGTGCTGTAAGAACTTCGTAAGTGATTTGTTGAAAGCTGTAACTAAATCTTCCAACTTTAGTTGAATAGCTTCTTTTGTTGTTTTGTGTACAATCTTTTCCTTTCTTTTTATATTTATTACTGTTTTTCTTGACACCCACTTCTGAAGATCAGTCTCAGCCAGCGCTTCATAATCACTTAAATGTATTTCCTTATTTTGACACTGAACACATTATTTCAAGACAGGACTCACTGTGGCTTTCAAATGTAACTGTCTGAATAACATCTTGCACAGAACTTCCATTTATCATGTTGAGGGACTTCATTTTTTTCACTAGCAATGCCATATTTTCATGAGTTGTACAAAGACACTTGTCTCTGTTCTTATCAGGAGGGATGATCCAGTAAGGCCTCAATGTGCAAAACACAGCATAAGACATTTTTATACCACTGTTTTGGCTACAAAACTATTTGAACAGATTTTTCACAGTATCATTTAAAAATTTTTTCTGTTTCTTACTTTTTTACTGTAGTTACAGTGTCTTTACCAGGCAAGATTCTGGAATTATTTTCCAGGAAGCAAACCACTGCTTTTTTCTTAGTAGCAAATCTCACTTTTACTACACTTACTTAACTGTTTTTCCTACACAAAGCCTTTCTGGATGTCATCTTTATTTGGTCAAGACAACTGTATTTATTGACAATTGTGAATGATATTTTTGATAGAAATTCCAGTTCCTTTTACCTGCTATGTTCCCTGCTGAAACACTCTTTAATCTGAATCTGCATAACTGCACTAAACAGTAGCTTACACCACACAATTGGAGGCACTGTATGCCCTTTGAGCATTTTTTGACCTGTCTCCTTAGCGTGTCTTTCTCTTCAGCATTAGCCCTTTTTTTTTTTGCTCCTGTGCAACAGTTGTCGATGCTTTGCCACTCTTGTTCCCATGCTTTAATTTTCTTCTCCAACTGTTTAACGTTTATTTGTAATTTAATCCTGATTTCCCAACTTCTTTTAACTCCACTTTCTTTGCATTTGTCGGTGTTCACTTTTTCATTATCACCTGGGAAACTGGGTGCTATGCTAGCAGCAGTATTTGCAACAGGGGAAATTTCATCGTCCTTTTGTTGCCGGTTTTTTACTCTGTATTTCCTAGTTTCCTCATGCTATTTTTTTGTAGTAATCTCTTTTCACGTTTTGACATTTCAGTAGTTGAAGTTTTTCTTTTACCTTCTACACGCTTTCTGTACTGTTCTCATTCCTTTCTCTTAATTTCTTCATAATAATGCTCTGGGTTACTTTAAATTTTCTCTCTGTGCTTTCTCATTTGCTCTTTTGAGTTTGTTGTTGCCTTCTTTTTCCGTATCATGTTAGTATGAAAGTATATTAAAACCCTATGCAATAATATTTAACAGAATTATTTACTCATAGGCTCAAAATGCAATTATGGTCTTTCAAATACTTTTTTTTTTAGTTTAAATGTGATTATGGCAATTAAAAAAAGGCCATAACATAATTGGAAATAATTTGGTTTATCATTACTTTTAAGAAATTCATTAGTATATCATAAAACTTGCAGTTTCTTATTACCTGTAACCTCTGCTACATAATCTGTATCCACCGTTACTCTAAATATGTAACGGCGGATTAAGTGTTCAGTTTCCACATTAAACAATTTACACAGTTTGGGGTTAGGTGTCTCAAATGTATACAAATGTTGAGACAAAAGTATTTTCAATTTTGATTGTCTATTATTTGTGTAATTTATTATAATAATTACCTGTTTATGTGGCGAACGGAAGATACACCAAGTTTCTGACACACTTACAAAGTTCCCTTAAGAATTAGAAATTCTTCTTGTAAACACCACATCAGCTGCCCTAACTCATGGGACTTCCTATATGGCTTCCTTGCATCAAATAACACAGAGAATGGTAAAGTGCTTCTTCCAAGTGGTAGTTTTCAGTCAAATGTTTCACATGAATTGAGTATACAAAAAATATTGTGACAAGGTGTTAAATTCTGCCTATTGGAGAGACACTAACATTTCATGAAATAATTAAGTAATTTTTAAAATAATTTCCAATCTTTATTAAATAACCTAAATACCTAACAAATAAAGCATAATGAAGAATGATTTTGTGACATGTAATGGAGGAAACATCTCTGATTCTTTGCAAGTAAAAAACCAATGACAATAATAATCTTCCCAAACAGTTAATGCGCTTCAAGCTATGCTTTGAACAATTACAAAAACTATCTTTAAATATGTTCTCAATTTAATTATATTGAGTAACTGATTTGAGAGATCAAAAATCCCCCTTTTTAAGGATGACCCAACTGCTGAAAATGGTGATTTAATTATTTAGCTGTCTTATTACAATTTTTTAATTTGTCAGAAAGCAGAATCTAGATGAATTTTATAAAGATATCTAAACCTTATTCTTTTTAAAATTATTAATTCTTTTTAAACATGGTAATTCTCAAGTGTGAGGATTTTTATTTTCGAAAATCGGAATAATACCTGGATATGTTAGATCTACTACAGTGTGTACAGTACGTACATGGGACTTTCACAAAAGATGTCCGCCTGTGTCAAGCTTTACAATTTTCCAAATGCTACCTATCAAAATAAAATACAATTTACAATGTTCTGGTTAGAATTGGAAAACTAACATTTACACTGTATATCGATTCTAAATTAGACGCTACTTAAAAACATTTTAATACAAGTTCGCTTTCCACATACGACACTAGATACTTTCCATTGAAACCGGCTTCGCAAACCTCTCGTCTTGCAACACAATATCTTACTCTACACGAATGCTGTGAGTTACAAACAAACGAACATTTTCAAGAGCACCGTGGCTATAGTTTTAAACAATACATAAATTTACACTTACAGGAACAGCAGTGAAAACTTACCTTTCTTCGGAAGCCCCCGCCCAAAGCCATTCCGTGGCCTCCGATTGTTCTTCAAATGCCTAGTCGACGTTACGACAGTCCCATTTGAAACAACTTCTTTGCTCAGCTGTTTAATGAGTCTCTTGGCTTTGCGCTTAATTCGGTTATCAACATGTACATTGTCCACACCGTTTACACTAACGGCTGCAGTTCCTGAAACTTCAACGCCATTTTGCGGTGCCTCAGCAACGTCATTTTCGTGGCCGTTAAGCATTTCTTCTTCCATCATATTTCAGTCTTTAAAATATCACTAAGCTAGATTATACAATTAGTCAAACGTATTTGATAACTTACACACCCTAAATAATGCCAAACTGGCACCCACAAACCAAAAACAACCACCAATACCAGATACACACTTCTCCCTGCAGAGATACACACTTCTCACTGCAGCGGCGACACAGGAAGCATTGAGCAATGGAGATTGTTTTTGTTTTGGCCACAAGAGACGACTACTGCGCATGCGCACAGATGTGCTAAACATTCTATCCCCCCACCACATCAAGTCTTCCAGGATAAGTAAAACTATTAATAAACAAAACATCTTATGTAAACAAAAATAAAGCTTTGTTGTAAAACAATGATTTCAAATGTATGGTATTTGGTATTAGTTCAATAAAAACCAGCATTATGAATAATGGTACAAATAAAATTGCAAATGCGTGTATTGAATAACATACAAATAAGAAAAAACATTGCGTTAAAAATGTTTTTGCCATGTAAGAAATGGCAAATATGGGGAATTAGGGTTTAGGAATTTAAGGTCGTTGGTTTCGAATAGCATGTAACAGTGTTACACGTGACAAAGGTGGAAAATACAGGCTTGTGTGATTTCAACGTTATTTTGTTTGTCACCCTATCAATAAATAATATAAAATAATTTAATCCCAAGCAATTCACGTAACCTCGTTATCATGTGAATAACTGATCTTATTTCTTTCTAGCCGATATCATTCTTCTCCTTATTTCTTCGCTCCCTGTAATTAACATTCCATTTCAAATCCCAACCGATCACTTTTTTTTTTCAATACAACATATGAACTATATATTAAATAACTTTATGTTGATCCCCGATATTCCATAATTCACGTGCATGTATTGCGCAGCGTTTCAAAAACAGCAAATAACGACGTTTCCACCACAACGCAGGAAATAACACGTAAACAAATAACAGCAGACAATTTTTCGGATCTATTTGGGGATTTAGTGTGCTACTTCACCTCAGTACATTTCATACCCTAATTCCTCAAATATTTAGGCCCAAAAATTGTTCACGTAGTTGATTTAGAAACCTATTATCGTAATTCTTATAATGATTACACTCAAATTTTTTGTAACGTGTGTGACACTAAACGATGTAATAATAATTTGTTACAAATTGTCGTAAAAATTATTAATACTACCAATAAACTAAATATTATTTTTGACAGTCAAAATAAGTTTAGATACGTTTTAACGTAAATATAAGCTGAACCTTGTAGTTGCAATTACTTATTTTGTTTTGAGTTTCAACAGCATAATAATCTACGTAGGTATATTTTATTTTATCGATTAGAATCATTAGCTTCTTGGGAAATCTTTGAAAAATTATTTCCTAGCCGCAATTTGAATTGTCCACATTGCTTTGTATATAATGTTAGCGTCGTAACAAAGATAAGGTGAATGTTAATGGAAAGTGCTATGCTTTAAAGAGATAATGTGTCGTGTTTTTCTGGGAAACATGAGAGAATGCTCATGTACTTGCTGATATTCTGTTGAGTTTTGTGAGTTTTATTTACACACCGGCCTAAGGTTAGGGTGATTCAATATGGAAAATATTTCGCCAGTCTTGGAGACGATTTAAGCCACACCAGTGGTCTTGATCTGAATTACTCGTGCACTTACATTTTATGTGCAAAAATGGGAGTTGATTAGCTTACCCATTAACCATACCAACAGTAATAGTGGTCCACCGAGCGTAGTTGACTACTACAAATCAGTTTTAGAAAAAACTCAAAATTACGAAAAATTTATTATAATATGAGCTGTCAACCAGTGCCCTTTGTATTTCATTAAACTGGAAGTCTTTGCCCAAGTTTAGATAGTGGTTTACATCCTCATATTGTACAATATTTTCAAACGCATGTTATTTTTCTTCTGCAAATTTCATAAAATAGCATCCTAGATATTCTCCTGTTTTCCTATATTCATCCTTGATGAATAGATTACTTGTTTACTAAAAACCGAATTAAAGTTTGACTTAAAAAATGTATTTACTTATTTATTGGTAAATATTAATATATAAGAGTTATACGTTATGAATCTATAGTGTTATGTACACAGCTATGCTAAGTTGCCAAGAGCAAAATACGAATCTGCCTTGTTACCTAGGCCAAGTCAGAGAGTGTAGTGACACTAATAGCAATTCTACTAACTTCCACCTCCCACCCTTCCCGACGTGGATGAACTAGCACCCAAAGTCAAATCATTCATGAGCAGATCAAGGAAATGTTGGACGAGGGGGTGATTGAGCCATCAGAGAGCAGTTTCAATTCAGCGATAACACTCGCTCCTAAGAAAGACAAGACATGAAATTTCTGTGTGGATTTCCACCGGGTGAATACGGTCACACGGAATGCCCCCCTACTCCTTCCGCGCTTCACTAATGCCGTTCGTCCACATCAAGTACGCCCTCAACACCTTGGTACATGTGAAAGTTTTGACTACTATTGACTTGCGAAGAAGCACTGGTAAGTGCCCGTACACTCCTCTGACAGACACAAGTGGCGTTCACTGCTTCCGACGGCTGCGGCCTGCAGTTCTGCGCGATGCTGTTCAGCCTAAAGTGCGCCCATGCCATGTTCCAAACCATGATTGTACATATCCTGTACTGGTTTATTGGAGAATTGGTCCTGCTCGTGGGAGGAACACATCAACCACCTATCGCTGCTCTTGGAATGCCTGGCCATTAATGGACTTACATGCACAAACAAGAAATGCCACTTGGGAAAACCTAACCTGTAGTTTCTAGATAACAACGTCGACGAACAGTCGCCCTAACCTGGAACAGCTCCAGTTGATTGTGCAATACCCCATTCCAACAGCAAGGAAACACATGCGAAAGTTTTTCGGTTTAGTGAACTGGCTGAGGGATTATACAGCCGAGTTCGCCATTATTACTGCACCGCTAACTGAGCTGATGTCACCCGACAACCGTTACAAATAGCAGGTCGAACAGCAGGCAATTTTCCACGAGGTGAAACACCGCTTCTGGGAGTATTCTGCCTTGGCCAGACACAACCCAACCCGGCACCTCTATGTGCAGACTGACACCAATGAAAAGTATCTTGAAGTAGTCATAATTCAATTAGCCGACGAAGGGAGTCGGTGTATAATCGATGTTGGTAGAGCAAAGTTCCGCCCAGTGGAGCGACGGTACAATATTAACGAGCGGAAGTGCCTCCCCGTGCTGTGGGGGTTCAAATTGTATCATCCATTACTGGAGTACATGCATTTTACCCTGCTCATGGACAACTGCTGCCTGCTGTGGCTGCATACCATGAAAGCAAGCTGACCTGCTGGGAAATTCATTGCGACCTCATGTAAACAGTGAAACATGACGAGTGTATGTGCCGACCTTGGCACATGATGGGCTGCTGTTCCATGCCCATGTAAGTCATTTGTATGGAGGTCTGGGGGCCGCAAAGCCTAAGCACAATGTATGCAAATATTTCTACTGGCCTGGTGTTACGCTGCATGTGAGAGCATTCATATGGCAATATGTGAAATGTAATAATTTAAAGAGATGACATGGCGACGAGCTACAACAACAGCCATTAGAGCTGCACGAGCCAATCGAGATAGTAGAACCACAACAGAAAAGGGTTTATTTGGTAGTTACGGACCTGTTCTCGTGGTGGATAGAAGCATGCCCTATTTCCAGTGTGCTTGCATGCGGGATTGGTAAAACTCTTAAATATAAATTTTTTGCCTATTGCGATTACCACCTCCCGTCCCTCATTGTGTTGAGTGATAATGGAACGCAATTTACTGTGTCTGTCTAGGGGGAATTTTGTATGCACTGCGGCATACAACACCATACAACTGCAATTTATCATCAACGGGCCGATCCCATGGAACAATGTAATCAGGATGTGAAAACATAATTATATCTTTGTGTCGGAGACAACCATGCATTGTGTGCAGAAAAACCTCTCGGCAGCTTTCTTTAATTTGTGAACACGTGTCAATGAGGCGATGGGAAAAACTCCGGGCCGACTTCTTCAAGGTTGTGACTTACCCCTCGCTGGCGAGTTCTCCAGCAGCCTAAAGGGAAATACCATGCTCCAAAAAATGGAGACAGAGGAGGCAAGAGAGAGTGGGATGCAAATGCCAAGGAAGAAACAACGCAGTTACACTGCTCAGGGGACTCCGGATACCTAACGCCAACCCCCTCCACAATAAACTCCCAGTGCAACTTGTTTACATGCGGACCTACCACTAGTCAGCTAGACAGAGAGGTTTCTGCACAGGATTTACAGCCAAATGGAGCGGCCGTCATCGAGTGATGTCTGCACAAGGTAACACCAGTTACAAGATCTGGTTAAATCACCGCCGACACGCTATTTTTTAAAACCACGATGCATTGCAGCTGGCAACTTCTGGCGTCGCAGCATATCAGGCTGCTGTAGATGAGGCACCTGCGGCCTCGCCCAGTGATGTTTCTTTCATGTCTGATGTAAACAGAAGGCAGACTATGTGATCATTTAATAATCATCACAAGAAAGGTTTCGGTTTTAGTTACCTTTGGTAATGCTTTTGGTAACTAGTTTTACAATAAAAGGCTTTGGTTACAGTTGGTAACCATTGGTAAACAGAGTTCATGATATTTTGGGTAACCTGGTATTAGTATGTAATTTATATAAGAAAAGGATGGCCATATATTCCTACGTTATCAGTATATATGTATATATGTTTAGTATAAAATTATACAATAATTATGGTGATATAACTTTTATGTTTGTCATTTGCAAACAAAATGTAAGACTCAGTGTGAAAGATCGCCGTTATGCTTCGCTCCTAACGAGCGCAGGTGTAGAGCGAGCTAGTATGGTCAGAGGTCAGTTAAGAGTCAAGGGACAGTGGAGTTGCGGCTTAAATGCCGAGCGGAGTACTTGTGTAGTATGAGTCGGGCAGATGTTTTGCAGTGAGGCCGTGCGGCGAGTGCTTCGTTAGACGGCGGCCCGGTAATATGCACACAGGGCAAACCACCACAATATTGTTGTACATGAAATGTTATGAGAACAAACCAAGCCAACTAAAATTATGTGAATATGCGGGCTTGTGCGGGCATAAAGCTGTGTACAAACCAATAGTGTATTTAGCTAAATGCAGTGTAAAGTTACGGGCCAAATGCCGTGTAGTTTTCTCGAGAGACGAACTGAAGTTCACAATGTCCCAAACTCTTTCTTATTGCCACTGAAGTGACTGGTTTCTCTGGAGTTATGAATAACTCGTCACAAATTTTTGGTGTCTTCAAAATGAGGTAATATTCGCTCATTTGGTTAGAAATATTGTAGCCCGATATTGTGAAGTTTATGACATTCGTAGAAAATTTTCAGTTTTTAAGATGTGCATGGGACTTTGCTATGAATAAAATGTTAGGTTACGAGTACGTAATTATTCACTGGTGTGAATTGATCGTCAGTGTGAAGACCAATCGTCGGGCAAGACGATTGCATACAGTGGTGTGTAGTCATGGAGCAGTGTTCCTGGCGAGCTGTTGTTCTCATTCGATGGAAACTCAAATCCTCCGGGGCTGTTCCCGAGTAACCACACCTGGTTTTCTGGACGTAAGGTATGTCGACAACATCCTTTTATGACGGGGTTCTGGGCGAATATTTGGTATCCAACTATATTCCTGTTGAAAATAACTGTAGTAATGTAATAGGCCAAAAATATTGAACAAGCCATTTATGATATCAGGGATTCGAGTAAGCTCGTATTCAGTGACTTTGTTGGTAAAATATGTGATAGCAAAGTGGGTGCATTTTAATGACTTGTTCTTTCATGAATCTAAATATTAGAAGTGTAAAATATATTTTAAAGAGGGCCCAGAATTTTGAAATTTTGTAAACTGTAAAAGGTAATGCAATATTCATGAATACAGTGTATTTATGTGTCATTAAATGTAAGAAATTCATAGAAAATTGGAGCATGAGAACATTCTGATAGTCACCTTAAAGAACTGTCAACTGAATATTATAGTGCCGTTACAGCGCAAATGTACTAAATGAAATGTATTAGTAATATTAGGTATGTATGGCCCGCAGTACATGGGAAATTTTGAGATGAGATTGCTTTCTGTCCCGTGGGATACACAACTGCACTGTATTTAATGGTGTGAGTGAGGCATGGTTTAAACTCCTGAACCCCCCCCCCAACCACATACAAACCTTTGAGGGTGTCTCAACTCTACCACGTGCCACAACTACTGACACACACAAAGTCGAGGTGTCTACATCGGACCCAGCACAACATGACACCGAGGAAACCCCATGCATTCCAAATATCTTGCAGCTTCGGTGGCTATCTATGACGTCACCGAGTATGAGCAAGGTGGGGCACCACAAGACGGCCAGGATCACCAGGTTAGGGACTCACCTGAGGGTGTTGTGACGCCGAGGAGATGCCAACCGTGCCCGGGGACAGTGGTACCAGCGTAAGAACCTTCATCAAGGATTGGGTGAGCCCAAGGGCCTAGCCTGCACCACCCACATTGTAGCAGTAAAATCAGCAGTGACGATTCTGGTGAAGAGGAAATTTCCTCCCCTCCCTGCTGCTCAAAGCACACACGTGTTATCCGACATATCAAGTAGACAACCTGCAGGTGTGGAGGAGCGCCCATCACAACTGTCACAACATGGCCGGCAATGCGGGAAAAACAAAAGTGGCCCCACACAACTTTCCCTAATCGTGCCTATAACCTGGTCCACGGGGCCAGTTATATCTGCCAAGCAGATATAGTAGCGACAAGAAGACAGCTGATGTCAAGTGAACTGCCTCGAAAAGAGGGGTGGGGTAATATGATGTGGAAACGCCTGCGAGCCTTAAGCCTGTTCATCGTGCCATCATCTAGCATCTGCAACAGCCGCCGTTTTACCTCGCGTGGGCATTGGAGCTGAAGCTAACATCCCTCAATGCAATGCCATTTAGTGTAATGTTATTTATATTCTCTTTTTGACGGTAATGTTTATTGAATCAGAGAATGCATCATGTTGGTTTATTAGCTGTGCGATACAGTGTCAACTGAAATGTTTGTTTTGATTCTAAAGTGTTATTTTGTAACAGTGTAAATGTAATGTCAATAGTTGAATTAATATTTTTCCCTTGCACCATATCATCACACTTAAGTATGCAGGCACATAGTCTCGTTGAATTTTAAAGTGTCATGTTAAGACAGTTAAAGTGAAATTTCGAAGGGTTATTGTGTGTCACGTGTTATGAAAAGCACATGGGCCTCGCACGTTATCTAGTGAGAACACTTGATTATGGACATACATAAATTTGTAAACGAATTATAATGGCACAGTGCCAAAATTAATTGAGATTATCAAGATATAAATTGCATGACAAACATGTCAGAATGTTGAGTAGCAACCCCTAACCTAAAATTGACCATATTGCAATACTGTCTACGGCCAGTACTACTGAATGTTCGATTTTCGAACAGACTGAAGCAAGTAGAGCACTCGACCATGTTACCAGAAAAATAGAAAATAGTATACATTTTATCTTGTGTGCTTTACAAGGATTTTGTGTAATGTAGAATGTTTTGCCATAAATTTTGTACCTATTAAAATATTCATTTCAGAATGGGAGCAGCCCTGGTAAAGACAAACATCTTGTGAAAGCTTACAGAAAAGTGAGACTAGATTGCTACTGCACTCCCAGTAGATGAATTTATATTTTATTTTGTTAATTTTATACGTAACATTTTATTTATAAGAAAGTGTTTATTAGTGGTTTGCATCTCATCAGCCTTGCGGCTAGATACAACAATCCATTTTTCATTTTATGTAATCATTATGTTACGTGATTTTGTTTAAGGCAGCTGCAGCAAACCAGCGGGCCTCGCGCACAAATCGCTATAGTCGTGTACTTGACTTTACGTAAAGTGGCCGGCATGCCGCTGCCCTTTGTGCATTTTAACATTTTTAAACCAGTCATCATTAATTTCTGCAATGCAAATTAATATTTTCTGGAATAGTTTATTGTTTGCGCGCCAGGAGTCAGCGCCACCTCACAAACCGGTCCGTATCTTAAACGGCCAGAACGTTACTTTCATCTTAAATGACAAGTGGCCAACTACCATTTTCGGAGTGCTAGAGCCTGCCTCGCCTCTACGGTATTACCTATTTCAATGTTAGTGCTCTGTAGAGGAAAGTGTTTAAATAAATTTACATGATGGAGAATCTGGTATATTTATTTATTCCAGCTGTGTCTCGGCTGTTTAAAGTTATGTAAGTAAATAATGGCATTGGAGGCTATTACAGCCATTGGAAGTGTATATTTTCATTTGGGGGAGGCCAACAGCCCCCACCAGATGCGACACAACTAAATTATAGCTCAACGGAAACCATTAACCAGTACAGTATCGAGCATGGTAACCACTTGCCTTGCCCCATCGTTTCTTAAGGCGGCGTGACTACCAGGGAGGCCACATGGACAGTTGGCCTACGTGACCCAACTTATTTTCATACACTCTAGCACTGACACCCATCCCGGATTTCTGATGAAAAACTTAATCTCATCCAATTTTCCCCTGGGGTCAAGCTTGCCTATCAATACCTTCAAGATTATTTGATATAATATGTGAGAAGGAAAAACATGATGGCTATATTTTGCCTTCAAATTTTACTGTCAAATATAGTTGAAGACAATAATTTGACAGTGCTACGGATCTTTAGAGCATATTCCAATAACTGCTTTGGACTCCACTCGGTACGCACTGGCTGAGTGCCGCCTGTTCCAATTACCGGAACTCGCTCTGAGGGCAGATGAATTTCGTATTCCAATTGTGAGTTGCAATGAACTAGTGCGCACTGAGAGCAATTTTTTGCACACAGAATGTGAAGTCAGTTCTTCCATTCAGAGCAAAATGGCGGCGACCAGTGATTAAGAAAACAGCACGAAAATGACTAAATGTTGGAAATTCTCCGATATTTAATATTTTGGTAGCTGAGTAGTACACAATAGTTAATATGAAGCAAATAATATCTTGGTGTATTGACGATATCATTTGTATATACAGTGGCAATGAGGTTAATTTCACCCAGTTACACTTGCATTCATTTGCCGACGAGTTAAAAAAGAGAAATTGGAAAATTATCTGTACGGAATATTATAAATCCTTTTATCAACATACTATGTCAAGAATTTCTCCAAGAGGTGATATGTTGTCACAAGCGTTTTGCTCTGTTTTCATGGTGTGTTTCATTTGTCAGTACAAAAATAATAAATACTCGTTTCTGGAAATCCCTGGACACATGAACTTCTTCAGTATTCAGTGCATACTGAATAATGCACAACCAGAGTAGTCAATTGGAATACGCCATATGAAATAGTTATCGCAATGGAAATGCAACCATATATAAAGTCACAAACAACAATTTGTAAAAATTATATTGCCAAAAATCTGCATTTGCACTATTTAAACACAAACTGTGCCAGAAAATTGATATGTTATTATTTTATGCTGGATAGCATGCCCACCAAACAATTTGCTACGACGCTCATCAACCGCAAAATCCGGCACCAGTGAACTGATTTCACACCAGGCAGTGCCATGCGCAGTAAAACACGAATGTGAGTCAGTGCAAAATAGTGCAGTATTATCGCAATCTTACATCCTTCGTCCAGCTGGTGGACTATGGGGTATAAGAGCCCAACTGGGATTAATAATTAGGAGGGTAAATTATTGCAAGTATTTGAAAAGCAAATAAAGACCCACTAAGGAAGGGAATATTGAAGGATGCCCCTTTTTGCTTTTTCGAATTATCATTTGCTTGTTTTGTAAAATACACTAATTATCATTTCTCCTCTATCGCACCATTTCGCATAACTCAGGGTTATTATTGGTGCTTGCATCCATCGCCTCCAACTCCATTTGCAGAAGCCATGCACCTCAGCACAACTGCCACATTAATGTGTTCTACCACTGCTACAAGTGTAATAGTATCGAGAGTGTAGGGAGTGTACGACAGGGGCGTAAGTTAGTGCAAAGGATTATGACATCAAAATAAGTAGACCCATAAAAGTTGCTTATTGACTTATTCCATAAAGACCCTAAGGGGACACCAGAAATGTCCTTGTAAAATAGAATGCATCGTCCACCAACCCGCCGAAGTTCATCTCAGCACCACACGAGTGCAGCAGTGCCTAAGCCAGTGTACCATATATGTGCCTGAGTGTGCACCAAAATATGGTGTACTGTATATTGTTTAATTTTTCTTTCCGTATTTTTTTTGGCAGAGTGCCATATGACAAAGTATTTCCATGTGGCGTACTTGAGCGGCAATGCTGGCAGGAATACCATGGTGAAACTGCAGCAGATGCAGAGGACTTCGAGTGTCTGGTGGCGTGTATCACCAGTTCGCACTCGGCATCATTCACTTCTTGCACTGATCATGTAACTACAATAAACTGTTAATTCCACTGTAACAACTGTTATTTTAGCCGGCCGTCGTACTGCAGCTCGCCTTCCCCAGTGTTTGCAGTGCCTGGGGAAACTTAATTCACCACCCAGTCATGCACGGGCTCGCGCAGGTTTTGTCTTTTTTACCGCTGCCGACATGTGAGTGTTCGGCCTGCGAATGAAAAGTGTTTTGCCTAGAGGAAATATAAAGCAAGTACATAATAAATGCCAATACATTTAAAAGAGTGTATTTATTTTGGGAAACCACAAAGCACTTCAGGGTACGGGCCCTTATAATTCCCTGCCCAAATCGTGTGTGTTTGAATTTTACAACAATTATTGTTACAAGATTTTTACAGGAATGTGTAATGTAATATGGGCGTTTGGAAATACCTAACATTTCATTGCATTGACACCAGATAGGGTGTCTCCATGGCATGAAGAAAGGAAAAGGAGCTCTTTAGTAGAAAATGTGGTAAATAGGAGGTATTGCCCGGCGCCAGGCATCACCACGGGCGGTGCCGAAATTGGAGAGCTGCTTGCTGAAGCACTTGACCTTGTCGGCGATTACCAATGCCTTCCTTTCCTGCTCCTTGTAGATTAATTAATAAAAACACTTAGGGAAATCTTTGTGGACTCTTAGGGCGGACCACACACTTCCTGGATTAAATATGTTGATTTGAAAACATTGCATACAGAGCACTCTAGGAACTGGCCCATAATATAAACTCTTCAGAAATGGCGGGAAACGAGGGTGCCATGCCCTTATGCACCTAAAGGCGTAGACGGAATTTAAAACGCACATTTACAATGACGTTATTTATTCGTCATGACTCTACCCACTTTTCAATGAAACTATCTACATTTGGCACTGAACTTCATCTGTTGATAATGGTTAAACAGATAAAGCCACATGGGCTACACAATAGTTACGTAAGAATTAAGCTCCTGGTGGCAATCATTAACCAACCAGGAGGGATGGAATCCCGGGTGGTTAAAACGTAAGAGGTTACGAGATATTACAGCCCATTGCAGTTAGTATGATTGGTAACAAAGATTGAATTCCACCTGGACACGCGCAGCTCGATCTAAAACAATGCGATTCACCCCTCCAGTTGCCGAACGCTGAATGACTTGGTGCGAGGGTGAGAGATCCGGAGTTAATGGGCCTGTGCGCCACACGGAACTACTTTCTGATACACAATACCACAAAACTTACTTTGGGTCAAACACAGGAGCAGGAGGTACATGTTAAATTCAAATGGACTCTTAGAATACAATAAATTCTTAATATACATTAATTTTGAGGTGAAGGTGATACACGTGAAATGTAAACAAACAACAAAAAGAGAGAATACTTGTGGAATTGGGTACACATCAAGACTGGCTTTAATCTTCACATCTTTCTCAGGCTCGCAATAGCATGCGTGTACTTAAATAATTATATTACATTTTCCACACAATTAGGTTCTACTTATATATCACCCCACCACACGAAGTCACGGCTGGCTGAACACACACAAGTTACACTGAACAGCTCCCCTTCTAACCTAGCTTGTGTTACTCTACCCTGAACTGCCCTACACTACTTGGCACTCATCACCAACACTGCATGCTGAGGTCTATGCGTAGATCATGTATATTTTCGTTGAAGATCCCTCGCTGCGGCAAGCAAGCGGTCTAAGGAGTAGGCAATGGACGGCATCAGCATAGCACGTGCAACTTTTATTACAATCTACAAGAGGAGTGGTGCAGCACAGGGAAAGGAAAGATGCCAATGGTCGTCGGCCAAACAACCCTGAGTGAAGGAAGAGTCTGCTCTACCAGTACAACGGCCCTAGGTCTGGATAGTGCCTGGAACCCCGGGTAACACAACCTAATTCCAAACACCTCACCGAACTTCCCAAATCTCCAAATTTCTATTTATCACTCTGACCACTGGACCACCATCAAGTAGCCTGGTTCTCGCACCTTTCTGAAAATTCGGCAACCGTCAAATGTTGCCCAACTTTGTGGCCTATCCTACACCATAATTACCTGAACTTCAAAAGTCTGCAAAATCTTTCTGAAAAAATTTCCCGCGGCTTTTCGCAATTTTTCAGTTTTCCTGCTGAAAATGTTTCCTGTTGATTTCCCACTACCTCCAATGAGGAAAGCAACGAGGACAGCACCACTGGACGCTATCAGAATTAAAGCGCCTTCCAGAAGCCTGCAAGACGTCAGGAAAGTGAACACATGGTCAGCAGCAAAAAGCACTGGGGAACGCAATGATTGCCCACAATTGCAGCAGGAAAGCTAGCATGTGGTCAACAGAGCAGCCACTGTGGAGCATCGTCACATTAGCCACGCCACTCCAGCAGCAGGACAAAGAAGTTGCATGTGCGCCTATCACTACCCCTCCACCAGCATTGTGCTGTGCCGAGAGGAGGAGAAGCAAGAGAGAAGGTAAAATTTAATGATCTCCTCCCTCACTATCCGATCACCGCGTGGCGATGATCTGCTGTTCGCCCACCATAAGTTGACCCCTGCGTCGTAACCATGCAGGACAACTGCGTTACGCTTCAGAATCTATGTTTTCATGTCCACACCTCTATGTCCAGGCTTATGTGTCTCGGCTTCTGTATCAGAGCTTCTGCATCCGCACTTCCACATCTGTGCTTGTGCATTCACGTGAGGTTTGTATACCAAACAAACCATGGCTGGATGGTCAGTTGATTGCGAGCCGGTGTAACTCTGCCACATTGTTTAGGGCTGGTACCACAGGACTTCATAACAAAGTGCGAATATGACAATAACTACTGCCGCTGCTACCGACAGTCAAGGCCTACGAGCAACCACGCTGTGAGAAACTGCGACAGTTTTGTGAATAAGGAAACGAACAGTTCATTCAAACCACAACAAACATTTTGGACAATCAAGTACAGGAAAATTCGGCAGTTTTAGCAACAAAAAAGTGGTGCAACAGTTTACACAGATGGTTGTGTGTATGCAACATCAGGTACATTGTCCCCGCGAGCGCCTTAACGGGTGGGTAATTGAAAGTTCAATCGTGGAACACTACATTTGTAGAAACTGCAGTATCAACTTAAAACCAAAACAAAGTGCTTCATTCAATCGGGAATAATTCCTTACCGAATTCAAACTATACGCCACGGCTTGATCGAGAGCCACCTGCATGGGAGAAACTGGGGGTAATAATCAACAATGTCGGAATTGCAACACATCAGTGCACGAGATGTCAGCCCGCACAAGAGAGAAAGGGCGGTTAGGGAACGCAACACTTGTGTGGAGACTGTGAAGCACAGGAGAGCATGGAGCAACTGTCAAAAGTCAACATGATGTTCACGGCAGCTGACAGCATGCAAAGCAAGGAGGTACAGTCCATCCCACAACAGCCAACCCTAACCTCAGCAACTCAACCACTTATACCACCTGCACCTTATCCACAGCTGTTGCCAGCTTGTTATCTAACCACCTTGTTTCCATAAAATGTTTTTGCTATAGAAACACCCCTGTGAGGGTAGTCAGACTGTCATAAAGGGGTAATTGAGATTTTAGGTGTCATCAAATAAATTGCAGGAAAAAATGTTTGTTAGGATTATACAATACCCGGGTGCCAGACATTATCCAGCATCAATGACATGATGTGGTAGAAATGACTCTGTTTCTCTGGGTCGTGTGCCGACGACCTAAGGCGGTGATCCTTCCGGAGATGAAGTTCCTTAGTGGTTCATAATCAAAACATACGTGTTGTGCAGTGAATTCTAGGCGATCCACGCACCAATATTTGAGTAAACGAAGACAAAACCCTAAATGCACACATAGACACTTGAAACCACTTGCTTGATAAAACTCTTTGGCAGGAAGGTGGCGGCCCGTTAACTAATGTGGTGTGTCGATTTCAGTTCGAACACGCCATCGTACTACACTGGTGAACTGACTTCTGCGGTGGGCAAATGGTCTGAAGGGTGCTCTCGGCAACAAAACGCCCCCCTCCTGCAAAGCTGTTTGTAGCCGTTCCCACAGCAGGAGCACCTCTTTTGCTCAATGCGGTACTGATGCAAGACGTAGGGTGCTCTATGTAGCTGCAGCTACTTATCTTGATGCTGCTATGTGCTGATTTGCCGCCTGCGGTACATCGAGGCGTCCCCGCATGCTGTACACTCCCTCTGCCGATGATGTTACCGTGCTGATCGGCTAGAGAGTAGTGAACTGGCCGATTCACTCCTCTTGTTATCTCCCCCACTGTCACCACTTGCTTCTTTCTTGCTCTTGCAGGTGTGTCACCTCTGGTAGCGATCTCGGTGAATGATCCCCGTGGGCAAATTCTCTACTTGCACTGTGCCCAGGGTTGGCCGTTCCTGTCTCGTGGCCTCTTGGCTGATGCCGGTCAACTTCCCTCTCGAATACCTTGTGACATCAGGCGTGGTATCCCCCATTGATGGAGCGTTTGTTTCCATCTCTATAGTCCTGACGGTGTCACTCCCCAGCACCGTACCATAAGACTCTGCAGTGCTGGCCATGAGACGTGCCACCTGAGATGCCATTTCGTCGGGCGATATCATTCCTGCCTCACTCTCTGCCAGTCCTCCTGGGCAAAGTGCTGCCATACCTTCTTCCTTTCTACCACCACCAAGTTACTCATCAGAGCTGATGCTGTCCTGGGTCATTTGGGTGTCACTGCCGTTTCGTTGTACTTCTACTCGCTCCTGCCCCCTTCTTTCATTCTGTACATGGCCCGCATGTTCAGGTGTTGGTATGCTATCTTTCTCTGGAACTATAGCGTCCGCGATGTCGAAACTGACATTTTCAGATCGCCTGTGGAACACCATCGTGTTCAGCGCCAAAATTTGTACCATCCCAGGTAGAGGATCCTCGGGTGAATGCACTGGACCACCTTCCTCCCCTCTTTCTCACTCTGCCTGCTGCTGGTTGTGTTGGCTTGCGCCATTGTGGGTCACCAAAGTGTTCGGCACATTATCGCTCATATCCTCATCTCACATGATGTGTGTCATTCTTGTGTGTCCAAACGACTTTTCTTCCCATATGTACCAAGTACGTTGTGGGCCCCAGACTTCTATCTATCTTGTGTGACCCGCTTCATTTTAGCACGAGGCCTGCGCAAAAATTACGTCATGCTGTGGATTGTGGATGCATTCATATGTAGACTAGCTGGTCGGGTCTGATTTTTGGTGGGTATGGCATAATTTCCTGTACCCTCTTAATTCGCAATTTCCACTTACTGGCGCCGCTATTCCTGGTGATGCAGTTGTCGCCTCTCACCCCTGGCACTGCTGCTCTCTGTTATTCTTAATTGGTGGGCACTGTTTCTCACGAGGCAAGTAAATGTTCGTACCAAGCAGTACTTCTGCTGGCGATTTACCCATTGCTGCGTTGGTCCTTCTCCGAAGTGTGGACAATGCGGCAGGTAGTGAGCTACTCGCCCACACTTAGCCATAGTTGCCTCTTGGGGGTTTTCGCGGGCGTGGTAAACTGCTGTTTTCAGGTGCCCTATGCCCCACACTCCTGCCATCTTTTATCGGTAAACACGGGAATCCCCACTGATGAAAGACCTCCTCTCGCAGTACTTTTGCTATTTGATTGACATGTGCGCTCTTTAATGCATAAGCTTCCACCCAGCACTAGAATTATCTGTGATCACCAAGATGAACCATTTCCCCCCAGCTTAATTGGGGTAGGGTCCACTCGCCCACACTTAGCCATAGTTGCGCTGCTCTTGGGGGTTTTCGCGGGCGTGGTAAACTGCTGTTTTCAGGTGCCCTATGCCCCACACTCCTGCCATCTTTTATCGGTAAACACGGGAATCCCCACTGATGAAAGACCTCCTCTCGCAGTACTTTTGCTATTTGATTGACATGTGCGCTCTTTAATGCATAAGCTTCCACCCAGCGCTAGAATTATCTGTGATCACCAAGATGAACCATTTCCCCCCAGCTTAATTGGGGTAGGGTCCAAACATGTCAAGGATAACCATTTCGAATAGCTTTATCATCTGTCTCGTCCGGTGTTGTTTCATTCCGTCAGTTCGTCTGGATTTAAACTTGTTGCACTATTGTACCCATTTCCATGCTTCGAGTGTTAAGCCAGGCCAGAAAAAAATGCACACGTATATTCCACACCGTCTGTTCAGTGCCGGGGTGCCCTACAACTGCACTCCCGTGCGCATGGTTTATTCACATTTCCCTCATACTCTGTAGTACATGTAGCCACCATGTTGTTCGGTCCTGCGACGATAAAGTTTCTACATGGTCATCTACGACTCTCCATCCCTCTACATTCTTGCTTGTGCACCTTGCTTTTATTGTTTGCGCAAATGCGCAGTCTGCTTGCACAGCTGTTACCTCCTGACACAGGTTAGCTACTAAGACCTCATCTACTACGGAATGGGAAATTAAGGGTGAAACTTTACCTCGCAAAAGTAGAGCCGGCGCCACAGTTCCCTAAAGTGTACTTCTAAGTAATTTACGGCTTCCCAGGAAGGAACAGTACCTTTTGCTCCTTTCACCCGTCCCCTTGAGGAGCAGTGGACAGAGCGGTAGGTGGTGTTCGAGCTGTTTGACAGTAATACCCAGGTGTGGTATCCATGAGGTAGATCAATCCAGGCTAATTCCAGCCCCCTTCCGGACCCATAGAGTGGTGGCGGAGTTGTTGAATAGCTCAGTTTGCACGATTCACTTGGGGATAAGTTGCTAGTGATACAAGTTCCTCCAAATTCTCCCAGTCGGCAGAGCTCAGGTGGCTGCTTAATGTGTAGGCATTTGGCTTACTGACTTGTGGTCTGCCGGCTTCACTTTAGTAGGCTGAAACTACGTAGGAAGACAACAGTGACACACAAGAAATGAGCACACAGAGGTTAGAAATCACGTGTTATATTGACTAAGTAATATAACATAGTGAGCCTATACTACCTCCTAACTTGCTTTGACATGGAAATTCTTAACGTGCGCAATTCCAGGTTCTAATCTGATTTGGAACTAGGCAGTGGACACTGTTAGAATTAAGTAATTTACAACTTACTCCTGACTACTTGTTGTTTTGTAGTAACAGAAAAGGGGGAAAGCTACCAGAGGAGTAGTGTCAACAATACCAGCACCGTCCGGTGGGCTGGGGTGGTCCTGAAAAGATTGTTGCAACTGTTAACAGTTCTGGGGTCTATACCAGGGGGTGGTAAGGTAGGACTAGAAGTATTCAGGAGTTGCTGGAGGTCCAGTCACCCAGAAGCTGTTGGAGTCTACAACTGCAAAAGTCTTCTGGTCAGGATGTCTTCACTGGTAGTCAGATTTTGGCCGAAGAAGAGCGGTGGAATCTGTGGGCGTACCAGCAAGCGTGAGCCACCGATAGCATCCTCTGGCCCTGTACAATAGCAGTGCAGGAGCAGAGACTGTCATTTGCTGGTCACACCAGCCCTTTTACACTAATCTCATACAGGGGTGTGGGGGATGATGATAGCCTTGGTCGCAGAAGTCCAAAATCCAAAAGTGCTGATGCGGTGCTATTGTCTCTTATCTCGGCTGCAGGGTGCAAGTAGAATGAGTGCTGTCCTCTTTTGGCTCACCATGAAACTTCATGGTCTTGGCAGTAGCTAAGTCAGGCAGTACAATCTCACTTGGGGGGGGGGTGTGTGTTGATGTGATGTTTCTTGGAGAATCTTGGCGAACAGTGCAAGATGGTACTGGTGTGTCTGCGATCACACCTAACATTGTGCCGGTGTATACTGTAGACACATGCCCAGCCTCTTCAGTACTGTTTGGAGTAACTTTCCCAAGGGTTGAAAATTGCATCCAAGATGGGGCAAAGTTGAGCATAGATTGCACATCAAAGATGCAAAAATACATCTTGAGTCAACTGTAACACAATTCCCAGAATAATTGCAGCAATGAGGTATGTACAATACATAGTTTTGTTGTAGAATCTCGTCACAAGCTTTAAAATACCTCCAAAATGCATTACAACACATAAAAATATAAGTCACTCTTCAAATGCTTATTTAGGGCCAAACCAATGTTTACTCCATCTTTACTAGTACAAAATTTTACCATCACATGTGAGCCACTTTGCTTAGTCTATGAATAACCCCTTTATCATAAATGACCATATTTTTTTAAGCTTGGTGTGGCTCATTTTTATTTTGTGAATATCTATTGATACTTCATTTGCCTTGAAAAGACATTTATTTTGGAGTAAAAAGCATAGAGTTAAAGTGTTTCAACTCAATAAATAATGGCCTACAAGAGTATTGTTGTTTGGCGCCACTTTTTACTCTGATTGCTTTTTTCTGAATTTTCAATATTCTTATAGCTACCGAGGAGTTTCCCCAATAAATTATACCACAGGACATAGTGTGGAATACAGCAAAGTCAGGCTGTATCCCAATTCGCAGAGAGAGTACTACTCTTTTGCCCACTCTTGACGCCACAGTGTATCCTGTTCTCTCTGCTATCCCAACTTGAAGGCGAGAGTGCGAAAGGGAGAGTGAACGATGATGTTCACTCATTGCTCACTCTCGTACTCTCTGTGGCAGCAATGTCGTTTTCAAGTCTAATTACGAATATTGATACATTTTTGTTTCTACGGCAGTGTTGGAAATACTTTATTGATTAAACTTCATCATTTTGATTGTGAAATGTGTAATGCCAAGAATACACTGTATGATACGGAACATAAGACATTGTGATGTGGTTATGTTCAGGTTTTGTTTACGTTAATTGTTCACATTTTATTAAACACACTGCTTTGCACATAACAGTTAAGTTTTTGATCACACAAAAATACAGAAAATAAAAATAAAGTGATATTTTAAAAATACTTCTTCTTCTTCTCTTCATAGTAGACTTACAGCCTGTTCCATCCAGAAATTAAGAGTCCTTCCATCTCATTTTTGGTCTTCCATGCAATCCCTTTCCATCCACTGGTAAATTATCTCTTGCCACGTGCACAATTTTCTCCGATACCATGCGGGATACGTGTTGCTTTCATTCCATTCTTCGCCTTTCTACCCAATCCCCTATTGCTTGGATATTCAACTGTCTTCTAATTCCTGGATTTATGTACAATTTTCCTCAAAATATTTATTTCATTTATCTCTTAAGATTCGTTTAGTTTTTGAGGTATCCGCCCTTGTCTCAGCAGTGTAAGTCAATATTAGGCGTATTATTGCTTTATAGATTCTTGTCTTAGTGTCCTTGTTTAAGTACTTATTATTCCATATGATGTTCATAGCAGCCTGCTATTCTTGCTGCATTATTGGCCTGATGTGCAACTTCATTCTGCAGTGATCCCCAACTTGTTATCTTCAAAACCTAAGTATTTTATTGCCATCACCTGTTTAATAATTTCTCTTTCCAGTTCCAACTTTCATCTTAAGGGAAATTTACTTATAGTCATTCATTGACTTGGTTTTTGTTAACGATATTTTCATATTGTACTTTTGGCAACGAAGATAGAATCTATATAATAATCTTTGCATAACATCTTCGAAATCTGCCATCAAAACAGCATCATCAACAGAGTAATATACAATATTAAGATCTTTATCTCCCATTCTGTATCCATCTTTAGTTCTAATGTCTTTTCTAATTTCATTTTGTATTCAATTTAATAACAGTGGACTTAAGGAATCACCTTGACAGACTCCTCTTTTGATTGGTATTTTCTCCGATAGTTTTCCATTCACTTTTATTATGTTAAAATTACCATTAAAAATGTCACTAATAAGTAAAATCAATCCATTTGGTAAATTATTGTATTCTAAAATGTAAAACATTTTTAAGTTCCAGCCTATCAAAAGCCTTTTCGAGATTGATAAAACATAAAAATGCAAGTTTATTGTATTCTATTACCTGTCTAATTATAAAAAATAGCATCTATACAAGATCTGCCAAGCCGAAATCCTTGTTTTTCATCTTGGAGACAAATTATTTCAGATAACTTTTGTTGGATTAATCTTGCTGTAATTTTCAATACAATATGAAGTAAATTTATTGGTCTATAATTTTCTGGTTTGTGTTTTTCTCCCTTCTTAAACACTGGACTCACTATACTAGTTTGAAGAGTGTTCATCTATATCTTAATTTTTAAATGACAAAACTTGTTAGTTTATATTTTAATTTTTAAATGACAAGCACTTGTTCATTTATATCTTAATTTTTAAATGTGAAGCACTATTATATGAATAAAATACTTTCACCAAATTTAATTTAATCAAACTGCACTACAAATCTGTTAGAGGAAGTATACATACCTACATCTCAAAGCATTTGTTTACAAATCAGTTTTCTAACCTAAAATCTAAACCATGCTGTTTTCGCTAGATATGTTTGCAGAAAAGTACGCGGAGATTGGTTGTGCGCAGCCAGCGAGATAGGCCTATCTCATGTTTAGTCTATGGTTGGGACACGGCCATAAAGCGTGGTATGCCATGATGGAAGATTCCTCGGACTATTTCATGCAAACCTGCATGGCTGCTTGTCTGGATGGTTCAATGGAAGATATAGCAGACTGCTTGTCATTTTCATGGATGTTTTTGCAATTGGTGCTATGCAATTTTTGATAGGTTTCCTACAAGGTTGAAATTTTAGCCAATTAGAGAAGGGGTCGAGCAGTTATTTTGTTTCTTTTTGTTTTGAGAAAGAGCGTAAAAGACTGTTGAAGACTAATAAATAGTAAATAAAAAAAACAAGAAATTATGTTTATGAATCTAAAACAGCATTGAGTGAAAATTATGGTAAGAATTTGTGTTTATTTAAAACAAAATTTCCAGTTATAACAAGAAAACAATTACGCTCTATGCATAAATGCGCAAATGTTGAAGTTGTGAGTGAAGAATGTTCCTGAAACACAGGTACAGTAGTAAAATCATTAAAAATGCACTATACTTGTGCGGCAACAACTATCGTTCGATAGCTGCCTGCATGTAGGCTCAGGTAGCAGGTATCATGGAAGCTTCCTCCCAAGATTATACGGAAAATTTTATTGTGGCATTAAGGCTTGAGTTTGTCTCATTAGCTACGTTTCTCTCAACAGTAGTCTGGATAGTGCAGTATAATATTGTGCAGTGCTAGGCTGTTCAGCTACACCAGAATTTTCTGTTGGTGTAAGCGGGTGTAAATTTGCACATGGAATTGAGTGAAACTATGTTTGTGCAGTGAGCACAGTGTATTCGCCCACTGCTCAGTTTTTGCGGGATGGACGAAGATGTAAGCTGTTAGAAAGTAGTGTGTATATTGGCCGTGCAGTATTACTCTAAAAATACAGACTTTATTATCTGAAATAAATGTGCACTGTCCATTGTTAATTGTATTGCATTGACGTCACACACCAGTTTGAGTTTGTAGTAAATGTGACAGGATATAGTTAACATCAAAGTTATCATGAATATTTTTGTTATAATATAATAATATTATTTGCGAAAACAACATAATTAGTGATATTTGTACAGTGCCATAGTTTTGGAAGGCAGTGTCTGCTGTTTGTACGTGTTTCAATAGAAGTGCTAGAAAGTCACAGTAGTGTAGTATCCGCACTGGGGTATGGTTCAAATTTTTGGCCTAGGTGTCGGGTGTGTGTGTATGCCGTCTGGAGATTTAACGAGTTTTCTGAACTTTTGATTTTTGGATGTTTTCGTATTTTGACGCTTTAGTAGTCACAATAACACAGAATAAAAATTACGCTCAAAAATACTAAACAAGTCATAAAATTTAAATCTTGTCTAACCGCACACTGTCTGTAATTATTATGAATCTGAAATTATGACATGAAAACAAAGAATTTCTGCAAATGGGGTGAAGCTAAATCTTAACTAACTGGCTTGTGCCTGGGTAGCTGTAACAATATGCTATTTTAATACAAAACTAAGAAAAAAATTACTTGTAGCTTAATTGTGAGAATGTCATGGGTGATAGTTTGTAAAGAATAAAACCTCCTGCTAGACTTTTTGTTAAACGTTTTTCTGATTTTCCCATATAAATAAACTTTATAGCAACTATCACTGTAAAGAATCCAAACAGCTTTGTCTACAGTTATCAACCTTCAGAAAGTCATTGCACCAAGGTTAAATTCTTGAAGCGACACTGCAACATAACCTCATCTCACCCATCACCGCCCTGCCTTGTAAATCTGCTGCAGTCCCTCACACACAGCCCTCAGCCAGATGCCTATAGCATGGGCCCCAGGGTCTGGGTAATGACGCAGCTCCCCATGGCCGCCTGTTCGAATGGCTGCCAATTCTGCTGCCTCTGCTGCTCTCCTTGCCGCAGTAACACCATCTCCAGGACTGCTCCTGGTGCACTCATCCACTGCTGTGGCAGCAGCTGCCAGGCTGTCTAACATGGTGTTGGATCCAACCTTGACTCCACCATACCTCACTATTGCCTCTGTGCCTGCTTTCAGTGCTGCTGCCCCATTGCCAGTTGTCCAACTGCTGCTCTCCGACAGCTCCTGGAACAATGGCCCAGTGCTCCATGGCCACCGCTACTCCAATAAAAATTTTATTACAAGCTAATCAGAATTTTCCTAGTAATTTTTTCCTAAATCATTTTTAATCTATTTTCACTAGTTCACTAAAGTACGGGGTGGCATAAACATAACCAAAATAAATATTTGTTTGTTAAAACTGCACGTTTCTAATCAAGGTATGAACTTGAAAGCTTCACTTTCATATATGTTCTACTAGAACTGTGGAGTTGTGCAACACTGCAGTTACAGCACTTAAATTATTTCTACATGGGTAGCATTTTCACTTTAAATAAACCTGGCTCAATCCACATAGCTTATGTATAAAGTTTACCTCCTGTCCTTCTAGTGTTTCCAGATAAACTTACAAAAACAATGTTTGTTGTTGAGTAGATGTCATTTGCCAATATGAGTAAAAATTCATCAGGCTGATGTGCACGTAACTTGTTTCTCTATTAGTTTTCATATTGACACGTGATGGAATCTGCATCAGGGTGACTATACTCAGTCAGAAACAGAGTACATTGCTAGTGCTGGCCACGAGCACTTATTAGGGTGATTTGGCTGGCTCTACTTGTGTACTACAAGCCGTCCTAAATTAACATGGGCCATGTTGGCTGGCAGCTGGGTACAAAATCTACAATGGCCTTACTGGCCGGGATGCTGGCTTAGGGGCCTGCAGCTTACGTTTAATGACACTTGGTCGGCTGAGAGATGAGGCACGTTTACTGGTTGAGCTCTGTTTACTGGAGTTACTGATGCTAGTCCTGATCTGGCTGCTGCTCCACGAGTTGCTGGATGTTCTCTGTGGGCTGGGATACTGGCAAATTGAGAACCAAGCATATGCAAGGCCGACTGGTATACTTTCTCCACGATGAATGGCCGCTATCAATAAATGCACATTCCAGCTCTCTGGAACCTTTCGGTGAGGCTGAAACAAAGAAGAGGAGGGAGTCATGAGGTTAAGTTCCACCGACTTGTGGGCGGCTTGAGCTCATTCCCAAGGAGCTTCGAGTCAGAGTGCCTTACTGGGCTGGTGGCAACCCTAGGTAGACTGGTAGGCAGTAGTTGCTTTCCTCTCTTTCACTTCCCTCCCATCTCTCTTGATGAAGGGCATCAGGTGCTAAACCTTTATCCTGGGAGATAGGAGCAGGCAACGTGCTTTCCCTATCTAAAAATGTTCTGCCATCTGGGTGCACCAGAGTAATGCAGAGTACAACCATGGCAACACAAACAGTGCAGTGGTTGAAGAGCGGGTTCCCTCGGAGGCACTCCAATAGCTTCGACGGGTGAGTCCCTTGAGAGGACAGATCCGACCCAGAGCCAACCAAACACGCCCTCCGGCAACACAAATGGTGCGGTGGACAGGTGCAAATTGGTCTAGTGATTTATATTCTCAAGCAGAGGTATGACTAGTTGCTGTGGCTCTACCATTCGGTACACTGGTTGCACCGAATGGGTGGCTGTCAAATGGTGTGTGTTCTGACGTACAAATTCCCCCATCTGGAAGAGCTCGTAGTCCTACACTAAGCGGCAAACCCGGTCTCCTGTTCCACTCTGCAGGATGTAGGTGTTTACTATGGTAGTCTGCAAGTACTCAAGGGAAATTGAGAGATCAGATAGGACCAGAATGTGTTTATTCCGTGAGGAATAAGAGACAGTGGCCCGCACTAACTCCTGTTTACTAGAGTTAACCGGAAGTAATAAACTACGCTGTTCAGGTGAAGGGGACCGGTTCTAATCTAACTGGGGGCAGTTTCGACTAGGTAGCTAATGACAACATTCCCTATCTAACTATGTACAAGTGTCCTGAAGGAGCTTAGGGGACCACATTCTGAAGGGTGTGTGGGGTAGCCATTACCAGGGGCAAGCGACTAGGGTGGCAGTTGACTTCTGGAAGGTTTCCCCGGAGGAGGACTTCTAAAGTTGTGCAGTAGGCGGCGGTGAGCTTAAGTCTTTAGGCGGTAGTGGTCAGAAAGCTCCGGCAAACGAGAGCAGTGGAGCAGACTGTCCAGCTGGTGAAGTGGCTACAATTAAAACCCAGGCATAACAGAAATAATGTCAACACCTGTAAAAAAAAAACTTTTAATTAGGGGAAATAATTTAAACTTGCTGCTACTAATAAATCACTAATCATGAATGTTGTGAGCTGGTCGCCAGTCCCATATGATGGTTTAAAGGCCATTAACGGTAAACTGAGTACTTTTGGAAGCCCTGCTTAAGGTCTACTTGCATGCCCATGGGGTATACTTCCACCATATATAAAATTAAGATTGCCATGGGCCTGATCACTTTATTCATGCATCAGTTAATTGAAACTGTGAAATTATAGTAAAAGCAAGTATTTTACAAATTCACTCATTCTTACACCTACACTAGTATATATACATACATACATATATATATATATATATATTTCTAAGTATTCAAAAATGTTTATCTAACACTTTTAAATCAACATTCTGGGTGGCCACAAACTAAGGATGATAAAATTCCCTGACTTTTCCAGGTTTTCCCGTCAAAATGGAAATTTTTTCCTGACAGACACAATTGTATTTAGTTTCACATACAACATAGCAAAAAAAATTATGTTAATTTAGGCACATATAAACATATTTTGGTAAAATTTTAAGTTCTTAATCTACAATGTAAGACGTGTACTAGTTGTTTCAAAATTAATAAAATAGCAAGAATGAAACACACACCTTCAGCACGGAAAGGGCAGGCGTTAAATGTACGTCGTAATGGAGATGGATCTCTTACACAAATGAATCTTGGGCGATTAACGAATTGCTTCGCATCCATTTTCTTAAAGATTACTTCAATTCGATACAAGGTTACAAGTAGCATTACAGGGATTATAAAAATTTCAGGTTTTTAAGGAAAATTCCCAGACAATTCCAAGTTTCTCCCTGACCAATAAAATTCCAGGTTTTACATGTTTTCTAGGTCTGTGACCACCCTGACATTAAAGCACAGAACTACTTTGTCTCCGTTGTTACCAACTTGACTGGGGCATGTCGCTCACAAGTGTCTGTTAAAATATAAGCAGATACAGACAGTCACATTTTTCAAAGGTTGATTTCACAATTGCTCACTTTGTTGTGAATGGCCTTTACAAACACACACAAGCATACAGGTACATACACACAATTTATGTAATATACACACATACATAAACTTATTTGCTCAAGTATTTACGACGTTTAGGTAATTTTGATCAAGAATTAGATATATTCATCACGTATTACTGTGGAATTCATGGCCGTACATATTGTCTACAACATCTCTACAATGCAATGTGTTGGAAACTGAGACGTGACGTGCAACCTTGCAACAGCGCCACGTCTCTGGCAGGCACGCACGCAGGAAGCGGTGGATGCCCGCCTGAGAAGAATACAGTGCCCTCTGTCAGTTATCATGAACTAAGGGCTGGTGCTCATCCCAGAAAAGTCTCGTTTCAATTTTTTCTATCAAAATACTATTCACACGCAGTGTTTAAGAGTTGCATACTCAAGATTTGAAATTTTCCTACATGACTGTTATGAATAAATCACAACATCAGGATGAAAACAATTTCAAAAAACACTTTTTCTATACTTTCAAGATTTCATTTTATTTAACCTAATTTGCTACATACATGTAAAATTTTAATTCCCAGTCAAATAGACAGAACTCTCAGGAGTAAAATGAACTGTTGCTGAATCTTCTCGCATGTATACTGCACATGGTGAAATAACATAGTGTGCACCTTATTATTTTTAACATTGGCTGTGTTTTGCATCAAAACTATTGCGTATGCACGTGCACACACACACACACACACAGAGATATATATAGTCCATTCACGACTGGAATAGACTTATGAAAATCAACCTTAAGAAAATCACCCTAGCCATTAGCTGCATGCATAGCTAGTAAAAAAAGTAGTGGGTGCGGGTACAATACCCGCACCCGCCACTTTTTTTTAGCTAGCTATGCATGCAGCTAATGGGTAGGGTGTTTTATCAAAGATTGATTTTCATAAGTCTGTTCCAGTCGTGAATTGACCATAGTTACTTTGTTATTCAGAATATTTGCAAGGCTTCCAAACTGTATGTTAAATACGTTGCAGGTATAAATATGTTGAAAGTACTAAGTAATTTCAAACCAAACTCAGACAAAAAATTCAGAATTTGGTGTCCACCTTAACCACGGAGCAGTAAGGTAAACAGATACATGCCATATACATGCGGACATATTTTTTGGCTGCTGGCTGGACACTGCTTCTTTAGCTGGGCTTGAAAATCTTCAGTTCTTAAATGAAGATGCTTGGGTATTGAAGAAAAACAAGTAAGGGCTGCTAGAGTGAAGAGAAAAAAATGTGTACTTTCATGCATTGTTTCCACTGAAGATCATCTATATCACCATGTTTTCATTTTCAAGTCCTGCATTACTGATGTGAAGTAGCTAGCATGTCAATGGTGCTCCTAGCTGTGTGTTGTAGTGGTATGAATCGCTTAAAGACAGCCCTAAGAATCAGATGTTTTGTCTTGAAAGTTATGGAGATGGGTGGAGTAATGATCACACAGAAAAATTACCAATAAAGCAGATAACTATAATTTTAAGCTTTATGTGAAGCAATGCAACAAATGCATCCATAAGTCACCACTGGGTCCAACTAACAAAAAGTCACAATTGTGCATCCACACATAAAAATTTATGTACAGTAAATTACAGTATGTGAGTATCTGTAAGTATGAAAGCTGCGAGTTCTTATGGTGATTCATTTGCTTTAAGAGTATGGCTAACAAGAACACATTTAACATGCTATTTGGGCCAGAACAGATCTCCTACCCTTATATCAATGGCCATCTCATCATAACAGAGCAGAATGGACCATGCAGCTCTCTCTCTCACTATGTATCACTGCACTATATATAGTCATAACTGGCCCTGCAAAGTAATACCAGTTGACATAGATGCAATAGAACAAATGTAACATAACAATAACACAAAAATAGCTACATTACTGGCTCACTCTCTTACACACAAACAACTTTAACTTACAGTACTCAGGAAAATGTAAGATCTACATTATTTTGCTTACTAAGCATGGTCACGAAATATTATTTCCATTCAATGTAAGAACAGTAGCAATGCACATAGAAAGAGGCATGGGACAAAGCCAAGAGAAAAGAGGCAAATGTCAACTCACTTGTGCTGCAGCTGCGAACAGCACACAGTACATTGCTCCGGATGCACCGCCCATGGCATTCCCGCATATGTAGCTGAGACCTGCCAACAGTGCAGATGGTGACTCACAGTTGATTTGCTGTGCCTGGATGGCCTTTGCAACAGCTTCCGCACCTCGCTTGAGTGTCGTCCCGCAGTCCCCATCCTTACAGTCCAGCAAGTTGAGTTGCCCCTCACATGCCACCACTGAGCATGTTGCACACAGCACAACTTGCAGGACCTTACTGTTGGAAATCCCTGTTGCCTGAGCATTGACCTCACCCTCAATTTGGTCTAAGGTACCCTCCCGGGGAGCCATCAGCCAATCTGAGGATACCTCATCTTGCCATGCCAGCCGATCAGATGCAACCCCATCCTTCCAACAGGCACGGCATGGGGTCCGCGGCCAGGCTGATGCACTGGTTGGGGCATCCAACAAATCCACCATGTCTGCACAAAGAATCTTTATCACACTTATTGAAAAACCTTTTACTTTGGAAGATGTTGTGAAACTCCCACAATATAGACGTTTCACTTCATAACCATGACTCAGAAACTGTTTTGTAGTTTTTACGGCAAATGCTTGTTCTTCTAATTTAGACATCTGACCCATGTTGTTCACAAGCAAGGTAATCTGACAACCCTGACTTGACGGTGAAGGAAGGTAGGTTAACTGTTTATGTACAGCTACTATTACTTTGGTCAGCACTGCAACTGAGGCTTCGTATGTCTCTTTCCCATCATGAATCTCCAAGTTTTCATCATCATCTTCACTGCAAACATCAGAAAAACTCTGACTTTGGACTGATACATCTGGATTGGCAATAATGGTGACGAGTCCTACAACCACCCGAGAGCACATTGAGAATAATTCATCAAGGGAGGTTCCTCTTTCAACCATAGCTCCTGCCAGCTTGAATATTAACACTGCTCCTGACATTTCACCTGTTTCCACCAACTTCACCTGCACACCTTCCGCATTTAACTGCCTGGCAGCAATGGCAAAACTAAGCCGATCTCCAGATTTGTTGCATGCTATGAGCAGTGCACCCTCCTTTTGATTCTGGACAAGACGGCGAACGACGCGCACAATCATTAATGGCGGTGGGGCAACAGAAACATCACCCACAACTGCAGCGGTCAACATACCAGGCCCAACATAGCCGGCGGGGTAGGGTTCATGGCCCGAGGCTCCGCCTGACACCAACATCACTCGGCCCCCCAGCTGCTTGTAGTCCTGCCGCACAACTGCTCGCTCCTCCTTCAGCAACACCACACTTGGGTTAATCAGGACCAAGCCAGCCAGGGCATCGTCTACCATCGCACACATTCTTGCCCCTGCAGCAAACCACCACACAAACTACCAAATACTGATTACTCGTCTCTGTGGTAGGTTACAACATTCACCAATTCTTCCTGTTAGGGACTCATACCTACCTGTATCTTTCATATTTATATAAAACAGGCAGGTATGAGAAATTATCAGCACGATCAAAATAATGAATGTCAGAAACTACTATGGATAAACTGGAATATAAATAACTTTTAGATGTAATTTTGGTTACTCGACCTACAGTATGCAAGCCATCTCCTATCTCCTGATTAGCCTCCCAGCATACAGTGAAAAAGTTCAAAAGCAGTAATTTAAGAAAACTGAAACCAAGCCACAAAAATTTACTGACAATAATTTTGACTTGAATAAAGAATTATTGATTAAATGCTTCCAAAGTTAATATAAGCATATTAAATGAAAAGTGGAAAAAATACAATGGATATTCATAAAGAACTGACCTTTGGGGTGAGTAAAATATGTTAATGCACTTGGATGTCTAAAACACCCCCTTCGACAAAGTCTTTGCAGCTGCACATCCTTCTTCCAATAGCGCAGGCATTATTGAACAGGATTTTTAGAATGTTTATTTGGGTATGGAGTTTGTCTGTACCATAACATTGAGCATAATGTCTTATCATTTAAACTGGACACTTTCAGCAGCATTTTAACATTGGAGAGCAGGCAGAAACCACAAATGAATGTGCCTAAGGAATGGGAGTCTGATGAAGCACAGGGGCACAACATCTGGCTTATAATGTTTGAATCAGATGTGAGGAATGATCAACTGCACTGTCATGATGCAAATATCAAATGTCTGCTGCTCAAAGATATCAACTCTTGTGCCATGCAGCATCACAAATGTAACAGAGACATTACTCCATTGAAAATGTTGGCACTGTTTTGTAGTGAGTACAAGTAATGTCCCATCTTACAAGATTCAAAATGGTTCACATCACTGTGGCGTTACTTCACATTTGCTTAGCCTTTTCCTACTGTAAGGATGTCAAATTTTTCCACTACAATAACTGCACCTTTGTTTCTGGGCTATACCCATAAACCTGTAGCTTATCACCATTATTCACTATGTCCACAAAGTTGGTGTCACCGTTTGTATAGCCAAGCATGTTCAATCAAATCAGTATTGACAAAATTCCAAAATGAATAGTAGTACATGTAATCTATTTTGTATGTAAATATGGAAATAAAAAAATTTACACACATTCACCAGAAAAAAATATGACTAAATTTTTTGTACTTTTATTTCTTTTATATGCAAATAGCCTAGGTTATGTGGATATTCTTTCTTCTGCAAGGCAATGCGTGTGGAAGATTTAGCTTTCTGTAGAAGAGCTACATTAAATTACTGTGCATAAAACTTATCAGCAGTAGTTTGCCATCAATAAAGGCTACTGTTTTTTATTTTATCTGATAATGATGCACTGAATACTCTCTCATGCCCAGCAATGCTGTGTGGCATCACCAATGTGTAAAGTACTACTTAAGCATCTCTGTCATACTACAGATCACCACCAACACAATAAATTTTTCAGTTTGCGATAACATATTGTTACATAGATGCCAGAGGGGCAAATCTGAGTTCGTGAGGAATGAAGCTCTAAAAAAAATATAAGAACTAAATTTGATTTTAGTTTATCCACACAGCTATTATTTACAGCATTAATCCGTCTATCTCCACTATTACGCTTTTAATTTCTCAATGAGCATAATATTTAATGTTTATTTTTACTCTAATTGGCATCTATCTTAATATCTCCGTTTGATTATAGTCAATTAACTCATACTCAACATTGATACACTTTCAGTCTGTCTGTTGCCATCAATTGTAATATCTTTCACTCACACACCCAGTCCAATAGTCCAGCCTGTCAGCCACTCTCTTCACTGCTTGATACTCGAAATTGCAGATTTCCCTTCCGCTGGTCACTTCCCTCGATGCTAGTCATTTATCGTTGAAACTCCACTCATCCATTCAACTACTACAACTCGCAGCCTGGAGGCCCGTCGCACAATTTATACTCTGCTGCCCTTGACTTGGAAAGTCAGATGCACCCCGAGACATGATTAAAGGAACTAGGGCAGCAAACCACTAGAACATTCTTCAAATAAACACAGAAATTCAATACAACCAAAGTCAGCAGCATGCACTGCAAAAGGATTATAGTGTCGGCTTGCTTTTTTGTAATAGAAACGAGGTTCTTAGTTTAGCGTGCACCTGTAATTCAAAACATTCAATTGACTTGCTGCCCCCGCTATCATATAACTGATGTCCTTCATTTCCACTCAATCACGCGAGATGCAAAGAAGCGAGTGTATAACACTGCATGCTCCTCAAGTCTGTTTGTACCAAACAGACAGTGCAACATCCGAACCATCGAAGAATTCCAATCGGTCGATGTGGACAACCTTTGGCTTTGCCCGAAAGCCTTGATGACAAATCCAAAAGACTACATCAGTGATCTTAGTGCCGTTGAGCAAAATCATGAATCCCAACAAGTCTCTTACGTAATACGTAATTCATTGGATAATTAGGGGCTGCAGCTTCCTCTTATGTTGGTCGGCCAAACAGCAGGTGACTAGGGAAGTGTAGTTCTCTTCCAAACAGCATCCTTGATGGTATTACCCTTGTGGACTTGTAAACTGCTGAATGGCAAGCAAGAAGAAACAATGGCACCTTTAAATCCCAGTCCTTTAGGTTTCCTGCCACAAAGATTGAAAGGTATTGCTCTCGACCATTCCATCTGAACGAGAGTGTAAGGCTGTAGTCCTAGTCTTTTTCATCCCCAAAATCTTTGCTACCTCCTGAAACACTGCAGCTTCAAAGTTTTTCTCCTGATCATAATGGAATTCTAGTGTTCAAAAAACAGCTGGCCTTATTTATGGAGCAAAGGGGCTTTCAAAGTGAATCGTCTATAGTTTGGGGTGCATGTAGCACCAGGAAAATTTCAAAGGTTCATGGAGGATGTACTGACTGGTATTGATAATCTAGTGCCATATTTTAATGATGTGCTAGTGAAGGGTACATCCATGGAGGATTTGCTTACAAGTGTGCAACGAGTGTTGTAATGTTTCAGGGATGCAGGTATTCATGTCAAGGCAGAAAAATGTGTTTTGGGTGTCCCAGAAGACATTCTTGGGGTATGTGGTGAACCAACACAGCCTCCGGTCTACACCTGACAAGGTACAGTCCACTCACGATGAACCAACACCATCAAAGAGGAGATACAGACTTATCTTGGTCTTTTTATTTTTATCACTCATTCCTGTTAAATAAGGCTAGTGTAGCAGAGCCTTTGCATCAGATATTGCAGAAATTGGCACAGTGGAAATGGACCCAGGTTCATGATGAAGTTTTTGCAGCTACAAAAGCCCTTCTAACTTAATTAAAAAAGTGATGCATCCCAGTAATGGGATTGGTGCTATCCTGAGTCAACAGAACAACAATGGGGAAGAAGTTCCAGTTTGCTTTTATTCCTGTGCCATGACGTCTACTGAGCAGAAGTATGCACTGATAGACAGAGAAGTGTTAAGTATCATTGCCAGCATCAAAAAGTTCCACAATTATATGTGTGGACAACAATTTGAGATATGTACTGATCATAAACTGCTATTAGGGCTGTTTACTACCAACAAGGTCACACCAAATATCATTCCCCCCGGAATGCTTTGTTGGAGTGTTATGCTAAGTGGTTACAATCTTGTGTTACGATACGAGCCAGGGTGTAGTATTGCCAATACAGATGGCCTCAGCTATCTTCCATGATCCACCCCTGAAGCAAAGATACCATCACCCACTGAAGTGCTTCTTCTTGAAGCATTAGCTGCCCCCCTTCCCCTCTGACGGCACACCAGATTCCTGACATGACCAAGAAGGATCCTATACTAACTAGAGTTTTCTCATGGATGTGGAAGGGATGGCCAAGCGATACGTTAGGGGAAGAATCTCAGCCATTTGTGAGGAGACAACATGAATTACCAACTCACAGAGGGTGTTTGCTGTAGGGTACTCGGGTAGTAATTCCAGCAGGGGGCTGTGATCACATTCTACAGACACTATATGCGTGTCATCAGGGAATACTGTGAATGAAGGAATTGACACGCAACTACAATTGGTGGCCTGGCCTCGATAAAGAAGTGGAAGAGATGGTGCGAGATTTGTCAATGTACATGTCATTCACCACCAAAGGCTTCCAATCATCCCAGGCAGCAATGGTCACATCTAAATGCGAACTTTGCTGGTCCTAGTAAGGGACAGGTATTCCTGGTTGTCGTGGACTGTTACTCGAAATGGCTTGAGGTGCTGCCAGTGCCATCCACCGATGCTAGAAGTATCATCACAGCACTGCGAACCCTATTCACTTCTCATGGCATTCCAGATGGGATTGTTAGTGACAATGGAACAGCAATTTAGTTCTGCTGATTTTGCCAACTTTACAGACAATAATGGTATCAAGCTTAGTAAGATAGCTCCATGCCACACTTCATCTAATGGCAAGGCGGAGAGGATGGTTCAGTCTGCAAAAAAGATGCTGAAACGAATAAGTGGCAGTGACCTTTCACATTATTTAGCTAGAATGCTGTTAACACAGCACGTAACACCTGCAACTGCTACAAGGACCAGCCCAGCAAAGCTGCTTAAGGGTCGTCGACTGAGAACGTGCCTCAACAGAGTACCCCTGATCTTGCAGAGGAGATGAAGCAAAAGCAAGAGGACAACAGCGATTCAGTTGCACCTCGGATGTTCTCACCACAGGACCTAGTTGATGCAAAAAACATGGGACAAGGACCAAAATGGGTGCCAGTCATTATTGTTGAGGTGTCTGCCCTCTTTCATACAAGGTGATCACAAATTATGGTGTATGGATTAAGCGGCATGTTGATCAACTACTACCAAGGCATAGCTCCCCCCAGGAAGACAGTATAGAGACACTAGCTACTACAGGAAATTATTTGCAATAGCTTCAAATGCAGCTGAAGAAGGAGAGGGTCAATTTACGCAGGACACTAGGAGGGAGGTAAGAGGAAGACCGGAGCTATGACCACCATCACCAGTCGAGGAAGCAGAGTTTAGAGGATTTGCACCCAGCGTACTCACACTCAGAGGACAGACAAGCTCCTCCCAGTATTTGTCAGATACAGGTGAATCAAGTGAAGCTAAACCTCTAGCTCGTATCAGGCCTACCAGAGAATCTTCTAAGTCTAGTTAGACAAAGGATTTTGTTAAGGTGGTGGAGAATTTTGGAGGTTGGCAGCCATGACAGTTGGGTTATACACACCACTGTGTTGAAGACTAAAGGACAGTAGGATGGCAGACTGTGCATGTAGCCATCTGCATGCAGTAGACGAAGCAGCGATTAGTTAAAATGTAACTGTATGTAACAACTGTTAAAATGTAACGAAGCAACACTTATCTTGAGTTTTATGTCAATACTACTTTTCCCCTCACCATCCCTTTGCCGAACATCTTGCTCCTGAAACACCGACAGTATTGAGTTTGTAGCAACTTAGCTTTTTCCCTTGTCAGTTGTAGCACTCAAACCCTTCTTACTATTCAACACTGGGATACCTCCCTCCCCACCTCTACCCTTGTTAATATACCCACACAACTTATTCCATTCCTTTCCTCTTATTATACTGCCTTCGGTATTAATTTTTTATTTGCTTAATCAGCCTCCCTAGTTGCCGCTTTTACATTCACGTGGATCCCCATGAAACCATTTTTTCCTGCCAAGTGCAACTATAGCATGAATATCCCAAACAGTACTATTTTAGTAACGAAGTTTCACTGCAACTATAACACCATTTTTTTTTTTTAATTACCAATCTAACACATTAATGGACTCTAGTACAATGCATTTCCTGAGTAAGCCTATGCGATAACTTCGCAAAGTGTTGAGCAACATTTGTCCAATGTTTTTTCTATTTGCAGCACCGTACAACAGTACCACTGTGAGCAAATTATTTTTGACGTGTGAACATTTTTCACTAAAATAGGTCACTACAACTAGGTATAGCTTTGAATTATCATTACTGTCATCAGTCACAACTGAGAAACAAAATACTTTCCAACATGACAGCAAGACTACTTTGACATTTATTGGCCATCTAATTTATTACCGCAGTGGTTTTCGAGCACCCACAGTAGTACTTCTCTGCCTTTTCACTCTTGGGGAAAATTTTTCTGAATAAATGTTTAGCATTATCTACTACGGATAGTGGTAGGTTATGTTCGATAATGAATGTTGTAAATTTAACACTTTGCTCAAATCACATTATAACTATTACTTTGCACACTGCTAAAAAGTAACAAATTAATCATGGTTGAATTTCCTTCGCATAAAGCATTTTTTTTGTTGTGCCTTCATGACCTTTCAAATCACTCCAACCTCTATGCGAAATGCAATCAGCTTAGTAAAATCATTGTCTTCGATTAGTTGCTGCACAGTTTACCTGATAATGCAAGACAAATCACCATCATGGTAAACCCTATTGCTGAAGCATTTTTTTTTTCAATTGGTATTTCCAATAAAAATAATACCAGAGTTCCCAAGAGTCTTGCAAATAATATTACTTTTCCGGTATGTTAAAAGGTTTTTATCCACTCTATGGTACATATGAAGTTTTTTCACTTAAACTGCTAAGACACTTTTGCTTGGAGCTACCAAAATTGCGGTTAGCATCCATCCACCATGTTGGTTCAAGGATATCTCATTTGACACATGGTGAAAAAAAACTAGCCTCAAACTGTACTGTAGTGATGAAGTACTGTTTTGCTATGACAGAATTGCCAGTTATGATTTGGATGCTGGTTTTTGTGTGCGGCAGTGCAGGGGCGTAGCCAGAATTTATTTTTAGGGGGGAGAGGGGGAGTGGGGCAGGGTTTGTGAATAGGATAAGAGCTTTAGCTGATATCTATAGTTTACTTATGTGCCGTTAGAATATGCCACAATAGCATCCAAGCTACTTTAGCTAGGCCAACTATTCATTTTTAAAAATGTTTAATAACTCGTCACAATACCCCGGCTAAACTCGTCAAATACCCTGGCTAAATAAGCACTATGCCACTCTTATTTTATTTACTTGAACTTGGTTTAGGGAAGGGGGCAGCTGCACTCTCTGTCCACCCATGACTACTATGCCCATGGGGCAGTATGAGGAGAGACACAGCATTCGTTTGGTGTACCGTCTCAATTTTTCAGTGTAGATGTTTGTGAATTATAAATGGATATTATAAGATCGAATGCCTAGGAGGTTGTAAAATGGTATACTATGTGGAGAATATTCTTGATGAATGAGAGCTTCTAAACGATTTGCTTCTGACTGTCACAGAATTGTATCCACCTACCCAAAATAAATAGTCCATTTATGGTTTCTTCACACTTTTTGAATCAAACCTTTGAAAAATAATCTCCTGTATATACGTGTTTGTTTACTAAAAATATGCCATGTATCAGAAGCATTTTGTAACCTTATTACTGTATTTAGATAAACAAAAGTTTCTAACTATAAATTATAATATTTAATTTAAAATTAATATGAATACAAGCAGAGAGAAAATATGTGTGTCTGTAATGCAAAATATTATTATGGGCCTAAAGTGAATGCACACTAATTTGGTATAATTTCCTAAACTTGCTTAAGCTTTGTTTGCATGAGGCGGGGGAAAATCCTAGAAGTAGAAATTTAGTAGTGTTTCAGAAAAGTTGGCAGTAACCATGGGTGGAATTTAAGTACTTTTGTTATATTGAATCTATCAATCAATGAATTTTGGGTGAATCACAATACAGGCTATCTACTGATATCCAAAAAGTAATTTTAGTGACTTTTAGTGACCTGTAGTAACATATTTTCGTAACTTTTAGTGACTTTGTAGTATTGCAGCTAGATATATATAATTAGTATATTCGGGAAGTATTTCAATTGTCTATATTTCAGTCAAGGCTAGTAACTCATGTAATATTTGAAAGGTCATGGCAATGAAAACTTGTTTGTATTTCATATATTTTAATTATTCCAAATTTGTTATCGTTCTTTCCTCATTTCATCAGTAGTAACAGATGTCAACAACAGACGTCGTCAACAACAGATGTCATAGGACGATAGAGCATCTTTTTCTTTTCACTGGGTTAGTAAACTAAAAACCTCGCCACCACAAGGCACAATATGGTGAAACGAGGAAAATAACAGAGGTCACCTTTAGCTGACATGACCAACTGCTCGAAAACAATATGTTTTCAATGAGGAAACTTTCTACCAATATATAAGGAAGCGTGACCTTTCACGGGTATCACAACAGTTTGTCGCAGCATGATCATTTGTCAGCTGTCAGTCGGACAGCCTGCAACGAGTGATCACGTTACTTGCACAGACCAGCGCCCGCAACTTTAACCTTCTTTTGTATTTCGGACATTTCAATTCAAATATCTATTAAATTTATTTTCCATCGGTGCAAGGAGTCAATAGGGCGTCGGGAGAGAAAAGTAACGATTCTCTCTTGTCTTCGTAACTCTCGAAGTGAAAAGTTTTATTTTATGAAGGCTGCCATTCTATCTTGTTTCTTTTTGCTTGTTCGTCAGCTGCGAGTGTCAATAGTTTGTTTTGCCGAGACGACAATAAATCTACAGTAAACATTTAACTTCTTCTGTTATTTATTGGCAAACCTGGTATCAACAAACTTTAATTATTATGTAGTCAAAGTCTCCAACTCACGCTGAGCTAGTCCGTTGGTGTTTACTGAGAACGACAACAAGAGAATAGGAAAGTAACCTGTTACAACTTCCCCGTAACTTTTAGTGAACTCATTTATGGCCATTCTCAGAACTCTTGTGATGTTAAAACGGTGTCCATGGAACCTCGTTATGCATAATATAAAGAATTAACAAATGTAAGTAATACATCAAAAAACAGGGTGAAAAAGTGTTACTTATACTTTAAAGTATGTCCTGTCAACCAAAGGTGCAATTGTTTCTGGTATACTACACTTTTGGTCTGGCAGGTCTGTTCCAGTCTCCAAAGACGAACCACTTTGACATACTGATGTATCTCCTTCACTTGAACATGGAAAAATTAATACAGTCTGTTTGCGGCAGGAAACTTCCGACATTAATTTTTGTGACGCTTACCACTTTCATGAACTTTTACACTGTTAATACCACCATGTGCAACGTCAAATTCCGTACGACATACTGAACAAAAGGCACAATGCTTATCTTTCACCGGGCGTAACCACAACTTCTACTGCTCTGTACGTGGTAAAATATACCAATTTTCTTGGAACTTACATTTCCCCGGCATTATCGGCAGCTATTGTAAGCGAAACACACCAGTCTATTTACTAGCAAACTCATTGCACACCACAGAAACTGACGAAAAAGTAACACCAGTGCATTTTATAATGTATAAAATATACTGCCAAAATAATGCAATATTTCAACATTAAGTACTTTTATTAACTCCTCCCGCAAAACATAAACAAGAAAAGTAGCACGGCCGCAATGTATCTTTCCACCACAGCTGTTGTCACTGAAGAAAAGAAGTTTGTAAACAAATGTTTGAGTCCAATGCAAACTTGCATTTTCCTCTTTCCGCGTGTTTCCTGTCGTGACAGGCACTGAAAGACTAACGTTAGCTAACTTCCACCCAGTAATTAATGTAGAATATTATAGGTTGGTTGGCATTCCAACCTGTTTTATTTTTGTAATTTACAAGTTAAGTTTGTTGGAGTTCTATTTATATTATTACGAGGGGAAAAAGGAAACATTGAGGGGGAGGGCTTTAGTTTAATGTCTTTTGTGAGACGGCATTGTTTTGATGTTCCTACGAGTGTGTGCCATACTGAATTGCATATTGTTTGATAGAGCACTGGAAAATTTTGCTCGTATGGAAATAATATTCAAATTATTGTAACTTCCAAAAATTTTAACTTCAATAAAAAACAAAACGTGATAAGTATGTCGCTGTTAGTATTCGTAAGATGCAGCAATGCATACACACACATAGACCAAAGTTAACCTTACACTCTTGAATTTACAATACAGGCATTTACACACTTCAAAAGTGTTGAAAGTGCGGCTTTTTCAGGCTACATGCATTCCAATATCACAGTAACGGTTTACAAATACATTCACAAAACACGCAAACTTACAGTTCGCAAAATTCATAACCTCTTGAGAATGTGATTTTCCATAGAAATCCTTGCAAGTATATTTCACTAAAATCACGTTTTGATTGTCACTAGCATTAAATTATTTACAGAATCATGCAGGAAAATCAACACTGCGCACATTTCCTGAAACCAACAAACTTATATTAGATACATTAATCATATTCGTGTCCCTTCAATGCCAACGGCAGGCAGTTATTGAAAATGGCGGAACAAGCAGTTGCCAGTTTTACAAAGCAGTTAACACGTGCTCATAATATTACATTTCACTCCAGAAAATGCACTACAACGGTACCTAAAACCAACTACGCTTAAAGAAATAAAATAATAAAAAAATTATTAACAACCGATAAAATATTCCGATAACACCAAGATACTCGTATAAACATGAGAAAAAAGCACACGCACAACGCTATTCACCGGTCTGGAAACATGAACATGTCTAGACGTTGGCTGGAAATGTTTACTGTTTGTACATGTCAAAATGCTGTGTAATAATTGCTAAACATGTTTTAAAAGGCCATTCACTAAAAGCCAAAAAATGTAATATTACTTTAAAAACATAATTCAAACCTTAAATGTTGTAAGTATAAATAAAATTTCTAATTACAACTTTTAGTTAGGAGTATTATTTTCTTCCAAAGTCAACATCAAAATCGCCAACTTAACAAAATGCATCATGTAGCAATTCAACAGCTGATCCAATACTTTACAAACAAGAGCATTTACTGTTTACATAGTATGTAGGTTGATCACATTGTCTGTGGATTTTACTCCACTACGAGCAAACATTATAGGTGTGTCGCACCCCCACGTTTTCTACTTCATTAGCGTGCACAAACAGGTCTCTTTCCACACAAATATTATTTTTAAAACACATATAATTAGGAAAATATGTAAGTTTTGGAATTATTATTTTGTGCATGGAAAACTGGCACGTCCATACAGCAGTGATATTGAAATTCGTGACTCTGCAAACTACACAGATTTGTTTTAGTGACTTTATGTGAACTTTTCCCTCGAAATCGTGACTTTCGTGACCGGTAAACATCCTGCAATACAGTATATGCTTTAACATTAATTTTGTGAGCTTCTTGGTTTTGTGTGTAGCCCTTTACATGCATCAGCAGCAAATTCACTGAGGCTATGCTAAACGTTAAGTACATTTATTTATACAGCTCCAGAGAAGTGGTAACCTGCAAATCTACGTCAGTCTGGTTCCCAGAGTGAAAAAGAAGTGCGAGCATAGATAAGCGCCCATTTACTTGCTACATATGAAGAAAATGCATTTACCGGCCTCATTGTTCTTTCTAAGCTTTTTTAAATGGGAGCACCACCCACCTGGATGATTTTATCACAGCCTAGTGACAATTATGCCCACGTGGAGGCTAACAAAATCCTAACCAATACACAGTATGGTTTTAGATCAGGGCTATCTAACAGTAATGCTGTATTTGATTTGACAACCCAAATTCTGAAACAATTGGACAATAGAAATTATGTAATTGGAATATTCGGTGATTTGTCAAAAGCTTTTGACTGTGTTAACCATGACGTGCTTTTGGACAAATTAATATATCATGGTATCTCTGACAATATATACAATTGGAATTCCTTGTGTTTGTAAACCAGATACCAAAAAGTGAGCGTTACTGATAGCAAGGGGATTTCCATGTTCTAGGATGTGGGGCATGTTGAAAGTGGAGTTTCTCAGGGCTCTGCTCTAGGCCTCCTGCTTTTTCTCATCTTTACTTTATTAATGACCTACCTCCAAATCTATCCTCTGAAGCAAGAGCTTTTATTTTTGCTGATGATACAAGCATCTTATTAAATAGTAGAAACGTAAATGAACTAACAGACATGTGTAATAAGGTTTTTTTTGAGCTATCTAAATGGTTTTCGGCGAATAAATCCTCCCTAAACATAAACAAAACAACCTTCCTACAATTTCTTCTACAAATAAACATTATCAATAGCTCAAAATTGGCAGTGATGCACATGAGATTCAAAACTGTAAAATAACAAAATTCCTAGGTGTTTGTCTAGACAGTTCTCTCAATAGGAAAGACCTTATCAATAATCTTTCAAAGAAGCTAAGCACTGCCTGTTTCACAATTCTCCATTTGGCCTCAATATTATCATCTCCTATACTTAAACAAGTTTATTTTGTTCAATTCCCTTCGTTAATGTCTTACGGCACATATATATATATATATATATATACACATCCATGATGTTCGTCACCGATAACAGTCATATTTGCCCTAAAAGTGATTTTATTCATTCTCACTACACAAGAGGTTGACGTGAGCTCTTGTTCCTTACCTTAGCTCGTTTGACCAGCCGTCCACTTAGGACACGCAGCTAGCAACAGCACTCTACTGGAGTGTAGTGTAAGTGTGCATAGTGTAGAGTGCAAGTGCAGGGCAGTGCAGTGTAGTTTGGAAATAGGGTTCGCTTGGCAAAAGGGCCTAAAGGCATGTGGAGGATGTACCCTAAAATAAAGAGAACTCAGAAAGAAGTCCACATAAATTTCCAATGCTCCAACAAGTGCCTCAGTGTTAGTTATAGTAATTCAGTGTTCTCCATATCACGTGTTTACATCACCCATCTCATTCATGCCTACTGCATTGTGTTTATTGTTTGTTATTAATTGCAGAGTGATTTATCTTGTTTCATTTGTTTGCAAGGAAAGTGTGATATGTGAGTTTGCAAGCAATGTAACAATTACACTAGAAACTAGTTCCAGCTTGGTGCGCTTACCCCCATCAGGCGAGGGTCTGATGCCACTGCGAAGCAGTTCAGCAGCATCTCGGACTTGTGAGGGCATGGCCACATTTTTGTTCGCGCTCTGGCGGCCAACAACGTTTGTGCACCAACCATGTAGATTCAAAAGCATAACGTAAATACCAGAACCTTTGGTGTTTTTCTGCCACTGGAGAAGCCTGCCCTTATCCCCAGTGGCTTGCATCACCCAGGGAGGCTTAATTACATCATTTAAATTCATTATGACTTTCGCGCCTTTCCTGTATCGCAGTGCCGGCAGGCTTATGCAGGCCCATATTATGTCAAGTGCCTTCCAGTAGAGGAGGAGTGATTTTTCAACATATAAAATATACAACTGAAGAGAATTTGTTATTTTATTTACGTGTGTAGCTTCAGGGCTCATCCAGGCGTGGGCCCTCATAATACCCGCTCAAGTGTCATGTGTCTTCATTATAAAGTGTGTAATTAATATGTCTTCATACTGTGTGTGTTCTGTGCAAATATGCAAAGTGTGAGTGGCGTATGGTCAGCTGTAATAGGCCACTGTTTAGGAAACAGTATAAATTCAGAGTACCAGTAATATTCACTAACAGGGATAACCAACTTCAATGACGGAGAATTATGTCTGGGTGATTCGGCTCGCAACACCAGAGTCACTAGCTCCAACTTCACCTTCATTGGCGCCGCCTTTGAGCAACGTCTGGTGCCGCCTTTGAGCGACGTTGGCTACTAATGCAGAAATTTATCACCAAAAATTCTGCTGCCCCTGAAACCTCACCTTAACCTTTACCATCCAGCCACATGGTGTTAAGGTGCCCAGAATCTTCATGTACCACAAAATAATCTGAAAATCTCCAGAAGGGGGCTTACTATACATGTTTTTCTTTATTTGATAAATTACTGTGTTATCTAAAAAAAAATTAGGATAATCCTAAACTATTTAAAAATAACATAAAAACTTTCTTAAAGAGGCATTCATTCTATTCACTAGAAGAATTCTTTGATATGGCATGGACCTAATTGTGCAATACAGTTCTATTTTATATAGAATTACATGTTGTTATCACACTTGTATTGTTTTGTTAAATTATTGTAGCCTTCATTTTGTATACTTATATAAATATTTTATATTATTGTGTAATTGTGTTTGTACATTTACAAATATTTCATTTGTGTATATATGTGTGTTGGTATACTTACATTTATATTCTTACTGTATGCTATTATTTGAACACCTTTGTTTACGTGCTCTACACCCTTGACCTAGTAAGAGTTAGAATTAGCGTTTTATGGGGCAAAAAAAAAAAAAGGTTAGAATTACAAAGTGAACACAGTGGTATATATAAACATATAGGTATACAACACATACCTATAAAATATAGTCTATAATACAAGTAGATAGATATAACAGGCTAAGAGCCAGCAAAAGCATGTCCATGACGGCACTCATCTCTAACCTAACATGTGTGCAGTACTGCTACATGGACATTCCCAAAATGGGATACTTGATTTCAGTGTGCTACGGATTTTTTTTCCAGGATTGAAATTATGTTTGTAAAGTGTAACATTCAGGCGAGAACGCCTTCATAAGACAATTGGACAATAACATAATTTCCATATTTAAATTGCCTCTAATTTTGTCTTAAAATACTTTTTCTGCCCTTTTGATTTGAATATTACATTTTACTCGGAGTGCATAGCACTTCCCCTTGTGTGGACCGTGTAGGCAGCCATGGTAGGGCCGCAAGACCTCTGCCTCTGGGCATTCGTTCTAGGAGAGCTGGCGAGGTAAGATGCTGTCACGTACGCACTTCATACTTTTGCACTGATGTAGGTTGCAATAGTTCACTTTAGTATACCAGTTAACCTTTGTTTTGCGTACGTTTTGCCAGACATCCCCAGCGTAATGCTATCCGCTTAACTTAATTATTTACAGCCCTTGTGGCTTTTTGAATTTAAACCAGATGAGAAAAGAAGATGTCGGAGAGGCCACGTGGCCCGCGCAACTTGTGTATCAGGTGCCACCCGCCCATGTTTAGGGTTTTTCATTGTAATTTCTGCGTAATTGCGGTAAGCCATATTAAGGGTAATGTGTATGTATGATTATTTTGAGGGTTTTGCTATGTTAAATTGTTTTGCGCCCATATCCCCCATGGCCACATGGTTAGCTACCACCAAGTCCGTATCTGTGCCATCACTGCGTTTAGAGGGCTAATTCTTGTTCCATTGTGTGCATCTTAATGTATCTCAGGGTTTTATGTAATATTTTCAATAAGGGTTCCTGTGTTTTTCATGTTTGATACTTTTTGTTCCTTTACCACGCGGTTATATCATGTACGTGTATTTTCCCGCCATCCAGCATCTGATGAGCTTTTGTATGCTCATATTTTTGAGGAAACCATTTTTCCTGATGCAGCTACCATTTTGACCGGTAATTATTAGCAGAATTTAACGTAAAATAATGAGTTTTAAGCCACAACACGTGGTCCGCTAAGAACTTCATCCAGCGGCATCCATGCCATATAAGAATACTTTCACACATGTGTATGCTTATTTTAACTATTCATATGGTGCCCCATGTTCATCAAGTGTTATTTGTGTGATATTTGTACTGTGTTATTATTTTCTGTCCTAACCTGCTATGTGTATTGACAGTAGCCACACAACACGTGGTTCGGGGGCAAGTTCCGACGAGTAGGCATTAGCTGCAAAGATAAGCACACGTATTCATTTTCATACTCAATGTCCTGTCTCTGGGCAAAACCTATAGTCCATTCTAGCGGGTGTAGGCCCTTTGCCTTGTGGAGGCTGTGTTATCAGACACAGCAGAGCATCATCTAGGAGTGCGCAAGTTAAGTATGCTGGGGGAATCACCCACCGGAACTGGCTAGTCACGTCCGAGAGTAAGCATGTAATTCATTTTCCTGGCACGGTGTAAATGGTAATAATAAATGCCTCACAGTGTAAAAGTGATAAGTCCTTATAGCATCAGTTACCTAGCTGTACCAAGTGTTTTGTTTCCAGTGTTTTTGTCTAAAAGTTGTTTTGTAAGTATGCATGGATGAGACGAACCCACGGAACACACAGCAACCCTGAGATCCCCGAGTCTCAAAGTGCGGTATGTAGGAACCACCGCTGGTGCCCATCTGAGCAGGTACAAGTGTCTCGTAATTGTCTCAGTGTCTCACCTGACGGCGTCAGATATTTAGATTAATCAAAAAGATTTATACAAAGTTCTGACACATGACAGTCCTGGCTGGTTGACTGTCGCTGTCTCGGGTGACTTACTCAACGCTAGGCGAGTCACATCTCAGGGTAGCTACTCATCTTGGGATACTAGAGGCTGCCCGGAGTACAGCACGGGCCTGGTTAGCCGTCGACTTGGTACAAAGTCTGGTCCAGAGAGTTTCACTTTATGTGGAGTGGGTTTAGGTGGTGGTGCAGTAGGGTAGCATGACTGTTCGGTGAGTGGCTGCACTGCCTGTTCCCACTACCTGGGTGGGACTCGACTGAGGGGTGGTGTGTGCGTGTGAGTTGCTAGGTTGTGCTTCTGGTATGCTGGTGGACCTTCGCCAAACAGTGCCTCCTGCACTATAGGATGATACCCTTCCACAACTTTGGTAGGTGGCTCGAACAAATCCACTGGCATGATGGTTGGTACAGGTACGGTGAGTCCTCTCAGCAGTGCAGCCTGTTCACGTTGATTCAGCAGTCCAAACCCGCTAGGAAAAATACGCAGCCCCTGAGGATTCTTTAAGATAGCCCTCGCCATATTGGCCTGTCTCTCAACTCCACCCCTACGGGTGTAAGGCATTAGGCACAAAAGTTGGGGCTGCAGGAGGTAGGCAGTTGACATGCACTGAGCCACCCCTTGGCGCTCCACATCAGGGGACAAGAAAAACCGCCCAGTGCTTTCCAACAAAAGGAAAACCCCAGCTGCTGGCCCCCCAACATAAGCACCAAGGTGCCCCAAATGAGGATGTGAAATGAAGTATCTCCACTCCCACGTGCAATCCTTCAGTGTATAAATAAATAATCATGCCCAAAATAATTATTAAACATCACTCCACTCTCTTACCTTGTTCTCCATTCAGATACACTGTTGTGGGTAGAAGTATTAGTAAAGTTCTTGTTTTTAAACAAATTAAAAAAATTAGTTATCTGGTTTGGGATTTTATTTCACCCTCTTTTTTTTTTCTTAACACACACACAGAATGAGAAGAGATAAAATATATATAATATTTAAACAAAACAATAATTGGTGCTATGAGTATTACAGTTGCTTCAAACTAGTTACAGTTAATAGACTTTTTTTTTATTAGCAATTTAGGGTGCACCCGAAATTTACCATTTTGGCTACAGCTTCCTCGCTTTCTCCTATATTTTATTTTAGGACCAACAAACTTAAAACTTGTAAATAGAAAATTCAAATGGTTGTCCACACCATTTCATGCCAAGACATATAACGAGGTAAGTATTACATTTTTAACATGTTGTTTTCAAGGATATTTGAGTTCAGAATAAAATATCGTGCAGCAAGTTAAAGGCAGCCACTGCCATGGTGTCATGCAGTAATCAAAAAATTACATGCAATACGAACATATTTCTGACCAAGGGATGAAAGGATGAAAAGGTGGTGGCTGAGGAATCGACACACCTATGTTGTTTAAATCATAGCGTGGGCCGCGGTCCCATCACTTCAAAAGCAGGAGGCTGAGATCACATCACCAAAATTGCTACGTCATGTAGCTGGGGAACCGCACTGAACAAAATTACAAGGGAAACACAATAAATGAGTACACAAATAATTACCACAACCACTTACAAAAAGGTAAGTACAAATTACTCACCTAGGTGCTAAAGTATGGCACTTACGCCATAAAAAAGCTGAAAGTCAGGTAGTAAATTTTCAAAACCAACTACATCATGTGGAAGTAATAATCGTAGAAGAACGGGTCAGCACATTCCTTCATGTACGACAGTGACTGTACGATGTTCCAAACTCGCGACATGACCAGTCGATAATTATCGAAAAGCCATATTGCAAAGTTAAATACAATAGAAAATTACACATTGCATTTAAACACAATTAACATAATGACAAACAAATAAAAGGTTTGACATTAAATAAATCACAATAAAGGTAGCAAACAAGCGTAACACATTACAGCCAGGAAAATCACAAGTTTGATACAAATATTTTACATTATTACTATATTAGTGCTGCCACCTATCCTAGCAGCGCACAGACACAATCATAGAGACAGAAAATAAAGTTGTTAATAGAATAACGTGTTACGATACTGACAGTTTTTTTTCTCTCACTGTTTATGGCAAATTAACATGGACTATATTATCCAGTATGGTTCAGAATTAACACAAAGTGTAGAGTAACATTAGGCAAAGACAATAAAATACAGTGTACACACTTAATACCGTGATAAAATTAATGATTTGAACAAATTGCTAAAATGAACGACAGTACTCGTTATATGTTACAGGTTCTGCCCTCTGAAGTGAGAAGCAGGAGATAAATAAATACATAATATAGTATATTATGACTTTACTACTTGGCAAACAAGAGTGAAATGAAAACAATATTTTTATCGTCAGTGATAAAGGTAATAAATGCCAATAACCTTAACACACATTAATTTTCTTGGTTTGCACAATTAAATTTAAAAAAAAATTACAAATTTTTTTTTTTCACATTAACACAAATGTGGTGTTCCGATTAGAAACAAGTAAAGATCATAAAGAAAGAAGAAAATAAAACTGGCTTTGCAAAAACGTGTATTGCTAGAAAAGCAATTGGGAAAAAAAATTAGGTTAGAAGAGATCATGCCATAGCATGGCTCAACACATGTCCAAGTGTGGGTGACAATTACTGGAGCCAATACCGCACCTCACTCTTGACTTCTCCATCGGGGTGGAAAAGGTTTGAGCTGCAAAGCATTGGTTGCAAGAACCGCACTGTGTTGTCCCACTGGGGTTGGTTTCCCTGCACCAGAGCGCAACCCTCTTGCATCACCAAGTGAGCGGTGAGAGTTGGGCACTCTAGCCAGAAAGCCAATCCCATTGGGAGCGTACCTAGTGTCGTGGCTCTACCGTTCCTCCCACCTGGTGCAAGGAATGGGTGGTCTTCCAATACTGGTGAGGTGAGTGTCCAGTGGTCACTGGATCTCCGCGAACTTCAAGAAGTTCCCCTCTTCTGTACCACGAAGTGAGTGGTAAGGCGGGGGGCGACTTCGAGCTGGCAAGTCCACTTCCGAGGGACAGTATCCTAATGTCGTGGCTCTACCGTTCACTGTGCTGGTCAGAGAATGGGCGGCCTTCCAAGGATGTTTTGTTGTGTTGTACGTGTAAGTTCAGTACGTTCAAACCCGTTGTCCTGCTGATTCCTTTAGCTCTGGTAATGACACAAGGAAGGAACTTGAGTTCTGGCAAGATCAGTGTTTGTTGACCCTAAGGAAATAAACACAGATGGTAGAAGTACTATCTCCTAAATCCACACGGGCTAGGCAGGATGAACACCCTATCGTAAATAGGGGAAGGCACCCTGTGCAAATCTATATGAGGAGGCAGTAGCTAGTGCGTGTTGCGTACGATAATTCCTCGGGGCGAGCTCTACTCTCTAGTGTGTCCGTAAGGAACCAAACGTGTCTTAGTGTAGAGCTGGTGACGGCGCTGGTTTTTCCTTAGGTAATGTAAGAGGATCTTTGGCCCCACGAGGTGAGCGGTGAAGTATTCGGATAGGCGTGAGCCTCTGCACCAACCACTGGAGCGATGAGAGCTCAGAAGAGGAGTCAGAAGACTAGATCGAGAACTAAAGCAGAACTGACGATCCGGAGGCCGGGACGCATCTCCTTTTATACTTCTCGACCATCCCTTCCTTCATTGGCATAGGGCATCTGGAGAGGGGGTTAGCAGGTGCAAGCCCACCTAGATCCTTGGTGCGAGCGGCGTAGTGGAGAGCAGTGGGATCCAGGCAACTGATTTGTGGCGGCATCTCGTGGCACACTGCTGTACTTGCCATGGGCCTCTTGCATGGTCCCGGTGGCTCATCGGGCAAAAATAAATATTATTATTGGGACATCTATCCCAGCCTGGTAGATACAACAATCTCATAGGTGGCGGCAGTAACTCATCTCGTAGACAACTGCGGGATGTAGTTGCACTGATGAGTACCGGTCATATATTAATATTGTGAAAGGAGTTACGTGTCAGTTCATAAGCTATATACACATACATTGTAGTGGAGAAGTAAAACATGTAATACATATACAAATTAAAAATATTAATACATGCAAATGTGCACACACATTATGGTTACCCTAGATATTTTACTTGTTAACAAGGGGTGAGTGTCAGTCTACCAACAACGGATACAAACTATACTTTGTTTCTACTATAATACCTACAACAGAAATTCAAAGTTTACAAATTCATGAACAGTATAATAAAGCTTAGAAATTAAATACTCCTTCAGGGTAGGTATGCTTGAATTTTTTATCTTTACTCCTGCACAATTTTTTTTTTACAGGGGGAAGAATATTATATAGTTTTATAGCAGTGTAATATATGCCTTTCTGATGCATTGTTGATCTTATTTGAGGAAAGTGCAAATCATCACTTTCTCTGGTGTTATAACAATGAAATGACGAATTTGTTTTGAATACCAGTGTTTCTAAAGTAACATATTGTAACTGGGGTACTTATTAAAAGCAGTGGCTCATCTAAAGGCAAGATTTTTAAGGTTTCTGTGGATTTATAGCGCTACGTTATGCTATAACTATGTCAACTCAATTGAGTCCGTGTCTCAACTGGCCCAGAGAGCGCTCTCTCTTGCTCTCGCGACATCATTATGACGTCGGAGAGAACACTCTCTGGCAGTCTCTATTCGTCAGAAAGAGTGCCAAAGAGTGAGAGCACAGAGAGAGCACGAAGTTGTGCTCTTGCTGGTGCTCTCTTACTCTCTCTGACCACGTACCATATTAGTTTACATTATTTCCATGTTTGCATAAAGTTATAGCTGCTTTCTGAGCCGAAACCTCGTCACATTTTACCTGTAAGTGAATAATTTTGATTGTTCTAAACAACCAAATAACTTACGCAACAACTTATTTATAAAAATATAAATAAGTACGGATATCTGACAAAGTCTCATTTTTTTCGTCACTTGCTGCAACATGGAGGTAATATGTAAAACAAAAATAATAATATTTTATGAGCTAATAATTATTCTGGTAGTGTATTATAATTATTTGTGAATTATTTTGATCACATATATGTTATTTACAATAGTTATGATTATGATTTTAGCTCAACATGATTTCCCGCCTTTCAGTATCAGCTGTCCGCATGACATCAGAGAGACACAAAAGAGTGGTTGTTGTCTCAATTCCACAGAATGAGGAGAAAGTGAGAGCGCGAAGCAAAGCTCTCGCCAGGTTGTGTGAAAGAGTATTCATCAAATTGAGAAATGGCCCGTTTTAAATTTGCAGTCGCATATTATGACATTACGTGGTTGGTACAAAAAAGAATCTAAACTTCTCCAAAATATGCTATGCAGAGGTTGTTACTTCAATACTTACCAATTTTCCAAACTTATTTGGCCATATCTTTTCAAGTATATAGTTGATCACAGTGCACTGAGGAGTGAAACAAGGTGTTGTTCGGATGTGCAGCACAGCCTTCTAAGGTACAACAGGAATTCACCATTTAGGCCTAGCTTTGGGTACCAGGTAGAATTTAATGTTTCACCGTTGTTCTCCAGTTAACACTAACTTTTCGCTTCCAAGGAGTTTCATCTGCCAAAAACATAGGCAAGCATAAGAACATCATAGTTGCTTCAAAATACTGACTTTTTATCATTTAACTACCTTTTAAAATAAATATTGTAATGGAAGTAATAAACACAATGTGTATAATTCACTGCACTATGAAGTTACGTCTATGGCTAAAATAAGTTATATTTACTGACTAGTATCCCAAATGAGAGGGTTTTCAAAAGTGCTCACTTAACTGTAAATTGCCTACATCGCAGCACACCCTTCTCTATTGTTAACCTTTGCGTCAGATGTGCCCCTATTATTCATAATTAAAATTACTGGAAAAAACTAATATTTATATAATTAAAAAAAAATATTTATAAGTTTTACCAGTAATATTTACAATATTCAGCCCACACAAATAAATATGTATGCATTGGCATTATTTTGAATGTCGTACACTTTAGTCCATATCGTCGTTGGCTGTACATTTCACTCACTCTATTGTATGTTGTGATAAGATAATCGCTTGTGATAAGATAATTGCTTGTAAAAAAGCGATTATTCGATTATTATTTTATATACTATTCATGGACTATAATAAAAACTCGACTGTTTATGTTTTACACAACGAGGTATATAGCGCGTAGGTTTCATAGCTGTTTATAACTAAACAAAACAGATACTTACGATCCATCTATCATGTGTGTAAAAAGGACCTATCGCGACAGTTACTTTCACACACTTTCGTGATAGCTACTGTCGTGATAGCCACTATCACCGTATAAACCATAGACTAAAGATAAAGTAGACTGATCTCGTTGGCTGCGCACAACCAATCTCCGTGTTCTAACATTGAACTACTTTTCTGCCAATATGGTTAGCAAAAATTACGTGTATTAAATTTGAGGTTAGGACACAAATTAGTAAACAAATTCTTTGTAATGTTTGTGTACTTGCTCTAGCCAATTTATAATGCAGTTTGATTAAATTTCAAATGATAAAAGTGGTTTCTTAATATAATAGTGCTTGTCATTTAAAAATTAAGATATAAACAAACACGCTCATCACTGTAGACCATGTGACTTCAGAGTAGGTCAATGTTGGGTACATACGCAGAAGACGAATAAGCGGTCTACCTCATATTTAGTTTTTGGTGTAAACGTGTCCTTAAAGGCCTGCAAAAAAAATATATTTGTGAAACCGAATGTAGCAGAATTTTTCTAGAGCTATGGCGATATCGCCTTTTTCCATGTTGGCAACACTGTTTGCAGCAGAAAAAAAAGTTATTATCTGGGCTCTTCAGCTGGTCTGGGAGTTTTGACATTTGTTTTGTTATTGACGGGTGTGTGCAGGTATATAAGGTATTAATTTAGTTTATCTAATGTGGGTTAACACACCGTGAAGAATGAAGACGCTAATTATCCGTCCTGGAGATGAAAATAATTTAATTACATGCATTTCGTAAAAACGAGAAATGAATCCCAGCGATACCGAACAGGTAAAGCTATAATGTCAAATTTGTAGTAGAGAACTAATTGAAGTAATAATAAAGGTGATAAAGTTAATCAAATGTTGCTTGGTAATGGGAAAGGGATTGAAAAGTTGTTTTAAATATATACATGTGAAGTAAAGCAGACTAATGCCGCATCATTTCTAGGTGTCCAAATTAATGAAAAAATAAACTTGAAAAAGTAGTTTCTAAACTAAGCAGTGCATGTTATGCTGTCAGGTGTATGAACAACAAACTCGATGGTACTGCTTTAAAAATAATGTATTTTGCAATTGTTCCAATCAGTTATGAAATATGGGATCTTATTATGGGGAAACTGTACTGATGCTAAAAAGTATTAGTCCTACAGAAAAAAAAAACTTCATAATAGTGTGCCAGAAGAGGAGTAGAGACTCTTGTAGGCCACTATTTAAAACATTAAAAGTTCGCATTTTACCTTGCCAATTAATTTACTGGGTTCTGGTTTTTCTTTCAAAAAACTTCGATAAGTTTCAGGTAAACTCAACAATTCACTTGCATTGCATTAGGACCCAAAATAATTTTCACTATCCAGCAAATTCTTTATTCATGTATCAGAAGGGTACATACAATACAGCCATTAAATTATTTAATAAACTTCCTTCTTAATTCAAAGAATTAAGCAAATGTAATAAAGCATTACCATCAATTTTATATTATTGTTATTAATTGACATATTGTTCAACTGTAATATTGCAATGTCTCATGTACATAGCTTATATAAATTTATTGATGGTTTTGTATGTACTGACGCTGTCGGATGAGACACGAGATGAACGGTGACACAATAACTTACTATAGATGGGTGCCAGCGGTGTTTCCCAGTTACCGCACTGTTGACACTCAGGGATGCTGTGGTTTCTGTTTGTCCGTCTCACCCTAGCGTACTTACAAAACACTGGTCATTACTAACATCATTACTAAACTTTTAACACCGAAAATGAGGCGAGGCTATCATTACTAAACTTTTAACAACGAAAATGAGGCGAGGCTACTTTCAAGACAAGGAAAGACTTTATGCACTGAGGATATGGTGTTTATTTTATCACTCATACAAAAATGTGTCAGAATGTTACATGTTGAAACTCGTACGTGTCTAGCTAAATCCGTTGGGCGCTCCCCCAGCCTGCAATTTGTGTAGTGCACTCCTAGATGGGTGACTTCTACCGTGGTGTTAGATAACACAGCCTTCGCAAGGAAAGGGGTCTACAGCCGTTAGGGTGGACTATAGGTTTTTCTTGAAGACAGAGCATGGAGAGTTACAAAATTAATCTGAACATGAACATGTGTGATTATATGGCATCACTAACATGGACTCGCCTCCCAGCACGTGGTGATTGTGGTGATGGTCTTTGCACATAGCCGGGTGGAAATGATATCACCGTTTAAATTACACAAATACATATGAATTAGCATGGGGCACGAGATGGTCACAATAAACACGCAGGTGTGCGAAAATACAGTTATATGGCGCAGGTGCCGCTGAATAAAATTTGTAGCGGATCAGGTGGTGCAGGTAAAATTGCAAGATTTCTCTGAAAACACTGCAAATTATTCTCAGCCAAGTTATTATTGATGTTGGGAAAAATATTCTCCTGCCAATTTAAACAGATGTGGGCTTGTAACACGCCTGATGGCGGGAAAATCAATCTTGATCAAGATAGCGTGGTCAGACGTACAAAGCATTAATTACATGAAAATCACACGGAACCCTTAATGAAAAATACATAGAACCCTGAAGTAAATTATGGCGCACATGATATTACACAAATAAACCTTCAAAGCGCATGGATGGCGCAGACATCGACTTGGTGGCGGTTAACCACGTGGTCGCAAATGATGTGGCTGTAAAACAATTAAACATGAAAAAAACCTGAAATACATAGTCTAAATGAAAATAAAGCCCTTAAAATTGCACACAGTAATAAAACAGAAATTACAATGAAACGCCTTTAACATTGGCAAATGCTGCATGATTCAAAAGTTGCACGGGCCGAATGGCCTCTCTGACATCTTTCTCGTCCTTCTCCTCAATTATATTCAAAAAGCCACAAGGGCAGAAATTATTAGGTTAAGTGTAAGCATAATGCTGGAGAATGTCTGGCGAAACTTATGCAAAGTAAAGGTTAACCGGTATACTAAAGTGAAACTATTGTAAACTACATCAGTGAAAAAAGTTTGAGGTGTGACGTGACAGCGTCTTACCTCACCAGCTCTCCTGGACGGACTGCCCAGAGGCAAGCGTCACGCGGACCTACCATAGCCGCCTACGGTGTTCACATAAGCAGAGTAAAATATTTATCTTTGTAATTAAAAGGCACTTAATTAATTTAAATATATAAGTACATTAGACATTTTAATTCTGAATTTTTTGTCATATTTCCAATGTCTTATTATGGCGTTCACGCCAGAAGAATAATCTCCATGTGCTTCGCGCAGCGCACATTTTGAATTTATAACCAAACATCTTGCAACATTTTTATGATCATTCAAATTTTAACATTTAATAACACAGCCCTTAATAAAGAAAGACACATTGAACATTTGAAAACATAATATCCCCGTTATGGGAAAGTCCAGGTTAAGGTCTTTTTGCGCACGTGCTTCCCACGTGTCACGTGAGTGGTGAGCGCCATCATGGTCTTAACGCGGCCTGGCTGTTAGCTGGCGTCAAACGACTCCTCCCTCGTACGCCAAGATGGTGCGAGCAACAAAATACTGCTCTGGCGGGCCCTGCTTGGCTGTGAACCGGACCACCGGTTGAGTTCATAAAAAGCATGGCCGTGGAGGTCTTCTTACTCGTGGCGTTTGCAGGGGTGTAGGCTGGAACCATGTTGTTGGGACGGAGTGGTGGCTCGCCTCACCTCGTGCGAGTGACGTGCTGTGTCGTGCTGATATTTGGCTAATGTTCATCACATTCACATTCCTACTATTTTCCCTGAACCCTTTGAAACTTTCCTGACATTCTAGGCTATCCCCTATGGGTTCCGGAATACCATCCCTCAAGCGGGGCGTTGGTTTGTGGGCAAGATCGTGTTTACCCTGCCAGCGTTCAAAGTAATGGCGACACACTCATAGCGAGGTTGAAACATATGGTGGGCCCTTTACCACCATTCAGAGGATACCGTTACTTGGTGACGTTCATTGACAGATTCTCACAATGGCCGGAGGCAGCACCGGTCCAGGACATCACCGCGGAATCCATTGCTGAAACCCTTCCGTCAGTTTGGATTACCCACTTTGGAGTCCCAAGTACCATTACAGCAGATAGGTGTCGTTAGTTTGATTGCAAGCATTTTTCTCACCTCTGCAAACTCCTGGGCATACATCATATTAAGACCACCACATACCATCCTGTAGCAAATGATAAAATTGAACGCTGGCACCTTCAGTTGAAATTGGCTTTCAATTGGATCTCGGTGACGAATGGGTACCTTAGCTCCCACTTGTTCTTATGGGACTGCGGTCGTATCTGAGTCCGCAACATAAAAGCATGCCAGTGAAAATCACATACGGTGAGCCAATATGCCTTCCTGCCGATATTTTCCAGGACCTACCAGTGACCCAAGAAGCTCCATCCCTTGTGTTCCGGATCAAGGAGCAGATGAGAACAATGCGGCAGTTTCCAATTGAACATCAATCACCCAGGAACATCTTCGTCCACCCGGACCGCATGTCGTCTGACTTGGTATTTGTGTGTCATGATGTTCTCCGTAAACCGTTGCAGCCGGTGTATGATGGACTGTTCCGAGTTTGTTCTCATAGCAATAAACATTTTGTGGTGGAGACAATGTGTGGCAAACAAACAGTCTCTATTGATAGACTAAAATCGGCATTCATTCTTGTGGACTGTGTAGATGTACCCGTCCCACCGGGCACAGCGGCCACGCTGATGCTTCAACACGCTGCAGTACCAGCGACAGTAGCGCTGCGGCCCATTGGACAGAACTTCACGCAACGACAATCCACCCGCTCTGTGTGGATGGTACACCCACCCAAACTGCTGTTGGATGCCGTTGCTTGGGGGGGGGGGGGGGGGAGTATGTGGCAACCCGAACAAATGCAGGGTTCAATAGATTGAGAAGAAAGACTCAATGAGTGGAACCTTTTTCTCTGTAGAGCTATCTATGTGTTGTTGACTTTTTCAGTTAGACTATCGTGTAATTGTGTTAAGAATGTTTTTCTCAGTGTATGAATACAATAATTAAAATCATCTCAGTTGAATGTGTCATCCTTATTGTGTACGTACCAGTTATAAACGTAGTCCACTGTGGCTTATACAAATAAAAAAAAAAAAAAGGATCTCCTGTAGCTATCTTACTACATTTCTTCAATGGTTCAAGTTTCTTTAGTGTCAAGTTGTTTATCTTGCAAAAGTTTTGAAACCAGTCCCTACCGCAAAAGGTTTAAGACCTATCCCTACAAGGTAAGTTATTTCTAAATGGAACACAATTTTGTAATCTATTCAATGTATTTCTTCACTACCAAAAGAAAGTCAGTTTTTGAGATAGCAAACTCCCACTTTACCATTATGTTTGCCAGATAGTGCATCCCTTAAAGCAAGTCAATGTTTATACTGGTTTCCTTTTAGGTTTAATGTGTTATGTTTTCTCTTCTTGATGTACCTATACAAGAACATTTTTTTATCTTCAGCTCTTTTGCCTCGTGTCTATATGAAAACTTTTCTTCTTCAGTCATTTTGCAAGCCCTTTCTAATAACATATTCTGTGGGTTTTCTTGTGGATCTCCAGTTTCACCAGTCCTTGCATTTTGGTGCTGCTCCATATTCACTTTACACCCTCATGTGCTCTAAAGACCTCAGTGTTATGAGACACCCAAATCTCTCCACTCCACTCTAATAACACATCAGAATAATGAAAGGTCTTTTCCTCAAAAAAGTTTGTACCATTTTGCTCCGAAAATTATGCCTTCTTCAGGGTTGCTACGGTCAGGGTAAATCGGGAAAAGTCAGAGAATTTCATGGACCTGGAAAAGTCAGTGAAATTAAAAATACTGGTATCTTCTAAGAACTGTGGTACATTAATTTAGAACTAAACAAATACAAATTCGTCCAACCGCAGTTTAAATATATTTTTAAGTTTCATTAGATAGTTTTTATAAACTTCCCATTGATGTTTTTAATTCCATCACACTGCATTCAAAACAAACGTTTCATAGACATTGCACGACCACAGAATATATTACTACAACGCAATCGACACTTCTCTCTTCTTCTCTTCATTTTGACTCGTCAATTGTGAAAATAAGCGGATCCATGCCATGGCATTTGTTCCTGAATTTTTGTAAATTCGCAATAATTTATGGTACCTTAAGTGTAGTACGTTGGAATGGCGACGGTGTCAATGGGAAACTATTTAAAGGTCTGTGAAAAGGCCTACTAAATAAATGAATACTGACTTAAAAATAAAGATAGTTGAAAAATTAATAGTTGTCTGTACACCAATATAGTGTCTCTTACCATGCGTTACGTTCATTGGTGATTTATGGTGTTTGTACGAGAATTTTCACTTTGTATGGAAAGTGTACAGCATTAACTCTGACTCTATATGTCGGCAAAATAAAATGGCTTTTGCTGAAGTGTTTTGAAAATACGATTCTGAGAGACTGTAAGCTAAACATGTAATTATATTAGTTTTTTGTATTGTGTGATTTAAACGATACATAATTAAATAGTGGAAGCTTAATTTGTTTTTAAGTTGATATGAGCAAATCAAGTAACTTATGGAAGACTTGAAGTCTGTCAGTGCAATGTGGAACAAAAACATGCAAAAGCGCAGCGGATGTTATTTTTTGTTTATATAAATCATCAATTAAACCACAGTATAATATCCTGATGTGGAGTGTCTCAAGAGTTTGCTTGTAATTGCATGCCTTTAATTATTTTGTGGCAGCTGTAAGTTGAAAACCCTTTTGTGTTATTTACATAGGTTAACAGCTCGAAAAGTATTTTGTTGAAAGAATGATTAAATGATCCATGACGTATTTCGCAACTTGGTATTTTTGTGTCTTGTATTTAACGAAGCTTTCAAACCAGAAGCTACAGATTGTTACGAAATTATATCACAGTTTTTTGGTTTTAAACTTTACTGATAGACTAGGCCTAGGTTCTTCATTTAAGTAGCCCTAACTTAATCCTAATGTTTATTTTGGGGACAAAATTTATGCAGATGAATATGTAAGCCATATTTACATTTCGTCTCATTTTCATTCTTCTTTGCAGGTTGGTTTCCCTCGCACCATGTCATGTTCAAAGTATAAAAAAAAACATCATTCAACCCACAGTGGTTGAATGACCCGGAATTATCATCATGGGTGGTGCCTTGTGGAAAAGACAGGTTTTCAATCTTTTGCAAATTTTGTAAAAAAAACTGTGTGCTTGAGTAACATGGGGAAACAAGCACTAGCAAGTCACATGAGGACAAAAACATATTTTAGCAAAGAGTGGTAGGGATATATCATATGACATCGGAGTGTTCATGTTGAGGAAACAGCAAACTTCACAGGAGATGGCAGCAGGTTCATAAAAAAAAACTGTATCTGAACCAATAAATGAAGAAAAAGTAGTCGGCTAATGAACCGGTTGTCACTCCAGCAGTGGAATCACCACCCACACTTAATCCTCATAAGCTTAAACGTGGATTGGAAACATTTCTTGTGAAAGAAAATATAACAAAAGCAGAAATATTGTGGTGTCTACAATCTATTTCTGTGCATTCTTCAATGTCTGCTGCTGGGAAGGAAAACTACCGAGATTTTTGCAGTTATGTTTCCAGATAGTGAGATTGCAAAAGGAATTCCACTTGGAAGGGCAAAACTGACATACACCATTGTCCATGGGCTAGGTCCTTACTTTCAGCTTCAGGTTAGAAATGATGTATCAGACAGTGATTGCTTCGCTGTATCTTTTGATGAGAGTCTTAATAAAATAAGTCAAATACAAGAAATTGATTTTGTAGTGAGATACTGGAGCAAAGATAAAAACAATGTTGTTAGCCGGTATTTGAGGTCGTCATTTTTAGGTCACACTACATCTTCTGATTTATTAACAGCATTTAGAAAGCAACTCTCACCCTTCAATTTGAAGCATATGTTGTACGTTGCAATGGATGGTCCCAATGTAAATATCAAGTTTCTTCGAGATTTAAAGAAAGAGCTTCATCAAGATCCAGATTATCCTGTAATTTTACATATTGGTACCTGTGGACTACACAGTTTACACAATGCTTTCAAGATAGCTGTCAAGTCAACAGGTTGGAATATTGTTGAATTCTTGAGAGCTACATATAATGTTTTTGAAAATACCTCTTCTCGGAGAAGTGATTATATTTTTATTTCTGGGTTCACTGCATTAAAAAAAATAATAATTTGTGCAGTTCGTTGGCTTCAAAACATTGAAGTTGCAAGCAGGGCTCAAGACATCGTAAACCATTTACAAGAGTATGTCAAAGTGTCTATTAGAGTATTAGAGAGAAAAAAGAGCCATTGTCTGCCAGTTACCATTTGATGAAGAAGTGCCTAGAAGATAAAATGCTAGGACCTCAGTTAGCATTATTATTTGAAGTACTAGCTTCAGAAGTTGAGCCATTTTTGACTGTTATTCAAGCCGAACAGCCTATGGCTCCTTTCTTGTATGGAGATCTGTTACTACTAGTCTCAAATGTAATGTCCAGGTTTGTAAAAAAAGAAGTCCGGGAAAAAGCCCCAAATGTTGTGAAGATTAACATAAACAACAGCAAAAAATTTGATTGAGGTTATGAAAATGGATGTAGGATATGAGACACGTGAGGCCATTAGAAAAGAGGTTGATAGTAACCCTTAAAGACATTCTCCTCTTCAAGAGAGATTGCTTGAAATGTTTGCAAGCATTTTGCAACAAAATGCTTAGGTCTCCTTTGACATTTACCTTAACTAGAGGGTTATCTTTCTTTGATCCGAATGTAATTTCTAAAAACACAAATTACTTCAAAGCGACTGAAGGTTTGTTTGGAAATATTTGTTGAAAACAAATGGATTACAGGGATTTCTGCAGACAGATTAGAGCAAAATTTTAAATCGCTTTGTTTGAACACCATTTAAAAAAAAAAAAATGAAACTACTCAAGAGAAACACGATTAGACCACTTCTGGAAAGATGTGTTCGAATGTACTGGGTCACATGATTTAATGCTATTATTGAAGAAAGTGTTTGTTATTTGGCATGGATATACTTCTGTGGAAAGGGGGTTTTCTGTCAATCGTGACTGTCTTCTTGACAATCAGTCGGAAGAGTCTCTAGTCGCATAGAGGCTTGTTTGGGAAGGTGTAAGAAATGCAGGAGGTATGAGCGAACTGAAAATAACAGAGTATGCTGTAGTATACTCCTAACACTCATTCAAGACACCATGAAGCTTTGGAACAACAAAAAAAGGAAGAAAATGAAACTGACATTTTAAGGAAAGAAAAATGATCAGCAGAAATTGTTAAATCATTAAAAGAGAAGAAAAGAAAATTTTTTGGAGATGCTCAAAAGGATGCTCAGCTGTTAGAAGATGAAATCTCTTCGATTGCCAAGCAGTTGAAAAAGTCGTGACTAATGATTTCTTTGATATTTTACAGGTTTTTTGCTACGTTTTTTAATGGGGTCTTGTGAGTTGACACTTGTTCCCAGCATTTTGAATATTTATTGATTATTTATTGTTCATCTGCATCCATAACAAACAGTGGACATTTTGCTGATATAAGAAAGTTGTTTACCAGCATATCATAATTTTATTGAATTGGCATTTTTAAAACTGTGAAAGTCATCCCGGTGTGCTGAAAAGTGGATTTTTATGAGTAAGTATATTAATAGTTGTGTATATGTTAATTATTAGTACAAATTTCAATACCATTATTTATCAAATGAAGCACAGTTAGATACAGAGTATCAACAGTCGAACATACATTACGTAACTGCAGTATGTAATGAGTACAATCATTATTTTAATGGCCTGAAAAATTCTTCATCTGGACTGGAAAACCTGGAAAAGTCAGGGAATTTCATTGCAGTATGTAATGAGTACAATCATTATTTTAATGGCTGAAAAATTTTTCAATTACCTGGAAAAGCCAGGTAATTTCATATCTGAAAATGTGTAGCAACCTTGTTTCTTTAAAACATAAACTAGACACACAAATACTTTTGCACAAAATAAATGCCATAACCTACTCCAGTTCCTTGTATTTTAAATAAATACACAGAGTGGCCAACATAACCAGAAAAACATATTTTTCTAAAGCTAATTTTTCTTTGGCTGTCACAATTTCATTTATTATGTTTATAGTAGGCACTATTTGTATTATCTTTCAAGGGGAGAAAAAAACTTTGTTGTTGATTGATTATATAATAATTGCCCCAAATCTGTGTAACACAAATGCCCCACGACTTTGGATGGGAATATTTTAATATGATGAATAAATACTTAAGTGTAATATACAGAGAGAACCTATTTCTTACAGATTTAATTAGTATATTCATATTTCTGGTGGTCATCATATGCAGTTATTTTTCTAGGTATGTTGTGCTGTAGGACACCATAATAAAAAAATTTATAGGTTAAAAAATTGTGTGTTGTGGGTTGTGAAAAAAAATATTTTTAACTGTAACATAATTTAGTGCATGTACCTATACATAATGTTTGGATTTAAATGAAAAACTAAACATTGGGAAATATGGCTACACTTTGGGGTATTTTTATAATAATTTAGTTTGGACAGATAATGTTAGAAAATTGAAAATAGGAATACTAAAGGAAATCTACAAACTGTAGAGTGCAGTATGTCCATAAATAAATTAGTTGCTATGAAAAGTTAAGAATAAATATTGTCTCCCCCATAACGGATTATAAATACTCTTCTGGACGACATTGATAGTAACTTACTGTGGTATTGTGTTGATTCATATAGTGTGTTAGCCCAGGTCATATCAACAGCAAAATGAACAAATACTAATTTTTATATTAGTTTATTTTCAAATAATAACTTTTTTTGTAGTTTGAAGATGAGTGGTCTGATTTGCAAGAACGGTTCAAGAAAGAAGGGCTTGATTTCGAAAGTTTGCGACCAGAAGAACGCTTGCTTCATGTTTGGCGATGGCTCGTGGATGCAGAGAGCAATCTTCAGAGCTCAAGAAGACAATTGGATAAACTTAGAGAGTTACGAAGTGAAGAAATGGAGGTAATTGTAAGAAATTAAGCTTTCTGTTAGTAATTTTTTTAATAGTAAATTTTAGAAATAAATAATTTTTGAAGTGATGGATTTTTTTTGAAGTTCAGGATAGTTCTCCAACATCGCCCTGCAATAGCTTTTTAAGATCCTATGTTAATTCAGTAAAGTGTTTGTGTTTAAAGCTCATAAAATAGGGCAACACACAGTGAAAAGTTTATTTGGCATTATTCTAGGCAAGTTTTAAAACTGATATGTCACAAAAATACATTTAAAAATTGAATACTTATAGGAAATAAACTGTCATTTTAATTATGCAATGTAATTTATATGGTACTACTGGTACCGCCCATTTCCCCCTGCTAATAGCTCCAGCAAATCCATGCCCTCTGTACCATTTCATGTTAGCCACCAAACACGTGCACATACCATCCCACCCTTCCACCTTGTTCCTTGAAAGTTTCTTCTCAGCTAGCTGTAGCTCTTGCTTGAACAGCCTTCAGACTAACATGCATTTGCTGCACAAACACATCTATCCTTTTCAAGTCTTCAAAAAATTTCAAACCAAAACTTTTCTGAACCATAGTATTACAATCCACTCCTAAGGTAGGTGTGCCCAAACTTCTGCAGTGCACACTGGTGGGGGCTAGCTGAGCAAACAAGTTAGTCAATTATGGGCTGGTCAGAACCAAGGAGCAAAAACAGTACAACTTCATAACACGGCTACCTGGAGTACGCGGCAAACCAGGGTACACATGCACCAAAAGTCAGCGAGTCACCTCATCACGCCACTCCGACTTGCGACACCGTGTACATGTCCCCTGTCTCACTTGACTTGTGAAAGTAATTTCTGAACAATTGTGTTCAGAATGTCTGCAAAATTTTTGAACCAGACAATATATATATATATATGTTTGTTACAATCTATTACAAAATATACATCAGTATTAACATATTGTATGGTTAATTTAATCCAACAAAATTTATTGAAGATAGATTCATGTTTATAATTTTATATTAACATATTTTAGTATTAATTTTCAGGCAGATTGGTTTAATGAATGCAGGTGAATTTATATTTTCACATCAATATTAACACATAGTAAATTTAATTTATGGTTTTAAATGTTTGTAAAAAAAATAATAGTTGAGATCTTTGTGCTAGTACACTCATTTTATGTGTACTAATGTTGACTTAAAAATCTTTAACATGAAAGTTTAGAATATGTTAATGAAAATGTGATATGATTATGGGGGAGGAAGATGAAAAGGAAAAGGATTGGTACAAAGGGGAAAAATGGGGGAAGAGAAATAAATAAAAGCGCTCATGAAGACATCCACCACTATGCTTATTTAACGAGTGCCCAGACACTAGAGGATTTTAACATACAGCAAATGTAACTCAAATTATACCTGATAAGAGCACTAACAAACAAAAGACTAGCGAGAAGGAGCAAGAGGACAGAGATAAATAAGGAAAAACACTTATTGTCTGTTACCGGACAAGGTTTGTAAATTACCAAAACTAAAATAGTAAATTCATCCTAGACACTTGACGCCGTCGGGTGAGACACGAGATGAACTTTGACACAAATACTTACTAGTAATTTGGGCGCCAGCGGTGCTTCCCAATCACCGCACTATTGAGACTCAGGGTTCTCAGGGATGTTGTGGGTTCTGTGTGTCTGTCTCACCCGTGCGTACTTACAAACATGTTGGCAATACTAAACTTTTAATAAAAATCACTGAAATAAACAATTGATAAAACATATATGACTAGGACACTGTCACTACTGAATAAAAAAATTGAATTCACTGTAGACTTGTTTTTATTGGTATTCATACACATCAACGTGCCAATGAAATGACTATCTTGGTCATGACTAGCCAGTTCCGCTTGGATGCTCCCCAGCCCGTAATTAATCTAGTGCACACCTAAATGGATGATTTCACCGAGGTGCGTGAAAGCACAGCCTTCACAAGGGAAGAGGGCTGACAGCTGCTAGGGTGGAGTGACGGTTTTTCCCTGAAGACAGGATAAAATGAAAACCCTTAATACACATTAACATGCGTGATTACTTGGCATCACTAACGCAAACTCGTCGGGGCTCGCCCTCCAGCACGTGGTTAGTGTGGTGACGGCCTATACACAGAGCTGGATAGGACAGGAATAATTGCACCGTACACTAATTACACAATTACATAGACCCTTGAATGATACATGAAATAAGATGGGACACGAGATGAATATTCACAATACACACACACGTGTGAAAACGAGCTTAGGTGGCGCGGATGCCTCTGGATGAAGTTTGTAGCGGACCATGTGGTGCAGATGAAATTGCAATATTTCTGCGTGGAAACGGCAAACAAAATTCAGATAAAATATTATTTGTGTTGAACAAGTGATTCTCTTTACAATTAGCATTGTTGCAGGCTTGCAACATGCATTATGGCGGTGAAATCAAACAGTACTGTGATAGCGTGGTCAAGTACAAAAAGCATTAATTTACTTGAAAAATGCATTGAACCCTGAATATAACTGACATAGAACCCTGAAATAAATGATTGCACATACAATGTTATATAAATAAACTCTTAAAATGCAATTATGGCGTATACAATGACTTGGCTTCAGTCGGCCACGTGGTTATACGTGATGTTGCCGTACAATATTCAAACACGAAAATTACCCTCAAATACATACATAAAAATAAAGCTCTTAAAATTGCATGTAGCAATTATGCAGAAGTTACACTGAAATGCTATAAACACAGGAATATGGCGTCTGATTCAAAATGTGCTTGTCGCATGACCTCTCCGGCATCTTTCTCCTCCTCCTCCTCCTCCTCGATTAAGTTAAAAATGCTGCAAGGGCGTAAGAATTAGTAAAGCGGAAGCATAATGCTGGGGAAAATGTCTGGCAAAAAGGTATGCAAGCAAAGATTAACCGTTAAACTACATTGACTATGGAAACCTAAATCAGTGAATAAAAGTTGTAGTGCGTACGTGACAGTGTCTTACCTCGCCAGCTCTCCTTGACAGACTGTCCAGAGACAAGCGTCGCACGAACCTACCATGTCAAGCGGAAGTGATATGCACTCCGAGTGAAATATTTCATATTGAAAATAAAATGCCACAAAGTAAATTAGATATTGTTTTACATTTCTATAATTTTCTTATGAATTTTAGTATTATTTTAATGTCTCTTTGTGATGGCATTCATGCCGGAGTATTAAGTGTTCATCTCAGTGCTGCGGGCACTTCGAATATTCATAACCAAACAATTAAAATTAGTACAAACACTTTAAAACATTTTAAGACATATTAAATACTGAAAGACAATATAACACATTTTACCCTGAAATTAACATTTATAGGAAAGTTCAAAATTTTCGGCCTCTTTGCGCACGTGCAGAACACGTGACACGTGAGCGCCGTCATGGGCTCTAGCACCGCTGGCTGTTAGCCGGCGTCACACTTTTATACCATTTTAACTTGCATTAAACAAACAAGGTGTAACTTAAAGGACATAATTTCTATTTACAAAATAAGAGCAAATGAATGTGTTTGTTGGTTTGATAGTTTTTTTTTTTTTTTTTTTTTTTTTTTTTTTTTTTTTTTTTTCAAATAAAATTCTCAAGCCATACAATTATCAGAAATAAAAATAATTAACACGTTAATTTCCTTCCAATTAACCAGAGAAGTTACATTTAGTCAGAAAACAGTTTTTCCATTACTGATTTTCAACACACGCGCCTTTAAGACAGTATAACTTTAGCGTGGAATTTGCCTCGGCACCGTGCATTTAAAATAGGTACCTATTTATTGGTTGCTGAAAATTCATTAATAACTAGCTGATTCTGGTAAACTTTGTTCTGCTTTTTTTTTTTAAATCCATAATTAATATCCATATAACGCCCATCTTTTGTATTTAAATTATAAATGCCAAATTTGAAACATGAAGTGTAAATGTTATGTGCATTTTGTGCCATAGTAGATTAAGCACAAATGTCATGTGTATTGTGTTTCTTAATTCATTAATAGTAATTACTGTACATTTCTTCACTTTCTTCAAAATCGCTGACTGTTTTAAGCTTTATTAATCTTGTAATTACTTGACTTGTCCCATCTGTTTAGTGTCAATGAGTCCTCTAAAATAAGTCATTAAAGAGCTTGTCATTAAACTGCCCAAATAAATTCCTTCAATTCTTGTGGGCTACTGACATCACAGGACCTAAATGTCTTGCAAATTACAATTTGTTATTATTAATTGATGCTCTGGCCTGAACAACTACTTGACTAAACCAAAAAAAGCAAGCACTACTTGTCTTGTAGCTTACATTGACATCTCACAGCAACACTCACTGCCGCATGACCACGCCACGCAGTCAGCGCATTCCTAAACTTGCCTTACACCTGCTACCTCCTTGGTAGCCCACAAACTCATGCACTACAATTGTGCGGTTTGGTTAAACTCTGCATGCACAGATGTATGAGCCGAGCACATTTGGCCAGCCAACGAACACGTGCAAATAACCATCACTTTGACCCGCTGAATGGAAGTTCAGTAAACAAACATTACAGCCAACTTGTATGATTGGTGGTATTTTTACCAAACAAACTGAACCTAACTTTAGCCATTGGGTTATAAACTCGGCACACAATGAAATTTAGGAAAAAGTAGAAACCAAAACTAAATTCAAACATTGCCTGTATCCAAACATCATACAGTCAAGACAATACTAAATTCCTTAAAGCTTGAAAAAAAAAAAAAATTACATGAAATGCCTAACTTACTCCACGATCTTTCCAACAAGCAACCTAGAGGTAACCCCGATAAAATTCACATTTTAGGAATAAAAAACCTTACGAAAACTTCATTTAAAAAATTGTAAACTACAGAAAATTTAACTTTGTGCAATATGCATTTACATTTATTTGTTGGGGAGGAGGAATTCCACCTGGGTTTTTTTATGAATGGAAAATTTTTGTATTTTTTTGTGCATACCTTTACAGTCTAGCAAAGTGTACAGTAGTATTGGCATATTGGCGTATAACTAGGTACCTGCAAAATTAGCGTTGTTTGGCATCACATTAAACTTCACAGTATTGTATATACTTGAGCTGGCATTGTTCCTTTATTGGCTGCTGAGATGTGAAGAGGTTCCCCTTATGAATGCATATCACTTGGCTTGTGCACACATTTGTGAAGTGTTCATTTATTTATATTAAAGTACGGACCAATGACAAATGTATTGCAAAGGTAATCGTGTTTTAGGTTTGTGTCCCCAAATTGACGTGTGACGTTATCTGGGGCAGGGCGTTTTATACTCGATGTCAGAAGCGGTGACTTTGTTAGTGCTGGCCACGAGCACTTACTACGGGAGGTTTGAACTAACATGACTTGTGACCAGGAGCAGGTCCTGTGTATAATTTCGGCCATGTTAGTTGGCGACTGTGTACAAAGTCTATTGTAGCTTTATCTACTGGCCGTGTTGTTGGCTTAGGGGCCTGAGGCTTATGTTCTGCGACGCTGGGTCAGCTGGTAGGTGTGGCTTGTTTGCTGGTGGTATTATGGCTTCTGGTGTAACCGCTGCTGCTCCAAGGACTGCTGGCTGATGTTCTCGGCAGGCTAGGGTAGCGGCGTATGGAGAACCACGGGCATGCTTGTCCCACTGGCACCGTCTCTGCATGTCTGAAGGCTGCAACTACAGGATGCAGTATCCCAGGAACCTTCCAGGGAGTTGAAACAGACAAGGGGAGGGAAGGGGGGGGGGGGGTATTAAGCCCCACCGATTTGTGTGGGCTTGAGGTCATTCCAGGGTGATTCTTAGCAAAGTGCCTTACTGGGCTGTGTGCAGCTCCAGGTAGACCGGTAGGCAGTGGTTGCCTTCCTCTCTTTAATGTTCTTCCCACCTCTCTTAGTGAAAGGTATTAGGTGTTAGAACCGTACTACGGGAGATAAGAGCAGGTGATGTGCATTCCCTATCTAAAAGTGAGTGAAGATATTTGGACTACTCTTAACAGCGAGGTCTTGAGAGCCGAACGTATCTAAAAGTGTTCTGCCATCTAGGCACACCGGAACGGAGCCAAGTATAACCTTATTCCCCAACTGGCAACACAAACGGTGCAGTGGTTGAAGAGTGGGTTCCCTCGGAGGCGTCCCAGTAGCTTTGACGAGTTAGCCCCTTGAGCGGACAGGTCTGACCCAGAGCCAACCAAACACTCCCTCCCATGACACAAGCGGTGTGGTGGGCGGGTGCAAGCTGATCTAGGGAGTTATCGTCTCAAGTAGGGGTATGTCTAGTGGTTGGAGCTCTACCATTTGGTACACGTGGTGTACGGAATGGGTGGCTGTCGAATGGTGTGTGTGCTCTCTACGAACCAGTCTCTCAGGGGAGCTTGCAGTCCTACACCAGGCAGTAAACTGGTATATTCAAACCTGGTCTCCTGCTCCACACTACGGGATGTGGTGTTTACTACGGAAGTCAGGGAAATACTCAAGGGAAAATGAGAGAACAGATAGGATTAGAACATGTGTATTCAAAGAGGAATAAAACACGGTGGCCCATAGTATCTTCTGTCTACTTTGATCTGACTGTAAGTAGTAAACTACGCTGTTTAGGTGAAGAGGACTTGGCTCTAAGCTAACGGGGGCAGTTTCGACTAGGTAGCTAATTGCATCTTTCCCTGTCTACACTGTCATGTGTCCTTAAGGGACTTAGGGGGCCCAGATTCTGAAGGGTGCATGGGGTAACTGTTGCCAGGGGCAAGCGACTGAGAGTGGCAGATAACTTGTGAAAGGCTTTGCTGGGGGAGGGCTTCTGAAGTTCTGAAGTAGGCGGCGGTGAGCTGAAGACCTCTAGGTGTGTAGGCAGAGTTGGTTAGAAAGATCCGGCGACGAGCGCGGTAGAGCAGACTCTCCAAGGTTGGTGTGGTTGTCAGAAGAGCCAACCAACAACTGCTGAAATCAGCTGCTGCACAGAAATATAGTCTGCGGCCAAGGGTTTCGCCTGCCCTGTGGTGGGGGGTGCTATTCGCACGCATCTTGGGTGGAGCTAAGGGCGGCCATTGTTGGTGTCATCACTTGATGTGCCCTTGAACTTGCTCGGGGTTGTAGCGAAGATTCAATTACTGACAATTGATTGTTGGCATCTTCTCGAGGGGAGGCTGGGCTATCCTATCCATTGCTTACTGACCGGCTGATGTTGTTGAAATGTATAATCTATCACATCTCTAACTGTTCCCCGCATCCACGGAAAATCCTGCAGTTGCTCTGGTAGAAATTATATGGTTCCAAACCCCTTTTATTGTTGCTTGAAGAGAAGCATGTAGATGAAGCAAAATATTTTATCTCATTAACCAGTTAGCATCACACATCAATTACCCCCACCCTGCTGGTGAGACTGGGATTCATGTAGGCACTTCAGTATAGTTGCCATTCTCTCGGTGATGATGTAGAACTGTCGTCCCCTTGAAGATGGTGGTTGCGCCTCTGTAGTGCTCACTGCTCTGTGTGCCAGAGTTCTGATCTAGTGGCAGCGTGTACCGGGGAATCATTTCCCATCTTCTCCCCTCCACCGGGGCATCTTGAAGTGAAGAGGGATAAAAGAGAGGATAAAAGTTGTAGTGGGACATTTACAGAATTCTGGAATGATTGTATGGCCTCACAGTTGATCAAGACAATTTCCATGATTTATTAACGTGTTGAACCTTGTACGATGATGAACAAGATTAATGTATGTGATGTTAGCAGATATAATTAGATTACCACCTTGAACTTGTAATAATTCATACACATTTTTGACAAAGAAAATATTGAATTAATAATTCAATGACCTCATTAGCATAATTACCTAATCAACTAATCAATGATAAATAATAGTAGACATTACCTAAACAAAATAACATTAAGACAAACACTTGAAATATCTTTAAATATTTAATCTGTGATCTTTGGACATATGTCTCGCACAACAAGAATATTACAATAAGATAATAATAAAATTTAAATTTAAATTCTTCTGTCAGCTTTTCCATCATAGCTGTGATAGCAGTAAAATATTATATTAAAATCAATATGCAGATTAATCCTCTGAGAACTCTGTATCGAGACACAACAACTTATTATATTTAACTAGATGTATCTTACAAAATTAATTCTGTTATATTTTTCAAAAGTTCATATTTTGAACAAACTTGGCTAATTCTTCGGAAAGAAAAAAAACAATTTATTCCTGAGCTGGGCTACTGGGTGGAATTTTTGTAATATTAAAGCAATTGTATGATCCGACGAACGAATGGTATATATTAACAGATATGTATCAGTCACAGTCTATTGATTGCATTTCATTTCAAACTGTAAAGTGCAGGTACAACAGAGAATTATCTTCATTGAAATAAGCACTGCATAAATGACTTCTGACAGCATAAGAAATTAATGAACGTTCAGACCTTACTTGGAAATTACCATTGTAGACAGACGCTATCCTTCATGACGAAAAATATCGGCACACAGTTTGCTTTCACTTCTGAAAACGTGCAGCCTCGAAACCTTGTACGTGGGATGATTTTGCGAACCATTCAAAAGCCTGCTGCATCGACGTTCCTTTAGGTTGTCGATGAAGTGTCACCTCCAATCCTTCTGAGACAAGGTGGCCATTCTTTTTTACAAGACGTTCCCTTTCAAATTTCCTGCCAAAGCTTTTTCTTTATAACTTCACTTTTGATCATTGTCCTTTTTAAAAATGAACTCTGTTACATTTATTTGCAAGGATAAAGTGTTTATAGTTCATTCTTTCTAGTTTGCTTGGCACTGTGTTTTTGAATAAAATAACTAATGTTTCATGTGAGTTTCTTCTTAAAAATTACAATGGTTACAAATTATTTAGTTTTCCAAGTTTTCATTCATCTTTTTACCACTCATTAAATCCTAATTATTTTTAAAAGTGTTTCTTTTTTTAAATTGCAAATTTACATGGATTATCATTTCTTATATAAATATTATTAATAGCATGAAAACGGTGTTTATCTATAACTTAGTTAATCAATACTTTCTGGAGGGGCTCCAAATGTATAAAATAAAACTTTAAATATTAAAATTAATAAAATGTGAGAAAAATTGCAAACATGTTTTTGTAAATATTAAAATTAATAAAATGAGAGAAAAATTGCAAACATGTTTTTGTAAATCAAGAATACTGCTAATCAAGATATTACTTTATTACAAAGTGTGTCACCGATTTTGGGTGGGATGCTCGCGGCCCTTTGTTTTTAAGTGTGCCATTCACAAAAACAGCTGAAGGCTTGGGTGTGGGGTTACAATTTCATATTGCAGATATTTCCTTTTGGTAAGAAAAAAAGCAAAACAAGAGGCACAAAAATTCCGACACTTTGCGTGTGTTCAAAGCCTCATTCGTGAAAGGTGTGTCAGCTACATAAACTACTAGCTGTGGCCGCTGAAAGTGAGAAATGAAATGGCTCCGCCAAGCTGCCCTAACATGTCACACAGTGGTAAAAGTTACATGTGACATGGTTCTAGGGTTTGCCGGATCAAGGCCTTCAATTACCCTGGCCGGCGGGAAGCTAGCTAAAATCTGTAAAGCAACACGAGTACACTTAAACTAGCAAAAAATATGCACGGGACCACCCTCAACAAATTATTAAAGCAAAATACCCTAAAATATCAACATGTACTGAGTATTTGCAACAATATGTTTTGAAAATAGTATTTACAATTTCAAAAAAATATTTTCCTCATTGAGAGAGTCTTTTATCATCATCTGGTATCCTTGGCTGGGTTTGATGACATAAGACCTTAGCTTGTTGCCATCTGCTGCTCAGTATGGGAAGTCTCGCACACTTGTTTTGTTTAGACTGGGTTGCCATCTGCTTCTCAGTATGGGAAAACTCTTACACTTGTTAAACACTGGAACACTCAAACTCTGGAAGTCCTTTTCTTCTCATATTTACATCACAACACTTTTCACTAGGCACAAAACAGCGTCCTTGGGGTGCCTGGGTTATTATGCAATGTAGGCGAGCATAATATTTATGTTGGTTCAAAGTCTGTCTCTGAAGTTCACTGAGATTACGTGAAATAACAAAGACAGTTGTGTTTACTCTGCAGAAACTATCTGTTTATACATTGGCATTCACTAGGCAACATTTTTACATGTTGCAAGCAAAGCCAGTTTATTCATTCACTGGTAAAGTAGCAATTTGATGGCTACAAAATGAAATGTTTTACGTGTTGTGGCATTTTAAAAACACTGGCAGCAATTTACAACCGCATTATTAGTTCTTTCACTTCAGCTCTTGACAGCTGGAAAAAGTTCATAGCACTCACTGGTTCTTGCAAGGTTTCTTGAGTGGTCGACCCTTCTTGCTCAGAACCTCGTGGACTGGGCAGGGCCACATAAAGCTTCTTGTTGGCCTCTATAGGGCTTCTTGGTACCGGCCAGGCTGAGAAGGGCTGCGACAGACATGTGGCTGCTCTCTTCTCACCGGGCCAGTCGGCGCTGGGTTCTTCTCCCTGGCAGCTGTTGGCTGTGGATCACTGGGTGCTGGGGGATGTTCGTCGTGGATCTCCTTGGGGATGGAGGGCGTTGGGGTGGCCATCAGAGGTGGAGGCAGGGGTGGCTCCGTTGTGTCTGCAACCAAACAGCTGGGCTCATCATCTCATACTGGCGCTGGGTTAGTCTCAGCAACGGGTGGCGCCAAGACCATCTGGGTAGCCACATTGTCCAGGGAAGATGCTGCTGGCTGTACCAGCTGAGTCAAGGTTGCCAGGTTGACCTCGACATCACTGGCAGCTCTGGCGGACGCCTCCCTCTTGGAAGGTGGCATCTCGACAGTGGCTGCAACCTTGTCTGGTGTGGCAGTCTCTTCTCTGGGTTGGTCCTCCAGGGCTGGTGTTTCTGATTGAGGTGGCGGTTCCTGACGTTCTGTTGTTTCGTCGGCGCTGGGTGCTTTGGTCTTTGCCTTCACTGAACTTTGTGATGGCTGCCTGCAACGTGGCTCCCAATCCAATGGACTGCGCCAGGATATCTCGATAGTTGCGGGCGACATCTGGGCGTATCAGGCAGTGGTTTGCGATAGGTAGCTACTGTGGGTGGACAGCAGAGATCTGTTCAATGCTGTGGCTCGTGGTGCAGGAAACTCAACTCTGACAGGAGTAGCCTGGTGACTTGGTGGTCAAATCTCTTACCCCACTCTTGTCCTTGGAGGCAACGGTGATCTGGTGGTTGCGGGTTCAGGTGTGGGATTATCCTCTTGTTCCTCAATCAGGGATCCCTGGGTGTCTGCAGTGGGTTCTGGCATTTCTCCAGGAAATGGCCTATCTGCCTTCTGGTGGCATTCCTGATGCGGCCTTTGGCATTTTTGGCCCAATAGACGTTGTCTTGGCGGCCGACAATTCTGTATGGTCCCTCCCATTTCTCAGCTATTCCTGCACTAAATTGGTCGCCTTTGCTCAATGGGTGGTTTCAGAGGTGAACTGCTTCACCCATACTGAAACTATGTACACCGGTACGTGACTACAAGTACTTTGTGTCAATAAAATGATCTGGGCTGTTGCTGCTTTGCGGATCTCTTCTGGTTGGGGGATTTTGCTGGACTGTTGGTCCTATTGCCAGTCTCCTGGTCGGTGCAGTGTTTGTCCCAGGATGAGCTGGTTGGGGCTTGAGTTGGTTGCCTCGTTCGTTCTCCTGCGTAAGGCGAATAAAATAGTTGGGATATGGTGGTTCCAATGATGGTGGTCGGTGCACACACACAGTCAGAGGGTTTGCTTTAGCTCTTGGCTTCTCCACTCAGTAGGGTTGGCTTCTGGGTGGTAGGGAGGCATCATCCACGTCACAATTCCCCATGAATTACAGGCTTTCAGTCAGCGCTGGCTGGTGAACTGCGTTTCGTTATCGGTGAGATGCATTGTGGGTAGCCCCATCTTGGGAAGATCTCTGTCTCAAACTTTCTGATGATGTGGTGGGCTGCTTGGCTTGGCAATGGGAATGCCTCCACCCAATGGGAAAATAGATATGTTACCAGCAGGTAGAGATTTCCCCGGGTGTTCCTGGAGTAGGGACCTAGCAGGTCGGCAGCAATCTGCATCCATGCAATATGTGGGTGTCGGGGCTTGGCAGCTGGCGGGGGTACGGGGTAGGCTTTGCTTTGGCACCACGTCTCGCAGATTGACGTACTGCCAGACATCTCGGCTCATCCCGTCTCAGAAGCAACATGTACCCAGGTCGTGTAACGGCTCTTTGATTCCCGGGTGTCTGGTTCGGGGGTCATCGTGACAGTGTCTGCAGAGATGTGTGCTTAATTATTTCGGTATCCAGATCCGCCAGTCCACTCAGGTTGTTTGGACTGGAAGCATACAAGATTGTCGCTGAGCTCGAAGCACTGGGGTTGGTCTTGCACCAGTCTCTGGATGTCTGGATCTTGCTGTTGGAAGTTTGCTATCCGATACTTGCTCAAGTGGAGTTGCGAGTAGCTGGATCTATTCTTCGGGGCTGCGTTCTGGAGCTGGTGGTGGAACTGTCCTCTTCCACTCTTCTTCCTCCTTCACTTTGCTCTCTGTCTGGCTGGTGAGATAGGGCGTTGGGTAATAGTTGATTTTTCCCGGGCAATGTCATCACTCGGTGTGCCCTTGAACTTGCTCGGGGTTGTAGCAAAGATTCAATTACTGACAATCGTTTGTTGGCATCTTCATGAGGGGAAGCTGGGCTATGCATTGCTTACTGACTAGCTGATATTGTTAAATGGTATAATTCTGTCAAGTCTGTAACTGTTCCCCGCAACCAGGGAAAAATCCTGTATGCGTTCTGGTAGAAATTACATGATTCCAAACCCCATTCATTGTTGCTTGAAGAGATCCATAAATTCTTTCCCTCATTACAAAAATCAATAACACCAAAACTACACAAGTTATCAAAGTGCTGTTTTCACCAAAATGTATACTATCTCATGACATTTTTTTGTTATGTGTCAGGTGCTGGATGAATAAAGAGTAAGAGGTGCTATGGTTTCAAAGCAGGAAAAGGCCGAATATGTTGTTAAGGTATCACGAGGCCGGGTCACTGGTGACTGTTCAGTGCAACTTACAGAAGACAGTATGGATTTCTACCACATGATTATAAAAGCATAACAGCTTGGTATGCAAAATTTGTATTTCCTATTTAAATTTTGCAGCTGCCAGCCTTAAAGAAATGGGAAGTGTGGGGGGCCCCTACATGAATGATTTGCCCTATGTAAATGAAGAGACAGTTGACAAAGTGTGGGAAGCATTTCAGCGAAGCCCCTTCAAATCAACATGACGTGGTTTGTGTGAACTGGCTATTCCATGTTCAACTGTGCACAAAATCTTGAACAAAAGACTTCATTTGTAGGCATACAAAGTTAAGATAGTGCAAACCGTGCTGCTGACTGACCATCATCAATGCAGTGCTTTTGCAGCTGAGATGTTGCATCACATCGATGATGATAATGCATATTTGCAATGTTTCCATTTCTCATGAGGCAATTTTTCACACCTCTGGCAAAGTGAATAGGCACAATGCGCACATATGGGGATCTGAACAACCTCGTACTGCTATTGAACAAGAGAGGGATACCCCGAAAGTGAATGCTTGGTGCAGCTTCATACATAAGTCATTGGACCCTTCTTTTTTGCCGAGGCCACAATGACATCCAATTGTGTATCTAGACATGTTGGAACTGTATGCAGCACCGCAGCTAGAAGAGTTTCAACTTTGGATAGTTAGTGTCCTATCAAGGTGGTGCACCGCCACACTGGGGATTAACTGTTTGTGCATTTCTGAATGCTTAATTTCCCAATTTTTGGATTGGACGCGATGGTCCAACATCCTCGCCACTAAGATCACCAGACATTACCCCGCCCAAATTTTTCTTCTGGGGTTATGTTAAAGACAAAATTTATGCTACATGTATGCCCAATGTCAGGACATTAATTGGGAAGATAACAGATGCAATTGCATCTGTTTCAGAAGATATGCTGAGCATTACATGGCAAGAATTTGGATACTGCTTAGAGTTTCTTTTGTGCAACCAATGACCCACATTTAGAAATTTTCTAGTATGGTTAAAAAAACTTAATAAGTTACTGTATGTTAGTGTAAATATTGCACCTTTGACTTTTGTGATGAGGGAAAGACTTTCTGTATAACACTTCTGAGTTTCGAATGAACACACTACCACTAATTCTACTGCTTTTCCTTTAATTATCACAGTGTATAATTTTATGTAATGCTTTGTCATTTCTAGCCGTGTACTGTACAAGATCAAATCAGAAATTGCATATCATGTTTTATTTGTACTGTTTCCATTTGTAATTTATCCAAGATCTACTGTTTCGAGCAAATTATAATACAGTAAAATGTTTTCCTGTGCTCGAATGATGTTTAAAGCGCAATCAGGTAATGACTTTTGCTCGAGCAGGAAATGGAGAGCTATATTGGGCACATCCGGTCATTGGCAGAGAAGCGTGCAGATCACCTGGAGTCAGAAACTCTGTCCTTGCGCACAAGGCTGGAGTCTTCACAGCAGCAGGCAGCCACACTGGCCACTCTACTGGAGAAGAGTGGACTGGAGTGCATCGCAGACGAATCACTCGGGGAGCAGGTGAGCATTCTGCTTGTAGAAGCCTCCATTTATTGTTACATTGTATTACAAGTTGCCTAGGGCATATCCAAGCTCGTAAGTGGTGTATGTCCTAAAGAACTAAAATTATTTTCTTCATGTATACATAATGGTATAAAAATACATATAGCTATTATTTACAAAATACAATTGCGTATCCCTACGGTTGCCACATGCTATTATCAGCTAGTGCATTTTTTATGCTAATTTTAATCACTTAAGTCCTAAAATTTATCTTTATGCTACCTCCCTGTCACTTAATTTTCTCTCATTAATTTCAAACATACTATAAAATTGTCCACTACCATACATTTACACCATTGAAATGTGTCATTCACAAAATAAGCTGATCAGTCCCAATCCCTGCTCTCCACATAGTCGCACACTGGACTTGCTGGTCACCACACCATTGTTTGTTGCCTTCCAACTCGCCTGTGTCGTCATACACTTTATGTAATAATAGCACTTTAGGACTCCAACACAGAGGCATACTGTGGCTTTTATAGCTGAGGTTGCACCATCCAGTGCCTTCGCACCGCGAACACAACTCCACCCACTCTCCTTCCTAAGCTCACTTTACAAGGGAAGGAAAGGTATGACTTCACAGAAAATACTATTCACACAAACATGTAACAGCAGAATAAGGATTGTCGTCAGACTGTATGCATCGTGCTTCTTCTAGTAAAATTTGGGAACAGGTTCACAACCAACTACTAACATCAGAACACCCGGAGAAATCTTTTCGGTAATTTTTTTTGCTTTACTTGAAACCCAATCTTTACATTTCACATAAGATCACAATTTGATTACATCTTCACATCTCCATTATCACTCTATATGTACCAACATACCATCAGATCCCTAACCCCTAATTCTGACTTTATTTAAACAATTTTATGACACATACCAAGTGACAGGTGCGCATAAGCACAGTAAAATACCCAATGCAAACTTTAAAAATTAAAGATTCAATATGCTCGGATAAAAAGCTCAACACACTGAAATTCCATCTCAAAATAAAGTATATTTTTGGTAACACACAGCTTTAAAAACACCTTTTTTTTGTTAAGAAACTATGGCCTCAATAGTACATCCGGCATGGAAAAAATATCCCAAGAACACATTTTTCCTTAAATAGGTCCTCTAGAAACTATATACAAAACCAGGTTGTACTCAAAAACCTCTCACAGTTACACTATACCTTATATAAAGGGCTTAAAACTCTTTTGTGAAAAGACGCCCATCATAAAATTATACAAACACATTAACCTAACATTAAACAAGAATTCTCCTTTCACTATGTTTACCAAATACACTTTTACATCAGCTTCTATAACCTGGATAAGCTCCATAAACATGAAAATCCTTTTGTGCTCTTAAAACTAATTTTTAAAAGTTTTGAAAGCCAAGAAAAATCCTTTCGTCATATTTTCCCACATCTTAACATCCTTTATTTAACTCTAAACACCACACCAAGAGGAATGGTCTCTAGGATGTGGTTGATTATTTATTCCAATCTTTGGTCCAATTCGTCATCACACAAACACCACCATTCTCACTCTAACCTTCCAACAAAACATCAAGCAAGCCCAGAAACCATGAGAATATTGTCCCCATCTATCTCTACTGCGAGAGTGGCTATAATCTTTTGGACTTCCAAACTCTCTCCTCCTGTACACCGAGTGCCGGTAGTGCACCCAATAACACCATTCACCAACAGTCAATACCAGGCGGCAAAGGAGAAGCAAGGGATGTTGTCCTCACCTATCTTCACTGCGAGAGTGGCAGTAATTCTTGTCCTTCGCCCAATCACACCAACACCCACACCACTTTACCACACACCCATACCCTACCAAATATTGGACCTTTTCTTCTTCAACCTTCAATAATGTCCATTTTATTCAGTCTCATTTTCTTAGTCTTCCAGAAGTAATGCTCCTCTTCGCCCAATTCTGGGGCCCGGCACTCCCTCAAACACACTTGTATCCAATTTGAGGTAAGCCCTTCCACTGACTTGTTGCCTCAAGGGAAAATAGCCTCATATCACAAGGGCAGAAGTCCCACAACAATCTTGGCACTTTCTCAGTCCCAGCCAAAACTACTAGTTTCACAAAGTCACGAGAATCTTCTAAGTTCCCGTTCAACCTAAATATCCTATGCTTGTAGCCGCAGAAAACACTTTGTCCCTCACTGACTTAGTTTACCAAAACCGCATAGAATCGAAGAAATCCCTCTCTGTCTGCTGCCGCAGCCTAAGTTCATCACCTTCGGGGTAAGTGACGAGAATAACTCTTCAAGTCCATTCCATCCTGGACCCTGCCACTAGGGGAAACATCAATCCCCACTGTTCCCTCTGGAAATTTACCTAAGTCCCACTCTATTCGCACTCACAGGCCAAGTCCAACTATTAGCTGAAAAACTCCTAAGTCTGTCTCCACGTTTTTGGAAAATAAACATAGTCCCCTGCCCATTCCCAATTTTTTGGCAAAGTCCCACAGCAAGGCGAATTTATTCTAAGTCTGCACTGCTCTACTCTTGACAAAAAAACTGACTGAGTCTGCAGTCCATACCAAATTTCAGCTAAGTCCCAAAAAAAGTGAAATTATTCTAAGTTCGCACTCCACATGGTGGGAAATATTCAAAGTCCACACTACTCCTGATGTAATTTTTTCTAAGTCCGCACTATGACTGCATGAAAAATATTCTAAGTCCACACTACTTCTGCTGAGAATTTTTCTAACTCCACACTAGTCGTATCTTTGTCGAAACAATACTTATCTGCAAGCTGGAACACTGCCTCTCGATCCACCATAAGGCGGATCCACTCATCCTAGGGTTCCTGCTCTCAGCGGGCGTCGAGTTCCCTGAAACCTGCTCCCGTACCCAAATATATACTGCTCCAATACCCTACCATGCGCATACCCCTTCCCCGAGACCATTCCTCAGCGCCGCCTATAGATGCTGCCCGCCATCTATAATAATTCTCTTTTTTTTCCTTCCAGTGGTGCGAAAAAATTTAGCCAGTCACAGCCAACCAGCCATATGAATTCTAAAATCTTCAGAGCTGCAACCTCCTGCGTATTCCCACATGGCAGGAAACTCGCTACCAGGCTTCTCACTGTAACAGATGCTAAATGTAATACAGGCAGACTTGTATTTTACTCTAATCGTGACGGATCCTCCATCACAAGGTGATCTGGCTAAGAAGGTTCCGTGCACCTCGAGTCACGCCACTGGAGATGATGCTGAGAAGATTTGCACAGTCACTCTTAAGTCGCTGACTCCTGCAGCAGATGAGTGGTGTTAGTATGGATGCATCATCACTATCTGTGTGGTGGCTCCCGCTCCCCTTGCGGCTGCAGAGGTATAGTGGTCAGATTACTTGCGTTCTACCTAGGTGAACTGGGTTCGATTCCGGGCAGGGTTGCTCCCGGATTTTTGCTCGTGGGAACCATACTAGGCAATGCTGCTGGTCAGCGGGTTTTGTCAGGGATCTCCAGTTTCCCCCCATCCTCGCATTCCGGCACTGTTCCATACTCACCTCACTTCAACATCTTCTGCTCTCTCAAGACCTCAATGTTAAAAGCTGCCCAAATCTTTTCACTCCACACTTTGTCCCTTTCATCAGGTACCGTTGATGACTGGAGGATTACCTCTATGCCTGCCCAGGAGGGGAAGGGCATGGAGGTAAAGGTTCCGGACATAATCATTATATTTTTTTGTTTACTGTTGTGAAAATTAGGAGTTGTAAATATGAGACCCATGGCCTTGCCGCCTTCAAGTGTGATGTCATATGAACTTTGCATATCTTGTTCCAGCTGTTTTCTACCCACACTGCATTTCATATGATTTTGATGATTTTCAGAGGATTTTTTCCCTTGTTGGGTGAAACCCAGTGTGGAAGCCTTTAGCACGATTGTTATGGGAGTACATTTTCATGTAAACTTTTCTTCTGGCTGTAAGCTTGACTTCTTTACCCTTGTCTGAGTATTTTCGCAGGATGTAATCTTGCTGCATCTTTTATGCCTTTTCCATTCTAAGCAACATGGTTGCTTCTCACTGTCAGTTGTCAGGACGGTGCAAGATGTGTCATAGTAAAAGTTTGCTTGGGGAAGCCTTGAGGGCTGTATTCTACCTGTGTCGGAGTGTGCATTGGAATGTATACATTTCTGAGATATGCTGAACCCATTTGTGCTGTATTCCCCTACTTGTATTGATAGGCTCTCTTAAATTTCTTGTTTGCACCTTTCGATGGGGTTTCCTGATGGGTGGTATCTCGGGGTCATCCAGGACTCTTCTTTCATTGCTTGTAGGCAGATTCCCCACTTTGCTCCCATTAATTGTGTTCTGTTGTCAGCCAGCAGGCTTTTTGGATATCCCACCTGGGAAATATGCCCTAGTCAGCTTGGAAATTATGGTGCTTGCTTCAGCATTTGGCAGGGAATAAGCCTCTACCTACCTAGATAACAAATTTGATATCACCAGGAGATTAAGTTGGTCACAGGTAAGGCCCCATCCAATAATTAGCGACCACTTTCCATGAAAGGTTCTGTCTTTGTGGAATTCATTTGCTTTGCTGATCCCCATGGACTTCACTGACTGCAACAAATGTGATATTGACTGATATAGGTCTGGATGTCTCTATGGATTCCATCTCAATAGTACTGCATGGTGAGCTCTCAGGCAGTTTCCTTCATGCCAGGGTTGCCATCATGTGGGTACTTGTGGAAGTACTGACATACTTCCACTCTAAGGGCCTTTGTGTGGTACCCATAATTTCTAATCTGGCAAGTTGTTTGCTGCTTAGTCCAAAGATGTATAGCCCTACTTGTCCTTGAAGCATTGTAAAAATTTCTTTAGTAAGTATGAGCCTCTGAGTCTTTTGCTACCCTGTGAATTTTTCTCTATCTAAAAGTTTGCCTGCACCCATTTTATAATTATTTCTCTGGCGTGTGGTGGAGCTATAGGGCTCAGAGGGGGGGTTGCACTTGCTGCCATTCCTCACTTTGCATGCCTCCAGGTTCAGTCGCAGGGGCTCAGGATAATGTCCTACAGTTCATTGTCTTTCCTTGGGCAATGTTGTATTTCAAAAGTGAATTCCTGAAGTAGTTGGGTTCATCTCCACAACTTGGACATTGTCGTGCTTGCCAGTACTAGCCATGCGAGTACTCAGTCATCCGTCAGGAGAATGGGGAATTTCCCGCCCCTTCTAGGCGAAAACTGAATTTCTTAACTACTCCAATTACTGTGAGGCACTCGAGCTATTTAGAGTGGTAGTGTTTCTTGATATCTGAAAGTGATGTACTGCATAAGTGTTGACATGGCATTTCCCATTGCTACACCCTTAATTCCAAGGTTGCAGCAAAATTGACTACAAACAGCCCAAACAATGAAAACAGCTAAAGGTAGAAAAAACCCCATTCAGAGTGGTTGCAGAAGCCAATATAGCATAGGTAAACTACAATTACCACACAAGAACACATGAATTAAGTAATACTTTCTTTTACTATGTTTTCAATAAATATTAATACAAAATGCACAATATGATTTTGTACAAATAGCACTCTAGTGCATGATTATACGAAAGGCTCACTTTCATTAACATTTGTCAACCATCTAAAAAATTTGAGCCTGTTTTAAATAAACATTAATATATTCTTTTTGTTCTATCAATCAGAGATTCTATCTTCACACAACATTTTTTCTTTGACAGTCAGCTCAGGTACTAACAGTGTATAAATTTTGTTTGTATTTATTCCTCAAATGTCAAATTTGTACACAACCCCAAAATGGGAGTTTTCACCATTCCAAAATGTAGAACAGAATTTTATTTTCATTAATTACGTAGTCCCATTAAGAAAAAAACTATGGTAGAAAATACAAAAAGATGAAATATGCTTTACCACAGTAATTAAAAACGGAATATTTTATTTTGCTAACATTACTGAACAATTGGGAATTTTTCCTTTGTACTTCTCCTAAATAGATACAAGTTTTAATTCATAAATTCTGACTATACAGACCAACAAAGGCCAATTTCTGCATACAAACTATTAAATGTTATTTTTAGGAATGGGAAATTTGATTCTTCGATACCCCGATACCCATAAAGAAAAGTGGATTGCATGTGCTGGGCTGTTTAAAATGCTTTAGTAAACAGCATATTTTACCACAGTGTGTGTACGTTTTTATTTACAAACACGTTGAGTGAAGTTTGGGAGCACCTTTCTATTGATCAAAGACAAAAAATTACGCCATTTGCCAAATATGTTAAGTGAAAATTTAACTAGGAGGTGCTTCTAAAACTATGTCAAACATGAAAAAATATCTTGGGAAACATACTGCATACATTCAAGATGCAAAGAAAAGAAAAATTAACCCAGCTATTACTGACTTACCAGTGCGTGAAATTGAATCAAGTTCCTCTCTCAGCAGCAGTGGTTTTTATTGTTATTACCTTTGTCACACAACACTCTTGAACCTTGTTTACTTTCCAGTAGCAGTAGTAGCACTATTTTGTCTATATTGCCTCAGTCATCTGCATCCACATCTGTCCATGAAAATCCCACCTCACCTGTTTGTTTCATATAAAATAAAATAATTTTTGCAACTTTTGAGTACTTTTCCACAGTGCTGATTACTTACCAAGAAATAAAATTTGTGTGGATTTTGTTGTAATTATTAAGTACAATACCATGTTAGAACTTTTATTTAATACTCCATATCATGTTTAGATGATACACACACATAAAACGCGGCAACATCATCAGGTGAGTCAACACAACAAAATATATATAGCACAAAAGTTTGTCTCTACAGATTACATATTACCAACTTCAACATTCTCCCTTAATCTGGAGACTCAATGCCCAAGCCTTTTATACACATACTGTGTTTAACACCAGGTAGTCCTTTGGTCAAAATGTCAGCAATCATCCTCTCGGTTGGTACATAGGATAGGTCGACCAACTTCATCCTGACACCATCCCTGACAAAGTGATGGCGAACGTTGATGTGCTTCGTCCTGTTGTGGAACAGTGGGTTATTTGCCAACTTTTAAGCCCCTCGGTTATCATTTAGTAACACAGTGTTTGTTTTCTTCCCAAGCAGTTCATGCAGCAGACTTCTGATATGGATAGCCTCCTTGGTTGCTTCGGACAAGGCCATGTACTCAGTCTCTGTGCTGGATAAGGCTACTGTTCGCTGCTTCCTTGACTCCCAGACGACTGCTGCTGCTCCTAGTTGAAATACAGAAACTGTATAAGATCTTCTGTCTTGCTTGTAATTCGCCCAGTCAGCATCCATGTAACCAAAGACATAATTTCCCGTTTATCTATACAAGAGGCAGTAGCTGAAAGTGCCTTTTAAGTACCTTAACAATCTCTTTGCAGCCTTCCAGTGCTCTTCATTGTACACTTTATTAAATTTACTGAGCACTCTCACAGCATATGCAATGTCGGGTCTCATCCACACAGCTAAATACGTTAATGAGCCTTCCAAGCATTGGTACGGCAAACATAAGTCCACATTGTTGATGGTGTATACTTTACTCATGTCGCAATTCACATCCAATGGAGTACTGACTGGTTTGCACTCACTCGTTCCAAATCTATGTAGAATTTGAGATAGGTATGTGCATTGATCGACATAGATTTCTCCCATCTCTCTGTTCCACTGAATTCTCAGTCCAAGGCAATTGCTTGCTTCACCGAGAGCCCTGCATTTGAATCATTTTATCCTTGAGCTTCCCTTTTTCCTCCAAGTCGTTTGAAAAAATTACAAGGTCAGCGACATACACATCAACAATGACATGTTTTCTTCACAAACCTTGCTGTATACAGAGGGTTCATGCTTAGACACTTTATAGCCCATCTCAAACATTGCACCATGCAGTCTCTCATTCCATACTCTGGTGACTGCTGAAGTTCATACAATGCTTTCTTAAGTAGACATACCTTTGTTTCTTGGCCTGCAACAACAAAGCCCTCTGGTTGTTCCATGAACACTTCCTCCTCCAGCTCACTGTTTAAGAAAGCTGTTGCAACATCTAGGTGGTCTGTGTCCCATTCCCGTTCAGCTGCAAGGGACAGCAGTATCCTGACCGTTGAGTTCCTTACCACAGGGGAGAAGGTTTCTCCATGATCAATCCCAGCTTCCTGGATGAATCCCTTTGTGACCAGCCGAGCTTTGTATCGAGTGACACTACCATCTTAACCCCTCTTCACCTTGAATACCCACTTGCTCTTTACCACCTTTTTGTTCTCAGGTGCATCAGTCGGGATCCATGCATCATTTTTGACCAGTGAATCATACTCTTCTTGCCATGCGGGTTGCCACTTGTATTTGTTTCCACTTGAGAGTGCATCTGTGACAGATTTTGGCTTATCACTGTCACACGCAGATTGGTATGTCACCATGTCAGTGAACTTCTTTGGACATATTTCCCTTCTTCGGAACCTTCTTTCTTCACTTTGCGGTGGACACTTGGAGACTTCTTGTTGATTATTACATCCCTGGTCTGTCGACTACTGCACTGATATGGTGTCTTCAATGTTAGACTCATTGTTCGTGGACAGAGATGGCAGTGGAAAGCCAAGAAAGTCTGGTAATAGTCTTTCATGTTGCATTTCATCCTTCACTTCACATTCTGGTTGTGCGAATTTCACAGTGGACACTACCATTTCATCAGTCATGTCTAGACATCTCAATGAGTCTGTACTCTTTTGTATCTTCACAGTATCCCACAAATATCATACTTCTGCTCTTGGCATCCAATTTCTTTTGCTGCTGTTTGAGTACATGCATAAAGGCGGGACATCCAAACACTCTTCAACTTGCTCAGATCCCTCTTTTGTCCCGACCATGCTTCTTTGGGTGTCATGTCCTTTAAGGTCTTTGTCGGTGATCTGTTCTTTAGATAAATGGCTGTGTTAACGGCCTCAGCCCAATAATTTTTATCCAGTCCGGCATCTTGCAATATTGTGCAAACTTTCTCAAAAATGGTCCTATTCACTCTCTCCGCTACTCCGTTTTGCTCTGGGGTGTACTCAACTGTTAACTGATGATTTATTCCAGCCACTCCAAGTATCCTTGCCATCATTTGGTGGTTGACATATTCCATTCCATTGTCGGACCAAAGTATTTTGACTTTCTTTCCGGTTTCATTTTCTACCCTGGCCTTGAATTCGCAGAGCTTGCTTGTCACGTCATCCTTTGACTTAATGAAGTAACCAAACGTCTTCTGTGTGGCATTGTTGATAAATGTCTGAAAATACTGTGCACCATTTATGGACTCTCTTTCCATCGGCTCGCACAAATTTGTGTGAATAAGTTCTAGTTTGTGTGCTGCTTTCTTGGATCCTTTTGTGTCTAAAGGTTTTCTTGAGTGCTTCCCTTCGAGACAAGGAATACAGGGCTTCTCATCTTCACTCACAAAATCTAGACCCAATGCCATATCATCTCGCAGTAACGTCATGTTATTCCAACTCAAGTGCCCTCATCTCCTATGCCACAATATCTGTGTGTGGCATAACCTGGGCCCATAACCTGTTGTAATTATGAAGCACAATACCACGTTAAAACTTAATTTAATACTCCATATCACGTTTAGATGATACACACATGCAAAAATGCGGCAATAACATCAGGTGAGTCAACACAACAAAAATATATATAGCACAAAAGTTTGTGTCTACAGATTACATAGTACCAACTTCAACAGATTTAAATAGAATAGTTTTGACTATGAATGGCAATGTGATTTTGGGTGTTAAAAGTCCTATCAGTTGTAAATTATAAGAATTGAGAATAGGAAAAGAATCAATAATCGACAGAGAATTGTTAATCGGGTATCGGCATCGACAAATTGGAATTGTTTCATCTCTAGTTATTATCTTTGGATGTACAGATCAACAAAGGCCAATTTCTGAATACTAAATACTAAATGTTATTATCTTTGGCTATACAGACCAACAAAGACCTATTTCAGTCTACAAAATATTAAATGTTATCTTTGGATCTACATACCAATAAAGGCCTATTTCTGAATACAACATATTTAATGTTATTATCTTTGTCTCTATAGACCAACAAAGGTTAATTTCTAAACACAAAATATTATATCTTAGTATGTTTGAATTTACATACCAACAAAGGCCAATTTCTGAATACAAATTATTAAATGTTATTGCCTTTGGCTATACAGACTAGCAAACGCCAATTTCTGAAACCTTATAAATCTCAAACATTAAATTTACAAGGATTCCTGGCTGTTTGCATTAACCAATGCCCCTTTTTTTAAGTATTATTTTCTCTTAATTATTCAACAGGGATGAACCTTAAAATGATTTGCCTTGTTTCAAACTTCATTCAAATATCGGCAACTTGCATCTTTAGTTTGCCGCCATTTAAAATAAAGTAATTTCAATTACTTTAAAAATTTAAGCCATAGTGTCTCCTGCCCCTACCTATCAGAACATCAAATATGCCCTTCCTACTTTCACCAAAAGGGCATACATTATTTCCTTTTTATGCAACATAAGGCATATTACTTAACTGCAGGAGATGGTCCGTCGGAGCTGCCATCGACCTCGAATGAGCAGCTCGAGGGTCTTGTATACCGATTTTTGGGTATAGCCCCTTAGAAGGGGTCAATCAATCATCAACCAATGAAAGGGGAAAAAATTCTTTCAATTGAACTACAGTCAACTTCCGTGGAAACAATCCTTCCACCGGAAATGTCATGTCCATATACGGTAATCAACACCGCCACGTCACCACACTTCCAGCCAGATAACACCAGGACTGGATGTGACGTCATCCACCAAATCTTCCACATGGCAGCCTTAGTGGGCTCAAGCTGCCGGGGTGACATCATAGGGGATGCGAATTCCAGGAATTCGCCGGCGGCCAGGTGACAGGCGACTGCCACGCGCTCTATGAGCAAGCTAGCGCCGCTACCCCGCCTCCACAGTGATGAGCTGCATGTCGGCTTCATGTTAACCACGTTCGGCCAGCACGCAACTCAGCGAACCAGCCGTCAACTTAGACCATCCAGAGCATACAATATCAGGTTAGCTGGTTGTAAGTCCATTGTCTTTTTGCGTAGACACACCACATAGGTAATTTCTTGAAATAGGAAAACCAAGCGACACCGCTTTTGTAGTGACATGATGAGTTAGATAGGGCAGCTGCTGGTGGCGTGTCCAAACGCAGCAGTTTTTGAGACAGTCTCTCACTGTTTTCACCTTACTGGTATATGATTGTGCCTTGTCGACTCCACTCGCATTCATCTGTAGGATTAGAGAGCTGCCCGAGTGTGGCCGATGGAGCCTGCCAAGCTTCTAGAACTGCTATTTCAGAGTTTCAAAGGTGATGTCTTTATCGGGGTTCCAACACCACTTGTAGTTTTTTTCAAGCATGTTGTTCAAAAGCCCTATTAATTGTTATCTTGGGTACAAAGTCTGTAAGCCTGTTAAATGGGCCTAAAATGTGGCTTAGCTGTATACAATTTCTGAAGACTTCTGCCTCAATAATTGCTCGAATACTCTCTTACTGTGGAAAATATCCCACTGGCATTACTCTTGTGTCCTAGGAGTGCGACCTCTTTCTTGCCAAAATGACATTTTTGAGCTGGCACGGCATACCGTGTATGGCAACCCACTCGAGAACTAGCTTTAGATGGAGTTTGTGTTCTTTCCAGCTGCCCAAGTACAAAATTAGGTTATGTCATCAAAGTAGGCCTGACAGAATTGCCCCTTGTAGTTGGTTAGTACCAATGTTGACATTAGTATTTGAAATGTGACTGGGGCGTTTTTTAGCCCAAAGGGCATAACTTATAACTTGTACATTTGCCCATTAAGGGGTGTGAATGCCATAAACAAGGCTCGAATTCTTGGCCAGAGGCACGAAGAACTGGGAGATTGGATTGTGATAGCTAAAGCCAAAACATAATGTCCCATCCTCCTTAAGCACCAGAACTACTCTAGCAGTGTAGGTGGAGTGCGATAGTTAAACAATCTCCTGTGGCTCCATTTCTGAGAGTTGCTGTTTTATGATATGCTGTCGGCACTTAGATAGCTGCTATGTCTTGTTGTGGATTACCCTTTGCTTGGATAGCAGTATTTCGTGGGAAATGGAGGCTGTAGTTCATAAATGGCTGCTGTGCTCAAACACACTCTTGGTGTTCTAGAATTTTGACTAGCTGTGCTACCTCATGATTGGCTAACTGGTGGTTCAGGTTGGCAGCAGTGATCGGCTGCCATATTATGGCTCGCCCAATGTAAAGTTGGCTCTGGCTGCTATCTACGAGGGTTGATTCAAAAGTCATGGCAATTATTATTTATCTCCCGAAAATGATCTAACACAGGGAATGTACTCTGTACAATTGAAAGTGTATAACAGGTACATATTAAAGGTGACATCACATGTGGTATGGATGCAGGAATGTCCAGCAAGGAACAAAGACAAACATAGCTGCTTGAAATCATAGTTTGATATATTCTCATACAAATTGTATACAGTCATGTAAACCGTTATGTATAGTTAAGTGTAAGAGTTGTTTACCACCACAGTTCATTGCCTGTGATGAGGCAGACATCGTCACAGCATTTCGACAAGAGGTGGCACACATTGACTGATCTTGTGCAGCCGATAGTATTTCCAGTCTGCCTCATTGCTACCAACGGACCATGGACAACCTGGAATACTACTTTGAAAGATTTTAAACAGCTCATACATGTATGATACGTACCTGTTCACATGAGTGTGTACAGTTTGTATGAGAATATATCAATTAAACTGTGATTTCAAGCTGCCATGTTTGTCTTTGCTCCTTGCCGGACATTCCTGCATTAATACTCCATATGGTGTCAACTTTAAAAATACATGTCGTACACTTTCAACTATACATAAAACATTTCCTATGTCAGGTCATTTTTGGGAGATAAACAATGGTTGCTATGACTTCTGAATCAGACCTTTTATTGTGGCCTGTTGGCTGGCAAGCCATTGCTGCCCCGAGATTACTTCTTCCTAAATTTAGGGGGGGATTAAAAATAAAAAAAACGATTCTGAAATCTCTCCCTCTACTGTCAAATTTAACAGTGTGTTCCCCTCTCTCTTGGGTGTGTCTCCTTCCTAGGCCATGTGAACAGTCTCTTCCGAGTTGGTTGGCCAGTATCCAGGGGTGTTAGTTTGGTCCATTTAAAATTAGTATTGGCCACTGTGTCAAGTATGGCTATGATCCCATCCTTCAATTTCAACAGGTTCGGGGGCGGGGGGGGGGGTTGGCTCTTCAGTCCCAGGTTGTCCTGGAAGCACATTTACTCCACGGGCCCTGCATATTTCGTCATGGCCTCTGGCCCTTCCTTCTTCCCGTCTGGGGAGTTTACTTGCAACTTGATGGTTTCTCAGGTCCTTTCGTCGGGGCCCTGTTTCCACGATTTTCCGTATTGCTACGTCTGGTCACCTACTTCTTTTGATATACTGAGCAACTCCAATGAAAATGGCATAAATCAATACCAGTATTTTATTAATGGATATCCCCTGGGCAGGAGCGGGGCAGTATTACGCGGCTTGTGATAGCTGTTCATGGAAGTTGTTGCCTTGATGCTCATGTGCACTTCATTTTAAGTGCCACATCCTGTTTTCTCAGGTGTGTGCGCATCTCACGAGCTCATTGAGAGAGTAGGACTCAGGTTCCCTTAAATAGTGTTGTATTTGGTGCAAAAGCAGGCAGGTTGTAACGCTGCTACCTTGATTGCAATACTTACACCTGTACAATGCTAATATACTTGAATACAATACACTATATCACTCAAGGTATCGCTGCTGAAGGGGGTTGCTAAGCTAAGAATTTAAGTAATGTAGGTAACACAGTTTTATTATAAAACATTACAGAATTTATTGAACTCAAAGTATACAACAATTTTGTTACTAGACTTACCATCAGATTAACACAAATATGAATCTCTATAAATATTTACTATATTTACTTCTGACAAATACTGATCCTTCTCAATAGCGTCCCTAGCCTTAAGTACCATGATCGCTCTAGTGACTTTAAGTACCGTTTTGGATTTTCCCGACCTAGACATGCACGGAAGTGTATAAGTCGTCTTACCATTGTTTAAATATGGCAAACGGGCAGAGCTCCTCTAGCCCAAGTCTGGTAGGCAGTAGTTGTGATGTCTTCCTTGGACTCGCCCCTGGATTGCAGCCCTCTGCTGTACTGCGCCTCGTCACGTCCGTTAGGCGCAGCAACCTCAATTGCAGCACAATGGCTCGTCATCAGTGAGAGAGAGAGGGGGGGGGGGGAGGAGCCTGACGGCCCCTTATGTATACTTGGGGTTTTGTAAACTACTTTGCCGCATGTTTACTGAGCTTCTTAGTATGGTGGGACGGCAGGTTCACTACAAGGTGAGCAATTGACCCCTTAGTCCTCTTTATGCCTGGTGGATCCTCTGGAACATGAACACCTTTTACCAAATAATTATTTCTCCCTCCTCATCTGGTTTTGTTAATAGTGTACAGCTTTTCCTGGAGACGTGCCACAACCTTCTTCCTGAAAAAGAACATTATCTGGTCCTGCAACTGTTCCCAAGTAATTGTCCCAGTACCTCTGGCACCACTTGGCTGCTTTGCCATGCAGCTGGCCTTTAACCAGAGAGAACAGTAGGGCTTTTGGCACCTGGGTTTATTGAAACTTGGTATTGCAGGCCTGTAAGAATTAGTGGGGGTCTTTCTGAGGACGGCCGGCATACTCTGTTCAGACTCGGGCTTTGATCTGGCTTGTGTGGCCTTTTCAGATGTACTTGGCTGGTTTGCTTTGCAGACTGGGCAGATAAATGTTAAACCTCATAGAACTCGTACATGGTCAGCCCACCGAACACAAAGATAGTGGTAGGTATGATGGTTTGTAAGGTACACAGAAAAAAAACCTTCTCGCTCATAGCCAGCTGATTTACAGCGTAATTGGTTTTCTTGGCAAAATTTGCACCAAAATTCCTAACCATGCAGCTCTGTTTTCTTTGGCCCATCCCAAATATCCAAAATGAAATTCTCGTCTACAAATTGGCTGGTTTTCTTGGAGATCTCCCATTACCCCCTACCTTTGCATTGCCACACTGCTCCATATTCACCTCGCTACACCCTCATTGGCTCTCAAGACCTTGATGATAAAAGCTGATCAAATCTCTCCACCCTAATCTGCACTGATTATATTCCATGCTGCAAATTTCGGCCCCAGTACAGTTGGGTATCGCACACATATTCTTTATGATGGAGGGTTCAGGTACATTTTGTAGGTTGTTCTCTGCCATCATTGTATAGTTTTGCATACCATGGGATGTTTCCTGACTTTCCAAAATCAAAGTACTTGAGTGAAACTCTTTTCGGGAGCTCTCAGGGGCCTCCACAGTCTCCTAACTCCTAAGCTTGACACCTCAACAACACTAGGACAGCTGATTGTTGGTTTCATAGCTCTTCTCCCAGTTAAGGCGGTGAAGCTGGTGTCCTCTTCTTAATGGGGTTGACCGGCAGCCTGGATGTGGTTGATGGATTAGTAAACACATGAAGTTTTTTCAGTTGCAAAAATCTTTATTTTATGAATTTGGGCACTTTTTATGAACTCACGAATTATGGCATTTTCTGCAGTTTCAGTGCAAATTAGCTTATCTTATCTCTTGAAATATAAAAGCATACAACATGCAAGTTTTGGTAACTCTGGTTATAACATCCACATGTTCAAGTAAAACATCCACATGTTCAAATAAAAATTAAATAAAAAAACCCTACTTGTAAATACTATTCCCCATGCCAACTTGATGTATTATAAATGCTGCCATATTCTTCTATGGCCATGATGTTGTTTGAAAGAAAATTAAACAAAAAAACACCATGTGTAAATACAATTTTCCACCCCAGTCAATGTATTGTAAACACTGTCATATTCTTCTATGGCCATAATTGTAAACACTTGTTTTTATACACTTTTCATACCGAAGGTAGCCATTATTTTTTCACAAGGCAATAGGGTCATTGCTACTGAACTGCCTTCATGTAGCTAGCTAGACCTGACTGACTGAGCGCATCATATAATCTTTGTCACTGAAATGACAGAGCAGGAACTGGACATATTACAGCACAATAACCATCACAAAGCAACAGTGACGTGGATAATCTCTGGCACTGGTCACCGATTTGTGGGAACTGGTCAGACTGATCACTGTCATTGTGACGTGACAAGTGACAGTGACAACCCTGGAGCAGTGAAAGTCGCAATGACAGAAATATTACCTATCCTTAGTAAACAAAGAGAGAGGAGATAGCTGGTGTCCTGTGATACAAGGCTTCTGTGGCTGTTATTTGGTGTCAGTGGGATGTGCAATAGGGTAGGCCTGGACCGGCCTTCAGGAGAGACTAGCCCCTTCTTGGATGTTCTGGAAGGGCAGGATCTAGCTCAACACTGTGTCCCCAAAAAAGTTCATGAGCTCATTTCCTGTTTGTTCCTCCCCAATGTCCCTAGTGTGGTTCATCCTCAGAGTGGGGTGGAGGAGGCTCAATATGTGAATTGCCAGCAGAAAATATTGAGATCCTAGACACTCTAAACTCAGTGATGACTGACAAGTTGGATGTGTATGTCATTGTCACTTTCTATATAGAGTGCAGGACTAACCTTCAGCATTAAGGGTGTGGGGAGAGGGGTGTAGCACACCAGTGCCTTTCCTTGAATTCAAGTTGAGGATATGTAATGAAACGTGGTTAGCAGGATAAAAGGTGTAGAAGTACAGCAGGCTGAGAATAAAGACCAAAATCTAGTGTTGAGTGTGCTTGTTTATCATTCTAATTTACAGTGCACACTCCAGCCTGCACCTGATGTGATGCCTGAAGGGCAGTGCCTAAGGAAGTCAAGCATCCGATACTAGGACATGGTGTGTGTATGGCTGGGATGAGGTTAACTCCGTAGGGATTGCATAGCCAGCATGGATGCTGCTAACACATGGCTGACTGTCAAATTGATGTGCTGCGGAATGATGAGGCATCACTGACTAGCAGAACCATGGTGGTGTGGCAGGGACTCCAGCCAGTCAACAGAATAAGTTTGCACCAGGGCTCAAAGTCCCTTATTTACTGCCTGACCAGTGGTTAACAAGGGGGTAGCTGGCAGAGGGCAAAAGTGAGAGAGACAGTGGGTACCTGACAGAAGTGAGTACCTCCCCTTGGTGCAGCCAAACTGCATGCTGGTGGCACGGCTGGAGGGGAAGGAAGCTGGCTCCCGTAGACTGTGCATGCCTTCTGCACAGGCATATGCTGGTCTCAGTTACAGACACCTCTCCATTCAGATCTAGTGGCCTGTAGCAGTAGCAGCTTACGGTTATGTCCGGGAGGGGGGGGGGGGGGTGACAGCTGCGACTGAACCTTTAAAGAAACATGGCACATCGCACGTGGCACATCACACGTGTTGTTTTGAGTGTGCATCATGAAAATGTATCGCTACTGAGGTCAAGTGCTTTTTGTTTTATAAACATACCTAATAACATGAATTTGCACATTGTAAACACATTTATTTTCTCAAAAAATTCCAGTTTCATATGGATGATGTATGAATTAAAGTGAGAAGGCCCATGGCAATGTTTATCTTAAACGTAGCAGGAGGTTACAAAAGAGAAAAAAAGTAAATCCAAAGCAGGACTTTCAAAAGTGCGCAATTAGCCATGGACAGCCTATACCAAGTGGACGGAAAGAAGTAGGAGCAGGGTGTATTAGTGCACAGAAGTAAACTAGACTGACTGTTTGAAAAATTATGTTCACTAGACTTTGTTAAATTATTTTGAAAATCACACATTATGAACAGTGTAATATACTAAAATAACCAAATTACCCGTAAAATATAAAATGAACTTTAAATATAACAAAATCATAATGTCCGAAACACCAAACTAATTACAAAATAATAATAAATTATTTACTACAACAAATTACTTCAGAAAATTTGTTATAGACAAGCGATGGTGTGCACATATCATTAGGAAATAAAGGGTGAAATGCCCAAGCATACAGCTGGGTGTGGAGATACTAATTAATTAATGCTGACGCCATCGGGTGAGACACAAGATGAACTGTGACACAATAACTTACTGTTGATGAGCGCCAACGGTGTTTTCCAGTCACCGCACTGTGAGACTCAGGGTTCTCAGGGATGCTGTGGGTTCTGTGTGTCCGTCTCACCCGAGCGTATTTACAAAACGCTTTTCATTACCAAACATCAGTCCTAAACTTTTATCACTGAAAAATGGTGACAGGTTGCTGTCACTACAAAGGAAAAACTTTAAGCACTGTGGTACTTGCTTTTATTCTGTCAACCATACAAAATCGTGCCAACTTTAACCTTATGAAAACTCTGACGTGTCTAGCTAACTCCGTTCGGTGCTTCCCAAACTGCAATTAATCTAGCACACTCCTAGATGAATGACTTCTCTGTGGTGTTAGAAAACACAATCTTCACAAGGAAAGGGGTCGACAGCCACTAGGGTGGACTGCCGATTTTTCCTGAAGACAGGGTGCAGAGAATCATAAATCACCATACACTTTACATAAATGGCACAAATACACTTGAAATATGATGGGACACAACATGGATGGTCACAATAAAGATGTATGAAAGCAAACTTATATGGCGCGGATGCTGCTGGATAAGATTCGTAGCCAATCACGGGGTGCAGATGAAATTTAATCTTTCTCCGTAAAAATGGCGAATTCTGTTCAGACGAATTATTATGATTGATAGGAAAAATATCCTTCTGCAAATTGTGATGTTGATAGGCTTTTAGCACGCCTGATAACGGAAAATCAATCTTGGAATAGACAGCGTGGTCATACATACAAAGCATCAATTATGTAAAAAATACATGGAACCCTGAATGAAAAAGTACATAGAACCCTAAAATGAATTACAGCGCACATGATTTTACACAAATAAATTCTCAAAGTGCATGGATGGCACTGACATTGACTTGGCGGCTATTAACCACATGGTCGTAAGTGATGTGGCGTTAAACAATTAAACATGAAAATTACCCTTAAATGCATACATGAAAATAAAGCCCTTAAAATTGTATGCAGCAATTATACAGAAATTACACTGAAATGCCTTTAACATAGGCGGATGGTGCCCGATTCAAAGTTGTGCGGGCCGCGTGGCCTCTCCGACATCTTTCTCCTCCTTCTCCTCATGAATATTCAAAAAGCCACAAGGGCACAAATTATTAGGTTAAGCAGAAGCATAATGTTGGGAAATGTCTGGCAAAACGTACGCAAAGCAAAGGTTAACTGGTATACTAAAGTGAAACTATTGTAATCTACATCAGTGCAAAAAGTTTGTAGTGTGTACGTTACAGCGTCTTACCTCACCAGCTCTCCTCGACGGACTGCCCTGAGGCAAGGGTCGCGTGGACCTACCATGGCTGCCTACGGGGTTCACACAAGTGGAAGTGCTATGCACGTCGAGTAAAACTTCAATATTTGAAAATAAATGGCACATAAATAATTTAAATATGGATTTACATTTTAGATTTACTTATGAATTTTCTGTATTCTTTAAATGTCTTTTATGATGGCGTTCACGCCGGAGTAATAATGTTCTGAATCTTCGCGGAGTGCACATTTTGAATTTGTAACCAAACATTGTGCACTATTAGCAAATATACATTTTAAACATTTAAACACTTGAAAAACCTGAAAATGAACAAGACATAATTTTACACTTCAAATATGTATTCCATTATGGAAAGTTCAGGTTACGGCCTCTTCGCGCACGTGCATGCCCACGTTCCACGTGAGTGGTGAGCGCCATCATGGTTTTAACACGGCTGGCTGTTAGCCGGCGCCAATGCAAAGAGATTTGAAAAATCAGATTTAAAATTTCTTGTTGGGGTCTGGTCCATCATTCAAATCTGCTGTCATTTAATTTTTGAGATGTTTAGTTAGTTATCAAGATGTGTAGCTTTTATACCCAATTTCGCTTGGACTCTAGTGGTGGATTCTAGACATACAATTTATTCTCAGTGAGTAATCTCAAAGTGACTAACTTTCCATCAGTATCGTTAAAGTTCAGTGCATATCATTTTTGCTGTGCTTGAATTAAATAATAAATGCGGATGATAAATGTTACTTGCACAGCATTCACTAAAATTAAAAAAAAAAACTATTGTAATTATTAAAAATGTCTATTTTAGAAAAATTTGGATAAATGCACAGTAGCTTTAAGTGTAATTACCTTAATGTTACAGTCCATGTTTCACTTTTTTGTTTTTGCTACATCCTCACTTCAGTATATTGGTATTTAAAGTATTGATTGAATTCATTTTCACAGGTAGCATTCCTCATAGCAGATCGTGCCAAACTGATGGAAGAAATTGATGTGATAAAAAAGCTGAAGTTCTCTAATGGAGTCAATGGTCTGAACAAGGAGAGTGAGCTGTTGTCAGAAATTATCAAGGTATTGCTAATTTTTAATAATTTTGCTGTCTGCTTTTATATGTGTACTTTGTTGCTCATAAACAGGGTTTTTGTTGTTTGGCATTTACAAATTTATTATTTATAGTTGGTTTTGCCAGAAGTACAGGGACCATTCATAAGACATGACATTCTTTTTTTTTAATAAATACACAATGGCCATTACAATTGCAACACCAAGAAGGATGTGAGCTATCACAAACAGATTTATCGGTTAGGATACCATCATACATGTTTTAATCTTGCAGCTCTGTTTGACATATAGAACATGGGGAAATTGGTACTGTGTGGCCCGACCATGGGTGCTTCTACACAACATGGCATTAAGAGAAAGAAACTTTTGTTGTTTGTCTGGAGTATCTCTGCCCATGCTGCTTGGATGCATGCACAAAGTTCATCCGTTGTGGCCATGGGTGTTGTGTGGCAGGCCAGTCATCTTACCATGGACTATACATTTTTGATGGGCAAGATATCCCATGAACACACATACCAAGGATTAGTGTGACATGGTGGTCATCCAGGAACTGTCGGACGGTGTGTGCCACATGCAGTAGTGCATTGTCCTGTTGGTACAGGCTCCCGGCCAGCCATGAAGATTGGGGACAACACCACCTCTACGATATGACAGTTGTTGGTCAGCATACCAGCATTGTGAACTAGGCACAAGTGGGGCTGGAGTCAGATTGCACCCCATACCATAACTCTAGGTGCTGGGCTGATATGACGGTGCATAATGCAGGACTCGGCCAGGCGTGTACCATGGTGCTGCCAGACACTGATGCGATCATCATGGTGCTAGAAGCAGAAGTGGAATTTGTAGGAGAAGACGATGGTATGCAATTCGTCCAAGCCTGACCTTTTACACACCATTGCAGCCGCTGGCACTTATGGTGAGCAGTCAGTTGCACCCGCAGTAATGGGCTCATGAACAAGATGCCCTGATGCTGCAGAGAGCAACGAACCATGCATGCACACATGGGTGTGCAATATGCCTGAACTCCTGAGCAAGGGTGTTCGGTGTGGCTGTACAGTCATTTGCCTATTGCTGCGATGGGCCATCATCAGCTTCCTACATATTACTCAGCTTGTTCCTTCTCAACCCACTGATCTCATATCTACTACCTCTCAGGAGCTGCCTGACCTCCACTTGTATGTACTGTGTACCGCTTATTAGTGTTGCCTTGCCATCAGTGTCGAAAACATGAAATTTGCTTTCGTCTGCAAAAATTACGTTATTCCACCAAAGTCCTTTTATATTAACATGGTCTTTGGCAGACTGCAGTCTCTTCTTTCTGTTTACTTCACTAATGAAGGACTTCTTTCTGGCAGCTCTACAATATTGTGTCCTTGTTTCCTAAGGACTTGGCAGACTTTTTCATGATGAACCTTCTTGCCATACCCATGGAATAGTTCTCCTTCTAATTTAGGGGCACTAAACTTGGAATGTATTTTAACTTCCAAATCACTGTATATTCTTCTTGTTCAGTGAGTTTCTTAGGCTTACCGTTTTGAGGAGTTGAATCAAACCTGTCTTCTTTGTCAAATCATCATATTGTGTTTGCTATTATTCTCCTTGGGATATTAAGAAGTTTATTTGCCTTTGAGACATCCCTTTGATATAATATAATATCATCAATTGACTTCGCTCAAATGTGGTATTCTTTCCTTTCTGACCCACATTACTGATAGTCTGCAAAAGCAGTTTTGACACCTGGTTGTACAGAGATCTGTGCTTGCGTGAGACAACAGCCCTGAGAGAGTTAAACACGGTGTGGCCGAATATTAAAGTGGTGCACTTCTAGCATTATATGGTATTAATTAATTTACTATAAAAGTCCAGACATTAGTTTTAGTATTGTATATTTGTGGCACTTCAGCACATCCGTCTGTTGACCTATCTAATTTTTATTCCTCTCTGCAGTGGGTGATACAGACAGTAATAGAAAATGAGCGACTCTGGCTGAATATTAAGTGTTGTCACATATGGAAGTTGCCAAGCTTACCAGAGAGATACTCACTGTTCTACTTTAGCACTTGTCAATATAGTCAGTTCATTAGCTAACTACTGGAGGCTTCTTTTGACTGAATAAGTTAGCTCATCCCGTAAGGCCAGGATTTTTGTATCCTTATTTTTGTATCCTTGGAGGTTTACTTTTTTATAGCTTTGCTTAGGGCGGTGACTTATGTGAACAAACATCCTACACTAGTACCTTAAAGTTTTTAATTTATCTTGCTGAGATAATTAGTGATATAATTAATGTGTATAGGGGGTGGACCCAGGATGAGGCAGCACCATCCGAGTGATGAACTTTCCAGCTGGGACCCGTAGGTGCCCGTCGTCCCTGAACATGACATAAAATGAGACCCTAGGATAGAACAGTGCTGGGATGCAATGGCGGGGGAAACAGCATTGTCCAGCACGATTCCCACATGCGAAAATCTGGGATTGAACCCGGATCGCCTTGGTGGGAGGCGAGTGCGCTAGCCACTGCGCCATCGCTGCCCCATATAATTAGTGATGAGATAATTAGTGTAACACATCTAAACCGCTGCATTTTTCTGTCAGTTATTTCAGAGTATTTTTCAGTGTTTGTAATCACGTAGCATTTAATTATTTATTTGTTGTTTATTTGTGGCCAATAGATTTGATTTAATTCCAATTCAATATTTTTTTGTTAATTGCAAGATGTTATAACCTCGGAAAGTCTATTTATGTTTAATTCTGTTTGTAAGTCTTTCAGATTTTCTACCATGAAGTTATTATACTTAAGTTGATTACTTAAAGGTTTTAATTTGGTTGCTATAGTAACGCATTGCATTATGCATAATAAATGATGTAGCTCTCTCGTGATTAACAAGACGGTTGAAAGCGTTAAATATTAAGTTTAGGAGGCGTCCAGCCATTTTGTTTCCTCAAGGCAGATCGAGACATAGTGGGTCATCAGTCTGGAAGGAATTTTAATTTGTTCGATTAATATTGGCGGAGTGCAAACATTTTATGCAGACTGTCAAGTTTTTTTACAGCAGACATCGAGTTACTGAATGTACAAGTCTAGTTACGGTGCTTTTAGTTTATAAACAACAAATGTTCCACCTAATAATCACCTTTCATGTCTCAATAATTTTATTTTGCTAATGTTCTTAAGTTGTGCTGGAATTAAAACAACTCATCTACATGCTTTGTCACTTGGATGATGTAAAAAAACAAACAACTATCAGGTAACAAGAACTTTAAATGTTGACTTCTTGTCCGCTGACTTGTGCTCCTCTTCAGTAACAAGTAGTTAGGGTGCTGACTGCCCTCTCGGATCTTACGAAGTGGAGAGGAGTCAAACTCCAGGGTGAATTGGAGCGTTAAACTAACCCTTCCGGGCAGCCTTACTCACTGTACCACAAGGGACGTCAATAATTGGGACGCCAGCTGTCCCAATAAGGGTGAATAAGCTCAATCGGATACAAGAGGTGAATGAATGTGGTGGTGAGTGATTTGGCTTACACTGACAGGGTTTATCCACTGCGGCCTCGTTGGCTGTCGAGCAGGGATGAAGTTGGCTATGGATTTTTCCGGGTGTGTTCGAGGAACTACCTTGGCAGGGATTCGAACCCTGATCATCCTTCCAGAAGCCAACATTATGGTACAGAAGTTGGGGAGTACTTCTGTTCTCGGGTGTAGAACCCGAAGAATCCTGCCAGATTTAATCTTAAGAGACTTGATCGGCTAGTGGGATCCTGTGCATCTGTATTAGAGTTTGGTGCCTGTGTAGTGGTTGGTTGGACGGGGGTTTCCTCAGAGTCGGATTCGTCGTCCGGTTTACAAAAACCTAGCAAGTGCTTCAACAGGGTTTTGTGGTCAGGAGGTATAATGATGCTATAATCAATATGTTCACTCTCGGGTTCACTAGATAACAGTACACTTGGATTTGAATCATCAATAAGCTGATTTGTTAGTGCTTGTGTTGGGGTGGTATACCTCTTGCGTCGCCTCTGATTGCTGCTGGTACCTCCGTGCTGTTTGCGCATTTAGCATTGAAATACAACAAATAAGATAGGGCTGTCAACAGTGGTTGCAGGTGAGCAGTCTAGGGTGGGGTGAAATTTGCAGTCACTCCCGTGGACCTGCCGTTCACAAGGGCAACTGAGTAACTAGACCTCATGTCTCGTATTGGCAGTGGATGCCCTGGAATCTCAGGAGGTAGGGCCTCATAAAGGCCTCCTGATTCCTGAGATTCTCTGTCTGGTTGTGTAGTATGCTGTATCCCTCAGGAGGCAGGGCCTGATAAAGACTCTGCCTCCTGAGGGATACAGCTTACTACACAACCAGAGACGTGAGGTTAATTAGAATTCTTGTGCAACTATTGAACACACAGCTCTGTGATTAAAGACAAAACTAATAGAGCACAAAATAAAGACACAGGATCTAATATTAAAATTACAGTAGTCGACACACAAGGGGTTTAAGTTTGTGACATAATATTTTATTACGTTTAAAACAATACGTTAGCAGAGACCTGGCTAATGTAATACACTCCAATAGCTAAAAAAAAAAAATATATATATATTACTAAAGCTGGGTAAAATATATAAATCTCAATCAACAGGCGAAGGCAAGGCTGGGAAAATTAATCTATTAAGAAATTGATTCCTACAAAAATTCTTAAGTAATTAATTAAACAAATATACACTATTTACAACGTGAGCGTAACAAAAGGGTTCTATCCAGGTGGAAATAAATCGCTCAACAACCTGTTACCGCTGGAGTCAAGAGAAGTTGACTGAGGAAATGTTCAGTGGGTACAGGTGTGGGATTTACCAACCGTGGAGAACTCAGCTGAAGGAAGCCTTGTCCAAGTTGGGGCTGGAGAGCTTGCAGCTTTGTGCAAGCTGCTGGCTGGAGGTAGAGGTTCGAGCCCTGCCTCGGGCTGCTGTGGTGAAGGAGGTTGAGCTCTGGACGGGCTGCAAAGAAGAAGAGAGAGTCTCCCGCAGACTGTAGGAGAGCTTGTGAACCTATGCGGCCTCGTTGGCCGCATAGGGTGCTGCTCTTCTATTTATACTAAAATCGCCCTGTGTCAGCGATTCTCCGGGGGTGGAGGGTAGTGTAGCCTTCCAACACAGGGGCTGGTTTATTTGCTGCGTGAGCGCCGCTCAATTTCTTATCTCCCCTGGTAAAGGCAATGACATTTTCATGCACCCCGGACTGAGGCAGGCGGGCCCGTGACCTTCTGAGGTCATGAAGGTGCTGCTATCTTGAGGGTTGTGTGGAACTTGTTGGCCAGGTAGGGTAGCGTAGTATATTTTAAATAGTTAATATTATTTCTTCGTCGAGGTTGCTCTGGCATGTTCCTTCTTGATTGGATGTGGAAGAATGGAATTTCAGACATGAAGTTCAGTTATGTAGTTGACTCACCGATAGATGAAGTCTTTTTAATATTATTATTTCCAAGCCTCAACGGCCAACAAATTTGGTTTCGCCCCGCACTTGGTGCACTCAGATGGGGCGAAGTCTGCCGTAGAGAGCACCTCTCAGTAGTGCAGCATGCTGGCTTACGTCACCGCTTACCCGGCAACGCTGATGGGCTAGCCTGAAAGCTACCATCCCACTACACCCTTGTAACAGTTTTTTTTCTATCAACATCACGCGGTTGACATTCGGGGCATTACCATTCCTACCACAGTCATTCACTCGTCTGCGAGAGGGAAAAAGTAGCACTGTGAATCAAATACCTAGGCAAAGAATTAAAGCATGTAAATGGGGGGGGGGGGGGTAAATTGTGTAATCACAGGGTTAGAATTTGCAATATCAATAATTGTTAAGATAAGTTAGAAAAGAAATAAAATTAGTTTGTAAAAATCTTTAATAGAAAAGTATGAAAGTGTGTATGTAAATAATTTTAACAATGTAAAATCAGTGTTTGTGTATGTATTAGCATGACTATAATTCAGAATAACAAGGTACTAATAATGAGTGTAGGGAAGTCACATAGGGAAGCAGACAAATGAGGCTAAATGACCGCTGAGTGTTTACTACGTGGCATAGTTAATATTCAATCCATGGTGCACTTGTGGAGGAATCGGGAATAAATTGATTGCTAGTAGCATGCCATAGAGAAGCTGCAAGGAAATGGCACCGAGTTATTCTTCCTTTTCTCTTTGAGTGAGACTTTATGTGGTTGTAAATCGTTGAGCTATGTTTAATTTTAAGTGCTTTACACTGAGATAGGAGCTAGGTCTTAACATTTGGGCCTTTATAAAGAATGGTTATTTCAAGGTTAATAGATCCCCCCACCCCCTCTGTGTGCCATTAGTAGAAATAGATGGATTGGTCTAAGTTAGTATAAGTAATTGTCAGCGAAATAGTGTCACATAGAGTTTTAAAATGTTGTTAGTAAGAAATGCTATGTTCTGTTCTGTCACAAAAAAATTTCATTCTAAATATGGTGGTCTGTTAGGGTGTAAACTATGTGCTGTTATAATTTGTGTTATGTTAGGTCTGGGTTAGGAATAGGATGCCACTAGGGCATATACAATTAAGTGTTATTATTATCTAAAGGGTATATGTTATAGAAAGTGTTCATGTATTGAGTAAAACTTGAAAATGTGTAGTTGTAGAACTAAAGATGGCACGTAAACTGATAAGCATATATCTATGGTACCGTACTTAACTAAGCACAGTACATAAATTCATGTAAACTACAGAGCTTGCTTGTTAATTCCAAAACAAATGTTTTAACTAACCTATTAGTATGCACGTGGAATCTGACCTACAAAATAAAGAACACAGAGCACTGAAGTTCGAAGATTAACAAATTGTACCCTTTTCAATATCATTTTATATTAATACATTTCCAAATCACTGTTATTATTTACATACAATTGATGCCGTCTGGTGAGACACGAGACGAACAATGACACAAATACTTACTGGTAATTTGGGCGCCAGCGTTGATTCCCAATCACCACACTATTGAGAATCAGGGTTCTCAGGGATGCTGTGGGTTCTGTGTGTCTGTCTCACCCGTGGGTACTTACAAACACGTAGGCAATATTAAACTTTTAATAAACATCACTGAAAATAAACAGTGGATAAACATATGTGGCTAGGAGGACACTGTCACTACTGAATTAAAGAATTGAGTTCACTGTAGACTTGTTTTTATCGATATTATTCATACACATCAACGTGCCAATGAAATGATTATCTCGGTCCTGACTAGCCAATTCCACTTGGGTGCTTCCCAGCCCGTAATTAATCAAGCGCACGCCTAAATGTGGCTAAGACACTGTCACTACTGAATAAAAGAGGTAGGTTCACTGTGAGACTTGTTTTTATTGTTACTATGCATTCACATCAACGTGCCAATGAAATTATGATTGTCTCGGTCATGACTAGCCAATTCCACTTGGGTGCTCCCGAGCCTGCAATTACTCTAAAGAACGTCTAGATGGATGATCTCACCGAGGTGCGTGAAAGCACAGCCTTCACAAGGGAAGAGGGCAGACAGCCACTAGGACAGGACATGGTGAATTACAAATGAAACCCTTGATACATTAATATGTGTGATTACTCTGCATCACCAATGCAAACTCATCGGGGCTCGCCCTCTAGCACGTGGGTAGTGTGGTGACGGCCTATACACAGAGCTGGCTAGGTCGGAAATAATTGCACCGTACACAAATTACAAAATTACATAAACCCTCAAAAGATACATGAAACAAGATGGGACATGAGATGAGTATTCACAATAAACACACACATGTGTGAAAACAAGTTTAGATGGCGTGGATACCGCTGGATGAAGTTTGTAGCGGACCACGTGGTGCAGGTGAAATTGCAAAATTTCTGTGTGGAAACGGCAAATTAGATTCAGACAAAAGATTATTCTTGCTGAGAAAATTATTCTCTGTATGATTAAAGTAGTGACCGCATGACCGTGTTACCGCGTGAAGTGACAGCGTGGTCATGTACAAAAAGCATCAATTTACGTGAAATTACATGGAACCCTGACAAAAATTTAACATAGAACCGTTAATAAATATTGCACATACGATGTTACATAAATAAGCTCTCAAAACACAATGATGGCGTATACAAAGACTTGGCGTCGGTTGGCCATGTGGTTATACGTGATGTTGCAGTAAAATATTCAAACACGAAAAATTACCGTCAAATACATGCATGAAAACAAAGCCCATTAAAATTGTGTGTTGCAATAATGTAGAAGTTACAATGAAACGCCATAAACATAGGCTTCCGACATCTTTCTACTCCTTCTCCTCGATTAAGTTGAAAATCCCGCAAGGGCGCAATAAATTAATAAAGTGGAAGCATAATGCTGGGGAAAATATCTGGCAAAAACGTACACAATGAAAGGTTAACCGATAAACTAAATTGAATATGGAAACCTAAATAATCAGTGAACAAAAGTTTTAGTGCGTACGTAACAGTGTCTTACCTCACCAGCTCTCCTCGACAGACTGTCCAGAGACAAGCGTCGCACGGACCTACCATGGCCGCCTACGGGGTTCATATAAGCGGAAGTGCTATGCACGCCAGAAAAATATTATAGAAAATAAAATGGCACAAGTGAAAAAAATATTATTTTACATTTTTTTAATTTTCTTATGAATTTTCATATTAATTTAGTGTCTCTTTATTACGACGTTCGTGCCGAAATATCAGTGTTCTTAATCTCGGTGCCGCGGGCACTTTGAATTTTATAACCATACAATTTTAGAATAGTAACAAACACTAGAACACATTTTAAGACAAATTAAACCCTGCAAATACAATTTAACACATTTTACGAATAAATAATATTTATGTGGGAGTTCAGAATTATTATTGGCCACTTTGTGCATGTGCAGGACACGCGACACATGCATGGTGAGCGCCGTCATGGGCTCTAGTGCTGCTGGCTGTTAGCCGGCATCACAATATTCTTTTGAATAGGTGGTTTTCATAACGATTTATTTATTTATGGTTATTTTACTTTATGCTTGCTTGGGTTGAGCTTTAACCTAGGCATTTAAGAGCCTTGTCTTAGAGGATAACCCGTTTGGTTTCCTATATAGTTTTAATTAGCCCTTGAACGTGAGTGTCTTTCTTGCGGCTCTTTCGGCTCGCTTAATCATTTTACTGCTGACAAGTCTTGCATAAGAGTTATCATTACTTACACTCTAATAGATACACACATCAAATTGAGAGGATTAAATGATTATTCACTTTTTCCGTTGCCATTGACGATATGTGGTAAACAAAGAAATGAGTATGTATTATCAATAGACTTATCACAGCCACTATTACTATACCTAGTTCAACCAAACATTTTAAGCAATTTATGTACATTTGATTATGTAGTATTACTATCTCTAATTAAACTAAACATTTGAAACAACTAATATACCTGTGATAATGTAGTCATGGTTGGGTAACAAATCGTAAGCTTAACCCCAACCTTCATCTGCAGCAGGTACTACACATTGAAACACTCTTAACCTAAGTCTCACTGGTATAACTTTTTAAGAGCTGAACTCTTACCCAGTGGCCCTATGGCATAAGTTAAGTTAGTAAATCTTTTAAGTTTCTTCACCAGTGCTTCCATCCTGTACTATTATTTAATACGTACTACATATAACACATTTATTTACTAACGGAAAGCACTGCTCTACATACTTTTGAATTTTATTAGTTTTGCTAAATGGGCCCCTGCAGCTTCTGTAAAATAACAAATAAAAATTAAAGATACAAGCTTTCTAACACTCTTAATAACCTAACAAATATAACTTAAAATTACTAATTTGTTGCACCAAAGGTGCCACTGTTAGGAACTGTTGACTTTATAACCTTGATCAGCTGTCCCCCTAATGGTGTGCTTAGTAAATAGAACTTCCCAGTTCTAACAATGTGTCATTCAATATCAATTTGTATCCTGGCCCACATTAATGTTCAGCTTAATGTTTCCCTTAGGGTTGAAGATATGCATGTCAAACTTCTTATCATGGACAACTAGTATACAACTACATACATAACACTGCCTTAATAACTAACAAACATTTCTAAACTCTATTACATTACACTATACGCTGATTATGTACATTGATTACACATAGGCTCGGGCCTATCTTGATTTTCTGATTTTTCATCAGTTTTGCGGGCTCGAGGCGTGACATGTTGAGTGTTCCTATCACTCATGTCTTGCCTCTATTGGTCTTTGGTTCATCACTTGGGGTATGAGCGTTCTACACCGCACTAGCCTGAAGCACTGCACTTTTGTCATAGTTGTGTAACGTGTTTAATTCTTCTTTTTTTAACAATTTTTTTGCTAAAATGAATGTTAGTTTTTATGAGAAAGTTACACCACTTAAACAATAGCACAACCAATAACATAATTTGATACCTTAAGTCTGTACTCATTGGTGTTGTGATTACTGTCTGTGGGGTTCCTTGCATTGTCGTGTCTCTTGTTGGTGGTCTTACTTCAAAGGGGCCCAGTGAGTGGGAGTTGGCCATTGGAACCTTCAGGCGGGCCTCCATGGCGATTCTCGATTGCGGCCAGCCAAGAAGGGGGCAACGTGCCGGCAGCTCCCTTTTCAGGTCTCTCCGTTCCTCGTTCGTGTCCCAGGTGGAGGTCTGTGCAGGACCGTCGTACACAGGGGAATCTTGGTTAGTGCCTTCCTACTGTCACCACGTTGTCCTGTAGGTCACCTGGGGTGGAGGCTCTTGGGGAAATCCCCACCCCCGGTGATTGGATGGTGATCCACGTCTCTGGTTGGCGGTGCTGTGGCAGCATCTTCTACACCCTGGAGTGGCGGGTCTCCATATGGCCACTGAAACTGACGTGGTGGCGGTGGAAGATGGGGTTCCGATGGGGTTCCCCACCTTGACGGCTTGCTCAATCTCATCTTGCTCCTTGGCTGGAAGCCATTTACTTGCGCTGATTACCCCATGTCTGGAAGGGGTGGTGATCTGGGAAGGGGGTACTTAGTGTACCTCAGCCTGTATGTTGATGATGTTTTGTAACATCTCCTTCCCGGCTGGTCGGAGAATCTTGAGACTAGGATGTTTAGAACCTGCGGCTGCAGACGTGGTTTCTAGTGAAGCAGGTGTTCCGGCATCGTCCAATGTCCGTGATTCTGCTGAGGATGGTGGGAGTGGTAGCAGATAGCATAACTTTCCTTTTGGCCATACCGCTGCCCTGACATCCAGTGATATTGGCATCTCTGCTTGAGGGGGAATATGTGTATGTTGCTGGTACTCCCTGTCGGTCGTACAGTTGCCCCATCATTCTCTGACGCCAGCGTTTCTGCAAGGGGGGGGGGGGAACCTGTTACCTCCTGTAACTTACCTTCCAGTATTGTGTGGATTTCCACGCCCTCTGGAGGTAGCGTGAAGGGAACGAAGCCGGGTGGCAGCGGATACTGCGCCATGTCTAGCTCCAGTTCCGGATTTTCAGTCTCCTCCTGTACAGGAGGGAGAATGCGAGGGAATTTAACGCCCTCCAATGTCGTAGTCATGCAGTTGGCCTGGTTCGCAAGTGCCAGGGTGGCCGCCGTTACTAGATCCAGAGACTTAGTTTTCCTTACTACTTTCGTCTTGGTGGTAAGCGGAAGTACTTCTACCTCCGTAATTACACTCACTCGGTGTTGGTTGTCTCTGGCAAGGCTTCACCCAGAAGCTTCTGAGGTGGGCTCAGTTCCTTATCCTTTCGTGGTGGCGACAAGGATAGAAAAGAGCAAGGGGTAGAGGGAAGGTCCAAGTAGATGGTCCACCTCTACCAGGTTATAGGACGACTGTCCTAGTTGGAGTTGGAGGAGGTGACTCTTTCCTGACTGTCATTGGAGTTTTGAATCTTCGTTGAGTTTGGATTTCGACCTCGTGTACAGGTATCGGGATAGCCTCGTCCTCCTTGTCTAACTCTGTTGGGGACACTTAAAAGATTCCGTCTAAGGGTTCTGTGGTACAGAATCCCTGCTGTTATCGTATCTGGTTGTCATAATTCTGGGTCTGACAGCGAGGCAATCCATTTGGATTGTGCCTTCCAGGGGGCTGTCGCTTTACTGTCGGTTACCATACTTATTTATCTAATCTTTAGGGGCTCTTTAGGTGGCTGGTACGGCTGCCTCGCGAGCATCCCATTTGCGGCGTTTCCCGCCTGGTTCATGTTCTTAATGTTGCTGGGTTGATACAACGCGTCTGGCACTCTCGTGTTTGCGGCTCCCCTTCCACGACCTTGCAAGGTCGGGCAGTCCTTGTGGTAATGCCTCCCCAGACAGAACCAACAAAGGGGCGGAGAGGTTGCAAGAGGAGGAAGCGGCCTGTGGGCTGCCAGCTGTTTGGGAGGAGGAGGTGTAACGACCTTGGTGGTGGTGCATGCTGGTCGGTCGTTTTATTGTTCCATTTGATTTCCCTGGCTCGCTCCACAAGCTCTTCCATAGTATGGGGTTTGGGCATGAGTAATAAATTTTGGAAAGAGGGGAGGAGCGTACACTTTATATTTCTAATGCAGCCATCCTTTCCCTCCAGAGGATATACACGCCTGAACATTTGCACGTTTTGATATATCACCTTCATTCGAGCTTGCCCTCAGGTGTGAAGTGATGTAATGAGGCGTGCAATTACCTCCTCCCTCGTGAAATGGGCAGTGAGGTGGGTTTGCAACTGCTCCCACATGGTAATAAATTCCCAGTATCATTTCCACCATTCTTTGGCATTTCCAGTCAGCTGGTAATGGATTCAACTGAACCATTTTTTGCTCGGTATACTGTGCGTGCAGAGTACCCATTCACACCTGTTCAAGAATGAGATGGAATCATCATGTGGCCTGCCACCAAACTCTTGCAGTTGGAACTCTGAGGTCGCCATGGTTGTAATAGGGCTCTGACTAGCCCTGGGGTTTGAAGGTCTGTGTTTGAGGCAGTGTTGGCACACCTCACTGGTATACGAGACCAGGTCAAATGTTTTTCTCATCTGGCCTTCCTATACAAGTGTGATGAAATTCTGATGCACAAAGGATGCATCATACGGTGTGTGTGTCATGACCAGTGCACTCTAGCAAACTGCAACAAGCGGCTTGTCTAGTTTGGCAGGTAACTCAGCAGTACTCCAACCCGTCATGTACCTTGGAACGTCTTCTCACCCTAAGCAGGTGTATTGGAAGCATTGATTGTAAAGGGCACAATGAATCATGTGCTCCCCGGTGCCAGGGCACGTGTCCACTCCACATTTCTTGACCGTGGCAAAAGCTTGATCTTCCGCCATTTTGGGTTCAATATTGTCTTGCCTGCTCCACTCGGAGTCTGACATGACTACTGAACACTAGCTAAAGAGCACGACAGGGTGTTTACAAACTAAGAACTCCCTGAAGTCCTGCATTGCGTCGAAGTGATGTACTCGTTAGTAATCACTGTGCGTAATATAGGGAATTGTGGCGGCTCAGTCTATGTGCCTGATCGTAAAACAGTTGATACAGCTCCCACATGTTGCCAATTGTGGGTGCCGGTGCCTGGATAAGTTACAAGTGGATGTGTGTGGTGCGGTCCCAATTGCCAAGGCTAAACTATTTGCAACTATGCCCCATGTTGGGTGCCATTATGGAATCTGGTACAAGAGGATCAGGGGTTTAATTAAATTAAAGAAATTAAATCCTTATCTCCCTCTACCTCACTGGCAGCTCGGCAAGATTTTATTACTGGGAGTACGTGCCTGAGGCGCATGGGTTGGTACCTGGTTAGGGCGAGGTTCTTCACGTTGGGAAAAGCACTATGATTTCTTTATCCTAGACCAAGGGTGGCGGGGAGGGGGGTAAACCCTAGAGTGAATTGGACCATGTGTTCTTCTGAGCGGGAATTTCTGGTTCTATGCACTCTCAGATGCTTCAATAAAATTTGCAATGTCAGATTTGCGGGCTGCATTAGGGGCAATTACTTAACTATCTGGCCAGGTTCTTAGTCCCGCTTCAGGAGCTGACTTATATATTACTGACCGCTGAGCCGTCTGACTGGGACAAAATTCTCAACACCACTTGTAAAGGGACGTTTCAGTGGGTACTGTACCTTATTGGATGGGAGAGGAGGGGCACTCCTCTTTGCTGGCTGGCTCACGCAGTGGGTGAGCTCTGGGACAGCGTCCAACATCGGTTGCAGTGGTGCAGGGCAGAGGGTCTGGTTGACAGGAGTTAGAGGGTTAATATGGACTCGGGGCAATAAAGTTCAAGGAGGGTGTTCCCTTCCTGCAGTATAAAAGCTACAGTCTGATAAGCCTTACCAGGTAACTTGAGTAATGGCGCTAATAGGGGGACCGTTATTTGTGGTAGATTAGTGGTTTGAGTATTACTACTCTCAGATTCTGATGAAGTTAAATTATTTAATTTTGTGATGACTTCCCTGAGAGATTTCCTGCATTGTTTACTTTATTTCCATGCTTTGCATAAGGCATTTAGACTGTACTTAATCTCTTTGAGGAGAAGCAAGCAGGAACAATGGTCCTCAGTAGTATACACCTGGGGATAAGTACCATCACTCTCTGTACCCACCATCCAGCCTTTTCAAACTGGGACTGACTGAGAGTGATGCAGAAGTGTCTGGATCCTGGGTGTGGAACCCACATGGAGTTGAGTCAGTGGCAGAGGCGTTCAATTTTCCTTCCGGCCCTTGCAGACTGGGTAGGAGAAGTAAAACACCTGGTCTGACCAATTTCGGTGTGGATTAGAGTTCCTACTGTGTGCAACAGCCAACGTACTACCCAGAGGCAGGCCTTGGTTTGATGTTCTATAGTGTTGTGGTATTTACCTTAGTGGTATAAACGTGCTTTGCTTGCTCTTACTCTGTCTGATTAATAAAGTCAGAAACTGAATTCTTTAAGGTTCATATTGCAGCAAAATAAATATGTAATACTCTCCAATTGAATTGAAAATACGTTCTATAATGACGTACTTAATGAAATGCTGGGTAAGGCCACACTAGCACCTATAGTAAAATATTTACATAATAATAAAATAAATATATAGGAAGCTCGATCCTACAATATTCCAGGCGAAGGACCTCTTGGACAAAAACTAAGTGTTTTAATAACGTGAAAATGAGCAATCAGCTTTTAATATTCTATACCTAATTTAATGGCGATCGTTCTGAAGGAACCGTAGCTGTATTCAACATCGTAACTTGCTACCAAATGGGACACTGGAGGAATACCATAGGGTGGGACCTTCTTCAGTAGCTTCTGGGAGGTTAATGTTGCATGACGGCGGCAGTGGTTGCGGGGACACCGACGGAGGTTGACTTCTTGTGGCTTCTTCTTAATTGCGCACACGAAGCATGATTTAGTGGTCAGCTATGTCCTTTAAATGTCTCTTCAGCTTTTGCAGACTGGAAGGAAAGATAGGCTGCTACTTACCCTTGGCCTAGTGGTCGTCGCACACTTAAGAAAGTTCTTCTGCCTTTGCAAACTGGAAGAGAGAGTGGGCGACCACTTACCCCTACTGTTGCCCTCGGCCTTGTTCAGACTGGAGAGACAGCGACTGCCCCGAGCCAGGGATAGCTCTTCCTATTTATAATAAATCTTTCCTATTGTAAGCTTCCAGAAGGGTGCGAGGGTGGCTAGCCTCTCTCCACAGGGGTTGTTTATTCGTGCTTAGTGGCAGCGCCACCTTTTTCATATCTTCTGTGTTGGAGGCATTGACATATCTTGTTGCCTCGGCACGAGGCAGGCGCTAGAGGCTGTGATACTCCAGTGGAATGTGTGCTGCGCTCATGCAGCAAACAGTAGAACTCACTTCGGGAAGGGTGTCAACGGCTCTTCAAACAGTAAAATTATGTGCTGGGGTTAGGGCGACTGCGCGACTGCTTTTGAGTAGACAGTACAATTTCTCCAACCATGTGTCTAGTCACTTATGACATGAAGCTTAACGGACCCAGTAGGCAAGTGATTCATTGTACTAATGTGAGTTCGACTTGCTCAAATGAGCGCTGGAGCTCGATTATGGGGTGAAGTAACAAGTAGTGTGCATACCCAATATGCGGAAATGCATCAACCGTCCAATGTTTTGATGGACAAGATGACCGGAGACAACTACCGCTCTTAGTACCTCCTAATCTTTCCTAGTTTGATGTCGTGCTCGAGCCTCGTGGGAGCGGGAGGCGGACTGGCCTCGTTACTTATTGCAGTCTTGGCAAATTCCTCTAACGTGGTGTAAGGTGCGGGGCACAGTTAGTGATGACTAAATAAATTAGGAAGAAGATCACTTTCAGGCCAGGAAGCAGCACATCTTTCTGAACTGGATTTCTCCTGTAAACTTTTTCTCAGTGTAAGAACATAGGCGTGTGAGTAGCAGACACGAGGAAAAAAACACTTGCTAATAGCTTCACTGAGTTTTATTGACCACACTGGCAATGAGTACAATTTTACAATTTACCCACATTTTACACTGGCTTAGGAACATTTGCTTACAAGTAACATTGGACAGCACTGAAAACACCCTATCTACTGTAACACCGCAACTGCGTGGCACTGAATGGGGTTTCCACGACCGAAAATGGACAGCGGTGCATGCAACAACTAGCACTTGTTCCGGCATGGCATGGGATACGTTCCCAACATCCATGTAGGTCTGCACCCTGGTGGTTGAAGTAGGAGGTGGAGGTATGGCTGCTGAGCATGTTTCGTCCCCTGGGTATCAAAATGAGGTGTAAGGGAAGGTAGGAAATTCAGCATTGCCTCTGTGTGTATTTCAGCCCCCAGGCAAGGAAAATGGGTTAGCAGTAGCAACACTGAGCGTATTTCGGCCCCTGGTCGTCGGGAGGATGAGTGGATGCAGTGAGTATGGACGCTGGAGTTCCACCTCAGGGAAGACTCCCAGACGCACACTCTGCTCTACGCTGCTGGTCACCAGTTTATATACCTGCCCGGCTGGGGGTGGGTGGGGTGGAGCGAATGACATCACAAAATGGCGGTTGCTTGAGTGGAGGGGTTGCCCGTGATCCCTCTTATGGCCAATGGATACTGCTTGCAATGTTAACAAATAAAATTTCAGTGCACAAAAATATATTACATTAAAGAGTTACAAGTACATTAAAGAATTACAAAATTACAAATTTCCACATGGTTATAACACTTTTACGTTATTTATACACAATTTATTACATTTCTATTACATTTGATGTTCTTTGTAAAACAGTGATTTATTCCTTCTCACAGAAGGTTTATCTCTGGCAATAAAAGTTACGTGATATATGCTTATAGGCATCATTGTGGAAGTTATACAGACATTGTTACTTCCTTAATTACGTTAAGGCTAAATCTTATAATTGTGGCTTTAGGTTCATACCTTCACTTTAACCAAGACACTAACGTAAACAAACTCTGCTTGTTGGCTTTACACACAGAATACCCTACAGTACAGCAACACAATTTATTCTGATAGGACTTAGGCTAATACTTCAGTATGCGTCAAGACTGAGAATAAACAGAATAGAGTATAGGAATCAATTTGTTAGGTCAACAATGCAACTGGTGAACAATACTGATGAAAATAACACAATATTGCATTGTTTAGCAATGTTATGGCCAACAACACATAACACACAAGCTATCGGCTTACTTACCAAAAGGCTATGATGCCATCTTGGCTGTTTCTGGCCGAGAAGCAGGCTGGCTAACCTAGGCCTCCAGAAGATCCCTGCTGTATGCGGGGTCGCTAACAATCCATTGACAAATTAAGTTCATGTCCACAGTACACTTCAATACACTCCAAATAATTTAGATATTTGTTTCACTTTACTCTGTCACAGAATGGAGTGACTTAGGGTAAACTGTAAAAAGTATTATGAAGAATGTCTTCATAGGAGTTAACTTTAGAAATTTTCGCTGCTCCATGGTAACCTAGAATACAGCTGTGTTGGAGTCGTACTTTTTGGTTTTGGCATATGGATGGTACGATGTATGGTGTTCTGTTTTTACAAGGTTTCCTCGGAAAAGGAAGTGCTGCGACGGGAGGTGTCGGAGATGTGCGACCGTGTTCAGCTTTTGGAGAAAGCATCTCGCCAGTTAGAGCTTGACAATGAGCGTCTTGCATTCAAGGTAATATTTGCATATGTTTGTTGGATATTTCGATTATCCGGATGCTCCTTGTTATTACTAGTTAAAAACAACAAAGTTGTAGTTGGAATGGTAATCTTGAATTGGTTTTTACTTTTGTAACTGTGCATGTGGAAGAGTTGCTTCATAACACAGTGAACCTATTTAATTGGTGACAAATGTACATAAATCTTTACGTAATTGACTAGGTACAGTGCCTGTCAAAGAAAGTGAACTTGTTTAATGTGTCTGTAACATAGAGGTACAAAGCAAGAATGTTACCAGAAATTTAGGTTATGAGTTACCTCCCACCAATGGTAAGAAATTAAATTCTGTATTATTATTATTATTATTATTATTATTATTATTATTATTATTATTATTGCTATTGCTATTGCATCTGCGCTCGAAGGATGTAGACGTGTTCTACCACTGCTCCTGTGAATCTTTCGCTTTTAAGTGTGTAAAGTGTCGGAAGATTCAGATATTTTGGACTTTAGGGATTTTCCTATGCCCCCAAGTTCAGACTTATGTAAAATTTGCGGGAAACAGTTTTATGGTTTAAACTACGCTTTGATGGTAACTTTAGTTGATAGTGAAGGAGAGAAACTAGAAGTGTCTGAAAAAACCTCAATAAAAATGGATAAAATTTTAAAAGCTCTTGTTGAGGTTCACTGTGAAAAAATAGACGTTTTAACCAAGGAGGTCCGTGACCTTAAAGAAGACAGTTCAGTATTGCGTTCTTTTATTGAAAGCGTTCAAAGTCCAAAGGAAAAAGATAAAAAGTGTGTTCTGTGTGTTCAGATGGCGGTGTTGCCCGCTCTAATGTTACAAAAATGTATGATGAAACAGTGAATAAAATCTTGACACTATTTCTGGTACTGTATAAAACTCTCAAAAAGGTGTAACATATGCCAAGAACACGTTGCTACCTCGTGTGAACAAAATCCAAGATCAGCTTGTCACCGCAAAAAATCTGCCCACTGACTTGTACGGCTTTGTGGAAGTACGCAGACGCAGGAAAAAGGCCTTGACGGAAAGTGGGTCACCGGTGTCTAAACCAGTCGTGGCACGTAAACAAGTACAGCTTGTTAGAAACAATGTAAATATTAAAACTTCCAAAACAAGTGAAACCAAAAATGAAAGCCATTTTTGTCTCATGTTTTGCACCTATATTAATCAGAAACTTGAAGTTTCTAACTTAAAAGTTGCACAATTAAAAACCAAATATAACTCATATTCACCGTTTCATGTTGCCGTTGAAGAATCTAACTTTGACTGGATCTTCAACACAGTATTCTGGCTCTCCGGCTACCTTATCAGTCCCTGTACAGTCAGTTCAGTGAAACAAAGATCATCAATGATGTTCAACCTTCTCCTAGTACTGTGACTGCCGGGGGAGCTGTTGATATAAGTTAATACTTGCTGTGCTAACGGAGGAACCAAAATGGGTCATTAAGAAAAAAAATGATATTTGTGTGTATTATCAAAATGTTAGGGGTTTACGAACAAAATCTTTACAATTTTCTCAAAATATAAATAGTGTAGATTATCCTATAATATGTCTAACGGAAACATGGTTTAGTAGTAATTGTGTTGACGCTCACTATTTTGCCGAAAATTATTATATTTTTCAAAAAGATTGTGATCCTAAATTGTCTAACCTGAACAGAGGAGGTGGAGTCTTGATAGCTGTATATTCCAACAGTTTTCAACATTGAGTTCAAAAATATGATCTTCTAAAAGAAAATATTGACTCAGTTTGGGTAGAAATAACTAATGTTATTTATCTGTGGTTGAAGTTAAAGAATATTTTTAATTTTTGGAATCAAAGTTGGCTACCTATCTTGATCAATTAATAATAGTAGGTGACTTTAATATTCCTGATATTGACTGGAATTCTAATTATACACAGAATATTACTCACTTTTATAATAAACAAAAAGTCAACTTCTTTTACAGTTAAGTAATCCACTGAATCTTGATCAATTAAATTATACTAAACCTTTTGTAGAAACATTAGATCTGGTTTTTTTTGTTTATATATATATATATATATATATAAAGTAGGTAAATCAATTGATCCTTTGGTCATGCAAGACAACTACCATCCTGCATTAATTTTTGACTGTAAGGTAAATCTTGAGTATAACAAAAGGAAGTAAAAGTTTTTCTTATATTAGGAATTATAAAAAAGGTAATTACTTATCTTTATACAATGCATGTAACTCATTTGATTAGATTCCTATTTATGAAATGAATGATGTTGATCAAATGGTAGACTTTTTAACAAATAATTCTCAGAAAATAATTTATAAGTATGTACCATTGGGAAAAATTACCAAAAGTAAATATCCAATATGGTTTACGAAAGATGTGATAAGAGTACTAAAAATGAAAGAGCATCTGTATAGAATGTATAAAAAGAGCAAAACAGAATATAATTATGTCAGTTTTTCTCAATGCTGGAAATCTGTTAAAGAAAAAATTAAAATAGATAATTTAAAGTGGCAAGCTGATATTAACAATAAATTGAAATTTAATCCTACTAAATTCTGGAACTATGTTAAAGTAATGAGAAAATGCTATAGGGAAAAAATTTCACTATCGTCAAAAAATGGTGTAATTCAAGATCTTGTACTACTTGCTAATATGTTTGCCAAGCAATTTGCTGATGTTTATGTTCAAAATAATAAATGTGCAAACTCAAAGAAATTATAAAAATAATAACTTACACATAGTACCTCCTATTATAACACTAAGTTTGGTTTTGTGGGCAATAAAGAAGCTTAAAAGCAGTAAATCCACCGGAATAGATTTGATTTCTACTTTTATAATCAAAGGTTGTGCTAAATCTATTATTACTGTTTTAACAAGTATTTTTAATTTGTCTTTCTAGCAATAGGTATCCTAGATTATAGAAATAAGCTATAGTTGTTCCTATACATAAAAAAAGGTGATAAACAAGATATAAACAACTATAGACCTATATCCCTCTTATGTAGTTTTTCCAAGATTTTTGATAAAATAATCCATAGATATCTTAATTTTCACACAAACATTTAATCACTAAACACCAGCATGGTTTTCAGTTAAGGAAAACGACAACTGATCTTTTCAATTTTGTCAATTACCTTTATGATAAGATTTCAACCAGAAATCAAATAGATGTTATCTATTTTAATCTACAAAAGGCATTTGATACTTGTCAACATAAGGTTATCTTGGAAAAACTACAAATTATAGGACTTTAAAATTCCTTTGTACAATGGTTCTCTAATTACTTTAAGGATAGAAATTTTGTAGTTATAATTGACAATTCATTATCAACTCCTTACAATGTCTCTTCTGGTGTTCCTCAAAGGGGAACTCTTTCTCCTTTGCTTTTTAATATTTTTGTTAATGATAGAGTAGATGTAGTAGGTCATTCTAATCCTCTGTTGTTTGCTGATGATATTAAAATATACAAAAATATAAAAGATGTACATGATTGTGACCATCTCCAAGAAGATATCACAGCAATCTATGAATGTTGTAATGTTAATGCTATGACTTTAAACTTAGAGAAAATAGTTCATGTAACATTTACTAGGAAAACTAATTTTATCAAATATAAATATTATATAAATAGTCTAGTAATTTAAAAAGTTAAATTTGTACGTGATGGAGGAGTTACACTTGATTCAAAATTAGTCTTTCATCATCACGTAGATCATTTAATTAGTAATATAAGTAGGATGCTAGGATGAATAAAATTCATTACTTTTTCAGCTTCTTCTGATTCTTTATTGTGTTTATATTACTCCTTAGTCAGATCTAGACTAGAATATTGTTCTGTTATATGGAACCGTATAACTTCTACGGACTCTAAGAGATTGGAAAATATTCAAAAAAATGTATTTAAATTAGTGAACACGAGATTTCCAATTAATTTAAACTTTAATTATGAAATGGTATTGAACAGATTCAGCACACAAACCCTTAAGGTTTTTTCATGACATTAATGATGCTCTGTTTTTAACTAATGGATTTTTATCATATATTGATTGTTTGGCTAAAAAATAAATTAGTAGGAATTAGGATACCAAGCTATAGACACAGATTGTTGAATACCTTTGAAACATTGAAATCAAAAAATTATATTGTTAATAGATGCGTGGTACACTACAATACATTTTTTTTTAGTAAATTTGATCCATTTATGGGCAAGAAAATAACTTTTATAGAAATGGCTCAACACTACAGTAACTTGTAAAATTTTAAGCTGTAAACTAACTTTTCGATAATTCTTAAACACTTCGTCATGTTTTGCTGTTTTGTTTGTTCTTGTCATGTTATTGTCTGTGCCTTTGTTTTGGTGATTGGTGTATTTGTCGTGTATGACTTTGTGCTGTCCGTATATGTGTTGTTAATGTCTGTATTATATGTTGTGTCACCCAGTAAACGGTATTAACTGTTGGGTGGCACATAAAGCATAAATAAATTATAATAATTATTATTGTTATTATTGTTTCTATTATATATGTCATCGTCATATTGTTGAAGTGCATTCCTGAATACCACCCATCCTTTAGGTACCAAAATAACAAAACATTCATTTCTTCTTAGCCTTTTTTGAACTCTGGCCTGCAATAGCAGTTTGCTTCAGAGACTTTGGCCTTGCACAACGTTCAGTTTATGTACAGCAGGTGCAAAGGAAAACTATTAGATTTGTAAATTGATAAAATATTAATGAATTTCATATATCTTTTGTGTAGGAAAAACATGTTTAAATAAATTATTCATGTTTGTTTAAAATCTTTTTGTGATCATTTAGATTACAAAGTATCGTGGTAATATGCTTACGCCCATCCACTAGCTAAAGCAAGTTATGAGATTGGATACTGTTCTCAACAGCATACCAAATGTGTGCTGCTTGGAAAAGGCCTTGAGTTTGCCACTGTTGGCTTCCATTTCTCAGCTGATAGGATGAATGCAGAAAAGGAAAGGCAGGAGGCTCGGACTAGCATCTCTGTGCATTTGCATGTACTCATTCCACTAGCTCTACAGTTGCAGGACCCATATTGGTGTTTACCACCTTCAGTGAACAGCATGTACAGGCAATGTGCTTCAATGTCTGACTTTAACCCAGTGACCAGCATTCATCTTTACTCTTATGAAAGAAGAATTTTCATGAATATTACACAGAGAATCAATCCCACGTATTTGACCCTACCAGAGACCCCTTCTCCATAGCTCCTTAATTTGATGTTCCATAACCACTGCTGAGTCTAGCAGGTGCTAAGTATTAAGAGGACTTAACATAAGCAATAAGACTGATGTATGCTAGCATGCTGCGCAATGCATATGCGCACTCTACGGGTGACTTCGCTCCATCCACGAGCAGCAAGAGCTCAGGGCAAGTCATAACAGTGGCAAAAATAATTGAACGTATCAAGCAAGGAAACTCCACAAGCTGGACAGCCGAATACGTAACAGTAATTAACATAATTAATTACTATATGTATCGCCTGTCCGGAATCCCGCATGCAAGGGCCACCCCCATGAATAAATTAAATATTTTTTGACAATTCACTACCCTTCAGTTCGCCACGGGAAAAGTTCCAACAAACCCCCGAGATGGCAGCACCCCTGTGGCTTGTGGCATCACAGTCCGCCAGCCTCAGGAACAGGTGTTTTAATTTGTCATTGCCTCCAAGCGGGGAGATGAATGAGCGGCGCTCCCGCTATGCTGATAACCTACCTGTGTGTTGGAAGGCTACACTACCCCTGCACCCTGCAAGACTGCTGATCAGAAGATTTTCAGTATATAATGCAGTCCAGCAGCATGGTTCAGTTCAGAGAGATGCCGGGCTCACAGGCTGAAGAGGTTCGTGAGCTCTCCCTGGTCTGAAGAAAACTCTCTCCTCTCCTCAGCCTGCAACACAGCTCAACTCCAGAGCTTGGAACATAGCTCAGCCTCCAGAAGTCTGCTCAAGTCTTCAGCCCGCATCTGCAGACTGTGAAGACTGCAACTTCCCAGCAGCTTGGACAAGGCTCGTCCACCACTGCCCGAGTTGATTGTGAGGGCAGCATCTCTCTCCAGAGGTAATCCACTTCCTGCTCCCACAACCCTTTTCCTGTTAACTTCCCTTGATTCCCACGGTAGCAGGTCATGGCCATTCTAGCCTTACTGGATAAATCCTGTTACGCTGTAAAATTGCGTAGGGAACATTAGAATTTAGCATTTTAATTAATTAATATTTTTCTCCAAGCTCGCCTTTACCTGGTTTTCTCAGTACTGATATTTTAATATCATTTTTCACCTAGCTTATTTAGATTTCCTTTGTTATTGATTTAGCCGGGACTTTCCGCTTTTTTTGGTGTAATAAAAATTACGTGAAACCGACTTCTCAGTTTACCGTTATTTTCACTGTAGTTACTTTGCCTTTATTAATACTTCGTTCTCTGATATTTACTCAATGCTTATTAAGATCTGTAATTAAATCCTGCTGGAGATTAGCTATGTGGCGCACCAAACTCAATAGGAGACGTGAGCTTGCAGAAAGCATTAGTCTGAAAATGACAAGCCTTTTCCGGTGTTCCCACGTCTAGCTCCAGTGACTTCCCAATACCGTACTGCTGTTTGCACGTCAGGGCCTTGGGTGTGCCTGCAGAAGCCATGCCTCCAGGACTGCATGTACGCAGAACGGATCACGGGACAAGGCAAATGTACAATAAGAAGGGTGGCATACAGTGTCGTCAACGTTGCCAAGAGTGTCATGCATTAGAAAGATCACTTAATGCCAATACCATAGACACACTACCTAATGCAGTTGAACCACAGCCTACAGAAATTCCTCCACCTCCAAGACCGGACTCGCCCTTACTTTCACCAACGCAGGAGACGCCCTTAACCACCTGTTAGGGAGTGTTGGCCAGAATATGATCCTGAGGGAGATCAGTACTGCCAGTATAGGTCGCTATCCCCAGTAGCCAGTGTGACTCCCCACTCAGGTAGTTCCCGATAAGGCCCCTGTAAATTCTAGTATAAAGTTGGCATAGGGTAAGCTTATTTGAGTTCGGCACCAACCGGAGATAGCTCTACCCATCTTCTGCACTATCAAGTTGGCCTCAGGAAAGACGGTACGGGTTCGACTCCCGCCACACGTAGCCCCCAAACCCCACCCCCAAACATGCCGTCCAACCAGGCCTCTGCATATCAATCCAGTCTCTCTAGTCAGGTCATCCACCCCCTCCACCATAATCACTTAATTACTGCTCACCGCATTCATCCCGGGACAAATGCCGTCTCAACTGTTGGTAACCGTAGTAGTGAGGAGGATAGAACTCCCTGGGCGGGAGACTCTCGTTCCACCTCACTCTGGGATTTGATTCCCCTCTTTTCCAATGTGTCAGAGGGTGGTCAGTACCCTAACTTCTATTCCCCTAATTCGAAGAGGGAGCACGCGTCTACACATTGTACACCAAGTTTACTTGGCTCAGGCTTGCCAGTATATGTGAATAAGATTCCAGCCATTCACTCAAGCCCATCAAGAACTAAACCATCTCTTCAAGCAGCTCAACATAGACATCCCATCAACCACTATGTTGGAAGACTCTGTTACTGCCGTTAACGAAGACGTCTTGGCAAAGATAAGTCATTAACAAAGGATGAGAATTGAGAGACTGGTTTGTCATCAATCTCTTCAAGCATTAGTGACATGGCCATTCTGAAAGTTGACCTCAGTATTGGCTGCCATACCCCATGGATATTGCTCCTGCATGATTGCTCAATCCTGGTTGACCACGTAGTCTTTGCAGATAGGTATTTTTATGGAACAGTGACAGTTGCAGGGTAACATGGTGATGGAAAATGCAAATGGAGATTTTAAAATAATTGTTCAAAGTATATTTTAACCCTTGCTTGGATGATGTTTGGAAGCCAAGGTTTAAGGAAAATAAAGACTGGGAAGAAAGGGGAGATTAGAATAATGTAGGAAAAAACTGAGCAGATGACAATATCCCCTAGAAAATCATGTACCGTGTTTATCAGTTTTAGTAATCATAACAAACAAATGTAATACGTATTGCTATGTACCTCTTAACTTAACTCATGTTGGGGCTTTGCATTTTAAAGGTAGAGAGCCCTTCTAACATAATTGACTTGTAATTTTACCTGTTTTCCCTGTTGGTTTCAGGTAGTTGGATAGTGTTTAATTTTTTCAGAATTAAAAAAGATGATGATTGTGGACCATGTAGAAATTTGTGTGGATTCATACCTATATTAGATGATGCTGTAGTTTGCAAGGTTGAGGTTGCTCACCCTTTTGAAATTGGCAGTCATTATTCTTGCAACCTTGCTTTTCCCAACTCATAAGTGAGTTAAAAGCTGTTTGCTAATGAGAGCATTTGAGTGTGCGTGAGGATTCTGATGTGAAGCAATCACCTGTTACACAACCAGAGTTTTGAGGGTCAAAAAATCTTCTAGTAATAATGCAGAACTGCGATGTTGTGAACTGGCCTACCAATATATCACAAAATCCAGACACCTGGCTTAAACATAAGATAACCCCACTTCCACATTTCAGATTCTCGCCTCACCCTAGTTGGCCTCCTGGCTGCTAAGTTCACTGTTTGCCAACCGCCGCTCAACAGACTGCAGTGTGCCACCATTCACCACCTGATGAAGCTGGCCTAGCCAGCAAAACTTGTTGTCGCATGTTACCTGCCTCTAGGCTGGGAGAAGGTTAAAATGAGCACTGCACAAAACACTACATATGAAATATAAGTTTGACATAGGTTGGAGCTGAGACACAAGCCTGTGGTTTACTCTAAGTTAGTGCGATTGGTTTGCTGACTGGGCATGGAATCTGCCACGTTGGACAGTTGCTTCGAAGTAGGGGCTTACTAATGCCTGGTCTGAGATTTGAACCTTGAACTCTTAACCTCAAAGCAAGTTGGTATCGAGAGGTAGAATTGTGCATCGCTTGCTGTTTAGCCAATGAGGAGTATGCAGACCATCATCATGTCAGTGTCACAAAGGACATTTCCAAAATGTCAAACTTAAACTGTGAATTACTATGTTGTGGGGCTTTACAGGTCTTCTGGTAGGTACAAAATCTAGTGTGGATAACACAATATATTGCTGAAACCTTACCTTCGTAATACCAGGTTGTGCTGTTCGCTGCTGCGTCGTCTGGCTGCTTGCAGGTGGAGGCGGTCAGACGGTGGCAGACGGTGGCTGTGATGAAGTGTTGCCCAGGTAGTATTCGAGGCTATAGGAAGGTATTTGATCTGGAGGATATGTTACTAGTACGGGATCTAATCCTAGTAGAGTTTCCATATATTGATGGATGACTAAATGTATCTTGTGCTGTCTTTTCAGCAATCTCGTTGGTGGTTCAAGTAATGGTAGTGGTGTGTCAACTTTGATTGCTACAGTCTGTATTAGTTTAATTAAATTCTGTACATCAATTTTCCAATGGTATGTAATACTACCTTTACGTAGGTATGGCATGAGTATGCCTAATACAATTGTAGTGAAAAATAGTGGGTGTATCATGTATTCTGCCGTGTGCTACTGTGCACTTTACTTCTTTCCACTGGGTTTGCACACACTGATATTCTTGGCGTCTTTTACAGGGGTGGGTGGAATAAACTGGATGTAGACATCACCGTGGTGTAGCAGTGAACAGGTGAGTTTTTACCATGGGTCTATTGGTCAGCGCACTCCTCTCTCCTATCCTCAGCCTTTTACAGCGGTGGGCGGAGTAGGTACTCTGGTCATTTGATTCCACGAGTGAAAGGTGTACATCTGCCTTAAGGGCTGTTTTACGTGAGGCGCCTGCTGTTCCTTTAATTTAAAAGAATTAATTGTAGTCTTAAGGGTTGGTATAAAATAAAGTAGAATATTATAAAAATGCCGTTAAGGGCGTGTTTCAAGGAGGTTACACTTTAATTAATGGAAATTTTATGGAGTTTTATAAATTCTGTTCACTTTTATTAAAAACCTTAAAAAAACAATAGGGGCTCCACTCTCATGATGATGATAATAATAATAAAATATTTAACTAACAATTTAAATAAGTAAAAGTTTTGATTTTAAATTGGGCTAAGGCATCCTGATGGAAAATGACGTGTGTGTAAATATTGATGATCAAGGTTATATAAATTAAGCCACAATAAAAATATTAAATATTCCCTAAAGAGAAATGTGTTCTTAAGGAACCTAACTAAACTGAGTATGCAGCATCAGAAGGGGGCTGAAAAATGATGGGCTAGCACCTAGAAAGAACGTTGTCGTTAGAGGGATCCAAGGAAGACCTGGAGGGAGGTTACCAAGGGAGGGTTGATGGCATTAGCAGGATTCTCTGGTGACGGTGGTGTCCGGAAGGTCTCTGGAGCTGGAGGTCACCGAAGAGGTGGAAGACCCTCTGGTAGCTGGCGAGATCTCTAGAGCTGATGGTGGACGTAGACTGTTGAGGACCTTTTGGAGACTGTAGGTTATCAACATGGCGCAAAGAATTTTAGCTGCTAGCTTTCCCTGTTGGAACATCTCTTGGCCATTACAGCGGGAGACAGGTGACTAGAGCTTACCCTTAATGGCTAACACCTTCCATTGGCCATTACAGTGGTGGAGGTGCAGCAGAATGCCCTGAGGCCATGTTCTGAAGGTCCTTCTATACTAATCTCTCAAGCATGGTGGCACTCAGAAGGGGAAGGAGTAAGCTGGCTCCGCCCTCTAGAGGTTGGACTTTTGACGTCATGCATGGGTGACTTTGTTCACGTTCTGCTCGGCGCTGGCCATGTGGCTGGAAGGTGTTTGATATATTTTGCCTTCCCGCGCATTGTGGAGGCTGTGATGCTCCAGCAGGTGGCGCCCTATTCTCCTGCAGTGGGACTGTGATACATCGCTGCCGTTCTGAAGAAGCGGGCAATTCAAACTGCTGGGAGGTGTGAAGCTTATGACGACTTCTCGACATGTAGTGCTAATTAGGATCATGTGTTTGTCTTAAATTGGGGGCTGTCACAAGATGCTTGTGTAGACACGTGTCCCGTCTCCCTTTCTTTGTTCCTTTATGAAATATGACTGGCCCATAAGGAGTATTGCTTTCTAAGATGGGATGCAGTCACAAGTAGAGTGCACTTCCCAGAAGTGCAGAATGCATCGCACGTCAATCACATTTTGGCATTGATAGCTCTAAGTTTGTGGGTGATGTCTGGGGAAGGGGGGTTGGTTTTGTGCTGCGAACAGCAGACAAAGCGTAGGGCACTAAGGGGACAGTGGAAGTAAGATAGTGCTGATACGGTGTTTGCAAGCTGCCCCACGTGTGCACAGACTGTTCCTATCAATGCGAGTGTATTTGTCGCTATTTTTTATTTTGGTTTACGGATGTCTTCCTCCTGTCGACAAATTTATGAGCCGATAGTCACAAACTTTAAAATGTAAAACAGTATAAGTTATAAGATCGTTATGGTAGTAGAAAACAGTTCTGATCAGTTGCTAAAAGATTGACTTCAGATATGTAAAGTCAAGAGTAGAATTTCCAGTAAAATTTGTATCAAATTCTTAAGATGACATTTTAATTATTGAGTTGTTTAATGGTTGAAAAGTTTGTGCGGAAGTAGAATTCAACTTATTTTTTATGAAGAAATATTAACCTTATTTATTAATTTTTATTGTAATAATTCTTTCTGAAATTATTACTTTTGAACTTTTGTAAACTCTTTAAAAGACGTTTAATTTTTAATGATAATACATTTTAAGTAATCAATTTTTTTTTGTTTTTTGTAAAATAATGATTTTAGTAAAATTTATAACTTGACAGCTATAGTCTTTCATTTGTAGAGTTTTAGTAAACAGTCCTGATGGTGGAGCTGCCCCCCTGTTATTTCAAAGGTTGGCCGATGTAATTATAGACGTACATTCGTGTTCAAGCAGTGACGTTTATTTGATACTTAGAAGTTATTGTAGTCATTTTATTTATGCTGTGTGGATGCTACGATGATAAAGACGTGTGTAGCTGTTGTTTTGAGGTTTGTAGTTGCCGATAGTTGGGTCGCTGAGTGTGCAGAAGTTATTGCATTGAATTGATGATTCCAAGTGATAAATCAGTACTTTTCTAGATTTTCAGCCAAATCCCCCCCCCCCCCCCCTTCTCAATTCCTGTGTTTGCTCCGTTATTGTAGCTAGATTCAAAGTTTTAGTATTTCTCCGACATTTCTTCTACATTCTCCCCCCTCAAAATACATTGCATAAAAATTATCATCACACGTTTTATTCAATTAAATACAAACTATGGTGTGCAGTGTTTTAAAGTCCCTAAAAATTTTACACTCGTGACACACCAGCCTGTGGCATCTGTATATCCTTCTTTTCATGGTATACACAACACTGGCGTCACACTGATTTTACACATTTGACGTCTTCTTTCCTTTGGACAGCTGCAGCATGGCAATTGGCAAGGTTTCCTGGGGCACGTAGTTAGTTACAATTTTGACAGGCTATTTTCAAGTTGCCCTTGATGTGAGTTGTACAATCAAGGATAGTAGATTTAGCAAAGCTACACACAGGCTTATCTGCCCCCCCCCCCCCCCCCTTGGTCATCTCAACAGGAAACTGAGCTTAGGTGAATGATTTGGGGATTGCACAATTCAAAGGTATTTACTCGTATGAGACATTACACTGTCAATTATGCAGCATTTAGGGTTGGCAGAATCTAGTTGAGAAATATCTAGAAAAATACACCAAAGGAACAGCATACCACATTTGTGCACAACCAGTGTAATAATATTTTGCATTAGAATAATTCAGTGCATTTCAATGTGCCTATCATATCCAGGTAGTGTAGATACTGGAATCTGAGTACTAGGCGACCAGACAGGCTGTGTGAAACGACCTGCTGGAAGCTGTTGATGGTGACATTTTGATGGACTACATGTTTTTCAGTGACAAAGCCACATTACACACCTGTGGCCATAAGAACAGCCACAACTGTCTGATCTGGGCAGAGGAACAGCCAAATGTGCTGGAGGAGTGGCAACAGAACACACCCAGGGTAACCGTGTGGTTGGGGATGATGCGGACGAAGGTCAACGAACCCGCAGTATTTGCAGAAGATACTGTTACAGGTAACACATACCTGGATATGTTGAAACAATTTCTGGAGCCACAGTTGGTGGATGATGGAATTATGGGCACAGTTGTTTTTCAACAGAATGGTGCACCACCCCATTTTTCCCTCATTGACCGCGACTACCTGAATCTTGACGCCTTTTCTGGGAGATGGATCAGTCATGGCTTGCAAAGGTTTTATGCACCCTGCTCACCAGACCTGAACCCCCCCTCCCCCCTGATATTTTGTGCTTAGGGTTCATGCACACATGCGCGCACCGCAATCAGATATACATTGCCAAGTTATACACTGGTGTCTGTCCTAATGACAGGGTGAGGGAAATCCCTGAGGAAGCGCACAATGAGGACAGCACATGGCAAATGGTGTTCTGAGAGCTAACATGAAAAGCCTGAAGTGCAAGAAAACTGCAGTGAGTAATAGTAAGATGTGTTAACCTGTTCATAGAGAGTATGTTACTGTATATAATCACTTCTGCTTAGTAAGCTTGTGGACAGTAGGAGATAACTCTTGAGAATGCTGAGAGAGGACTGCGCACAGCAGTTTCATACCTACCTGTGTGCAAGGGTGAGCGAGGGAGGGATGATGGTAGAGGGTTGAGAGTAGACTACCCTCCTGTGCAGCGAGGATGCACATGAAGTGTCGGCTGGCATAGAGTACCCGCGGGAGAGGAGTTGCGGCAGCCACCCACCCAACTCAAGACAAGCTGGAGTTGTGCAGGCTCTCTGCAGTGTTAAGTCCATAAAATGCATTTCGAAACTCTACTGTACAAAATACATGCTACACCACAGAATTATTTAGTATTATATTAAGTATTGCCCAATAAACCCAAGGTGTTCTAAATGTTGGTATGTGTGTGTGTGTGTACGTTTGTCATATTTGGTGGCATAGAATGTGCATTATCTTCAGTTCTGCTAGTTGTTTGATGCACTTTACTGCAAACTATGTGCTTTGTAGCATCAAAATAATTGTAAAAGATCACTTTTGCTTTGGAGAGTGTATGTATGCAAAATTCAAAAAATGCATTATTTATTAATTTATTTTATACTGTTTTCTTTTCATTTAAATTAAATTTTTTAGCCAAGATTGCTTGTTGTTGAATACATGTGACATGAAGATCATCAATAAAGTTCTTTGAATTATTTAATTTACAAGCAGCTTTATTGAGATAGGTGGTTATAATTAATAGAGAAGCATTTTGCATTCAAGCTTATTTCCAAAATAATTGGAGTGTTCATGCAAACCAAAATATTATAACAAACTGTTAATTTTGAATTGTTAAATAGTTGGCACATTCTGGTTCTTTGGAAATTTCATAGATATGCTCAAGAGGACTATAATTAACAATTCTTTGTTGCCCAGTTATTGTTGACATAGTCTCACGTAAATTTTCTTATTTTTTTTGGTGTTTGTAGAATGTTCATTTACTGAGAAAATTCACATCAATAGCATATTAAATATATTTATTTTTATTAAAAGCTCTTATTTTCAGATATTTTAATACTGTATATCAGTGGTTCTCATCCTGTGACATACTCTCTGGAAATGTGCAACTACCATATATCACGTTGTGCAGATAGACAAACAATGTTTAAGGTGTAAAAAAATGTTATATAATATTTTTTTTACTAACAAATTGTTTAGTGTACATAGTACACTAATATGTTCTGTCACGAAACCTACAAACTTTACCAGCATGTTATAGAGGTCATTAGCAACAAAATTGTTAGACATGTAGTCTATGAAGCTACGTTTCAGAGTAATATCAATGGAAATGCAATAAATAAAATTTTCAAGAACTGTTTTTAGTGAATGTGTGGTGCGTATTACTTTGCAATCATATCATTGAACCACATTTCATACGAGGGAATCTCAATGCTCATTACTATAGACAGTTTCTGGAAACCAACCTACAGTTCTTATTGATATATGTATCGTTAGTAGAATAATACAACATATGGTTGCAACAGGATGGGTCACCTCCACTCTTCAGCAGAGCTATGATGGATTCTTGAATGCAGAGTATTGTCCCAGTCCCATAACCACCACAGTCTTTTGATTTCTCCCCATTGGACATTTTCTTCTGGGACTACCTGAAGAGTAGGGTGTACAGTGAATGGAAACCAGACACATGGGACCAGTTTGTTTGTGTACTAGATACTGCCTGTTTATATCCACTGTTGCCAACTCCTACTCCTAACATCTCCCCCTCTCCCTTTTTTTTAAATGTCTTCCTATCTCTTAGGTTTTCTAAGGGTGTCTCTATTGCGAAGCACTCGAGAGCACTTCTCTGTAGAGCCAACTCTTCTTGATGGTGTGCTGTATGGCTCCTGTTGGATGACCCAGTCTCGCCACTCCTCCTGTAGGGAAACTGAATCTGCCTCTCCATATGCATCTGCTACCACTGTTCATTATTGGAGTTGAAGCTGGAGTTACTGCATTATGTGCTGTGTGGAGGGATGATGGTTTCTGCTATGTCACAGCTAGTGATGATACCTCATGCTTCTTTGATGTTCCTGATGCTGTTTTGCAGGTTTCGGGAGTCCTTGAGGGAACTACTGTTGCTGGTCTGATCATTGTGTGATGTCGTCTGTAGGTCTAGTCCTCAAGCTGTACACCACATGAAGGGTTTGATATTCTACTCTGACGCGTACTGCTTATACAACTAATCTAATATGATTATGACTCATCGCCAAGAATACCTCTTCCATCACTACAGACGTGAGTGACATGTTGCCTACCCTATAGGTTATGGGAAATTATTAGCGTATTCTCTTCACCTGGAGGATACGCAACCCAGCAGGCATGCAGCTTCCCCATCCCGTGCTGAGAGCCTACAAGCTGCCCAGACCTCGGGCAAGGCCGAGTGCCATTGACAAGGCACGAAGCAGAAACGCTGACCAGAGTATTCCCACGCCAACCAGGGCAGAAGGACGTCACGCCTTCCCCGCACCCCATGCTGGCAGCCTACAAGCTTCCACTATATAAGTCAAGATGGTGCCAGACTCGAGAGTCATTCTTTCGCATCCTCTCTCACGACATCCAGCACTACCTCAGTGTTACGACCTGAGAGCTTGGAAACTTCAAGTACGCCCCAGCGGCTAGTTACTACGTCTCGACGACCAACGAACATGAACATACAAAATCAATTTCACTTTGTCTCCTCTAGACACCTTTTACTTTGCAGTTTAACTTTAACTAATTTGTATTCGTCTAGAACCAGCTTTTCCCCTTTTCACTTAGAACCAGGTCGCCTACACCTAGAACCGCAGTTACCTTCAGCTCTCCACGGCTTGATAGGAGATAGCACAGGTCACGTCCTTCAATAAACACTCACTGTTGTCTACCTTTCTGTTTTTCATTTCCAGGGTATTTGTTTGTATTAACAGTTGGAGACAGAATATGCCGTGCACTACCAACAGGAACCGGGAGATTTGTTTAAACCAAGTTAGCCTGACCATGGATCAATTTCAGGTATCTACACGTCAGAAGACATACATATTAGATGGCTACCTGTTTCTTCCCAGTCACACATTAGCACTAAGTTAGTGCTCGTGGGGGAGAAACAGCGATGTCACAACTAGAAATACCTTCACACCGGGAGTCATGACAGACTCGGGTTATTTCTCACCATTTGCAATAAGTTAGTGTGTGGTGACCGTAGCCTGAAGTTTTGCTGTTCATCCTAGTGTGAATGCACAACCAGTAGAGACTTGGCAGTCCCCATGGCTCCACGTCCCTGATCAGCCTGCATACTGTGGGGGATCAATGGGGACTCTTATCGAGCTTGTGCCGGCAAGTCACTATTAGGTTATACCTTCCAACCTTCCTGTCTAAATCCATCGCGTAGACTCTAGAACTGTTTGCCCTGTGCCTCACAAGAAGAGGAATGGTAGAAAACTTAGGGAACAATATCTGACTCTCTCTACTCTCAAGTCGTGGATCGCACTACCATGTCCTACGCAGGAGAGGCAGGGGGAACTAGACCGCACCACCGAACTTAGACGTCAAGCAGTCATGCCTGCTCCGGTTCTGGTAATTGACTTCCCACCTTGTATCCGCATTCATCCTATGTGTCACCCTGTGGTAAAAGGGTTCCTGACCGGTACGGAAGTGTGACTAGGCTGGGATAACCTCCACTTCTGGTCCAACGAAGCAGACCTGTGGAATCGCAGCTCCGGCATAGACCTAATTCGCCGCATCTAGGCAAAACCTACCCCGGCTACAACACCCAGAAGCAGGAGTGAGCAAATACTAACCAACACTCCTCATGCTGACTATCTAAATCAAACTACCCTGCTTTTGGTCTAGCAGACAAAATCGTCTACCAACGTGCTAAGTCAGCCTAAGCGGACACGCGTCAACTCTCTATCAAACCTGGTGTCTATGACGTCTTGGCTCCCCCTGTACCTTGCAACATAACTGTTTGTCCAGGATCTAAGCTTGGGAGCGCCTTTGTTTTGGTACTGCGATAGGTATTCTCTGTTTCAGCTGTCTGTTATCTACGGGGAGGAACGTTCTTGGGCGCCTGGCCATTGCATTGTGGAGCTGGACTAGACTCCATACCTTGTGTGGGTGTGTTGCACCATTCAAGGATAGCCATGGCTGGATCTGTATTGTCTAGTCTGTATTTCTTCAGCATTGTCTTGGCTATCTTTGCTGTGGCTTCTGCCTTGCCATTGCTTTGTGGATGAAATAGAGCAGATGTGATGTGTTTGAATGACCACGTTGTTGCAAAATTTGCAAACTCCTTACTTGCAAATGGTGGTCAGTTGTCTGTTACTACGACTTCTGGAATGCCATATCGGCTGAAGTGTGTTTTGAGTTTTTCAATTATTTTGAGCTCTTGTTGGTCCGTGGCTTCGTCAAATTCCCAAAAATCGTAGTAGTAGTCCACCACACTCAAGTATTATCATCCCTCAAGCTCAAACACATCCATCCCAACTTTCTGCCATGGTCTTGTGGGTGTTTTGTGCTTATGGAGAGGGAGAGGCTGTTGGCTTGGTTGATATGCCAAACATACCATCCAAGTCTGTACGTGGTGTTTAATATCTTGCTTAAAATGGGGTTAGTATACAGTTTCTCGTGCACATCTTAATGTTGCTTCTATTCCTATATGGCTAGTTTGTAATTTGCGTAACATGTCCCTACGTTTCTCTGCTGGTATTATTACACGCATTGCTCTGTATGTTACTCAGTTCATCCTTGCAGTGGGCAAACTGTTGTATGACGGGAAATGTCACTCTTTTCTACTGGCCATCCTATTTGTATTAGTTTTATTAACTCCTGTAGTGTTTCATCATGTCCTGTTGCTTCTGCTATGTCCTGGAGTGTCTGTAGCATCATGTTTGTGACATGCTTTATACTTTCTAGACTGAGTAAGTATTGTTGCATCTGTAAGCTGGTGCTCTACTTAGATGGTCAGCTAGTACTTGTTCTTTGCCTTGCTTGTACACAATTTCCAATGTGTACCTCTGAAGTACTAAGTGTATGCTTTGAAGTTGTAAAGGTGCCTGTGAGATTGGTTTCCTGAAGATTGTCTCGAGTGGTTTGTGGTCAGTGTGAATTACTATGGTGTCTGTTCTGCCCCCGATGTGTGTGTGGATCATCTTGCATGCAAAGTAGATGGCAAGTGCCTCCTTGACTATTTGAGCATAGTTCCGCTCCATTTTTGTGAGGCTCCTTGATGCGTATGCAACTGGTTGTCCATGCTAAAGCAAAACTGCCCCCAACCCATACCTTGCATCATACTGTATTACCACTGGCACTTCAACATCATGGTATTGTAGAACTGGTGCCAGGGTTGCTAGCTTCTTTATTTCTGTGTAAGCTTGGTCTTGCTGGTGTCCCCAGTGCCAAAGGACATCCTTGTGTGTTAACTGTCTAATGGGTTCACATACTGTTGCTAGATGTGGTAAGAACTTTGTCAGGTAGTTGACAAATCCTAATGAGGTACGTGCTTCCTGTTGGTCTCATGGGGCTGGGATTTCTTGAATAGCTTGTACCTTCTCAGGGTCTGGTTTCAGTCCTTGGCTTGTGACTTGGTGTCCAATGTATTTCAGTTCTGTCTTCCAGAGATGTAGCTTGCTGGGGTTGAATTTGAAATTCTTTTCTCTGGCTCGTTTGAATAGCCACAGCAGAGTCTCGTCATGATTTATTTATGCCTCTGTTTCAATTTGTCCTTGTCCATACACTAAGATATAATCTGCCACTATCTCGACTCCTGGTAGATTGCCCAATGCTTCCTGCATCTTCCTCTGAAAGATTTTTGGAGCATTGCATATGCCAAAAGGTAACCTTAGCCATCTGTACCATCCAAATTGTGTATTGAAGGTGGTGAGTTTGCTGCTTTCTTTTGAGAGTTTTATCCACCAATATCCATTTTTTTGTATCCAATAGACTGAAAATCTTAGCCTTAGTGAGTTCTGGTAAAATTTGATCCAGCACTGGTACGGTATAATGTGCTAGCCTAATTGCCTCATTTAGATTTAGTGGATCCAAACAAATGCTTAGTTTGGCTTGGCCCTCTAGATTGCTCCTTCATACAACCACCATGCTGCCGACCCAGTCTGTTGGTTCTGTCTCCTGCACATTGACCTGTTGTTGTTCAAGCTGTTGCAGCAATATCTTTGGTATTGGCACACGACGGGGAGGATCTTGCTGTGGTTTGGCATCATCCTTCACATCCACCTGTACTTGCCCCAGACCTTTTAATGTGTCTTTGAATTCTTGTCTGATGTCATCTTCTGTTATTTTCCCTGGTGTCAGTCTGTTTCCCAGTTGTGTTTTTTTACTCATGCAGCCCGTTCACATATCCTTTCACAGAGCACAATTTAGCGTTGACCTGTATTAATCCTAGCCACATGCTATCCATCGCACCTATGATTGGTGTGCAGTCTAAATCTACTATCTGGAAGGTGAGACAGTGTACTTGCCCTTTGTATGTGCACTGCAATGTTCGTTGACCTAATGGGATGATCTGAGTGTTGGCATAGCACTTCAGTACTGTTGTGGAATTGTCAAGTAGTGGGTCTGCTTCACCTGCAACTCTCTGTAGGTCTTAAATGCTCATGACATTGCATGCGACACGACTGTCCATTTGGCAGACTACTGCTGTTGGAAAATGTAAAGTTGTATACAATTCTTTACTGTTTTTATTTGTGTCTGCTTGCAATTGATTCACTTCATGACTCAGGCATACTTCCTGTATGGAGTACATGATATCCTCATCACCATGCTGCTCCATACAAACTTGATCTTGTATAAAATTAATAGGTTTTTTGCTCTCTGCATCATCCATTTGCCTTGACCGACATACTCTCGTAAAATGACCTATTTTCGTGCTGTGGTGGCACTCCTTCCCTGCTGCTGGGACAAAACTGCTTACCTCGTTGTAGAGATCTTCCACAGTAGATGCAGGTCTGGGAATTGTTTACTTTTGATGGTTGTCTCTTTTCTTGCACAGTTGTCTTACTGGGCCGCAACTCTCGGGACTGCATGTGTCACATCTTCTGATAGTTTGTGCATGTCTGGGCACTTTGTCATAGGCTGTACTTGTTGTTCTGTCTGTTCATGGGCACGAGCGATGTGGATAGCTGTTTCCAAGTTTAGGTTTTTGCCTGATAATAACTTTTTCCAGAGACGGTTGCTTTGTATTGTAACACAAGCCAATCTCTTATTAACGTGTCTAACAGTCCACCAAATTCACATGTCGCCACCCAAGTTTTCAATTTCCTTACATATTCTGCTACCGATTCTGACCGCATTTGTACAGTCAATCTGAAAATTCAGCCCTCATAGGTGACATTCGTGTCTGGTTTAAACACCTTGTTAACTCCGTTATCATCTTTTTTACCATGTTTGTTTCATTATCTTTGAGGTTAAGACCATGATATGTCTTCACACCTTTAACTCCTAAAATTGTTCTGAATGTGGCCACTTGAACTTTGTCTGGCAGTTTGTCTATTCCTGTCCCGAGCGCGTAGTCTTTATACTGCCTCTTGAAAATGCTCCAATTGTCTGAGATGTTTCCTTCTTTTAACAGCAGGACATTGCAATGTGAGGCTATGAGCCATGTTGGCATGCACATGAATGTATCCGTTTCCCCAATCGTATTTTGCTCCCACCGACCTCAATACTTTCTAATCTTCCATGTGCAGCATCACTTCATGATTGCGTGTTACTCGTTCACTTTCCCGATACAGGTTTATTTCCACATATCGAATATATGATAGCCAAAAGGCAACACACCGCAGCCACCATGTTTGTGTACTAGAAACTGCCTGTTTAGATCCACTGTTGCCAACTCCTACTCCTAACACAGTTGATGATGGTGATCATTGATGCCACCATTCAACTCCGAAATGAACATACAGATATGCAGTGGCAGAACACAGTTTTGAAATGAGTTACAGCCTGCTTATGGTCAGGTAGGGTCCATTATGAAACCTCTGACATGTAGTCACTGTCAATAAATATATTCAGTAATTACATGTGTTATGTTTATAGCATTTCCATCACTGTAACTCTGAAACAGAGTTCTAAGCCTACATGTGTATAACATTTTGCCAATGACCGGTAGAACATGCAGGCAAAGTTTGTCAGTTTCATCGCAGAACATCCTGTATATAGAATAATGAAAAACAATTACAAAATTTTATAATTATAACAAGCATCGTAATCATTTGCAGGGTTGCCTACTTGCAACATTTTTTTTTGGTTCACTTACCACACTGAAAAATCACTATAGTCAATCACAGGTGTTCACTAAAAATGGAGTTATACTTAAAAGATTCAGCATAAAATTCTTTGCTTTGCATGGTGCAGTCTCATACAGGGGCTGCAAATATACTTGTGGGTCAGCATTTTTGATGCTGAGATATGTCTCTGTTTTACATGACAAATATTGCCTACCTTCTTGCAACCTGGCAGCCCTGATATACTCTTTACGATGTCGTCATTCTCTATGTACATATGTGTGTGTATGCTTAGCTGTCGGAAGCATTGGCTGAGCTAGAGGAGAGGGAATCACAATTGAAACATATAGGTGTGTAATAATTTTGTTTAACTGCATGTTTGCCACATGGGTTGGTCGGAGTTTTGTGCACTTTTCATGTATGCAAGTATCAAATATTAGAATTTCCTCACTGATATTCTTGCATGCTTTGCACAAAAAAAAAATATTTCTTTTATTATTAATGTAAGGAATTATTAATGGTGTTTGAAAAATATTGTTTGTTTATTATAACTGTTTTGCATGAAACACACACATTTATAATTTATATTTGCACTTATACTTGTAGTTAATATATTTGCAAAATATTTTCAACAAGATATTTTTAATGGATTTTTTGTACAACTGGTTGGTAAATTAAGTTTGGGAAGTCAGCAATAAATTAAAAAATTATGGTAGTGTTTTTTAATTAGTATCATTGCTTAGAAAATTAAAAACAGATCATGTTGGTGCATTTGGGAAAGGGACATAAATTGCAGTGTTTGTATAATCAGACTTGTGACAAATTTGGATGTTATATAGTACACTACCATAAATGAAAATTGAGTAAATGATTTTGTGTGTAGTCTTTGATATAAAAATATTTCTTGCCATTTCGTAGTGTAGTTACTGTGTCGTAAAATTTATAACACATTGAATTGTTTCGTATAACCATTTCAGTGATCTAATCAGAGCTTATCATCATGTAGGTTACTGGTGTGTGGTTAAGTGAAATTATGTAAGTTGTTCATATGTGAATTCTGTTCTGGCCACTAGTTGATGTTTTAACCTTGATCTTTCATCTTCATTGGTAATTAAAGAAAAAGTATTTTTATATAAATTTCAAGCAAATTTTAAATGTAAGTTAAATCTTAAAAAATTTAAAGAATTCTGTTGAGATTTTAATGTGGCTAAATTAGCATGAATATACATTTGTAGACACTATTTTTAGTCATATTTTCTGTTTCGGCCATTATTGTGGAATGGCAATGTTATGCATAAAAATTTATACCCTTTGTACATTAGACTTGCATGTTGATATTGTGATTAAAGTTACTTTGTACTACTAAGTAAAGTAATTATAATACGTGCAACAACACAAGCAAATGTATAATTGCTAGTTATTATTCTGTTAAATTGAACCCAAGTGAACAATTTTTGTTGTTGGTGTACCAAGTATAGTTATTGGGATTTATGTAGCCTATCATGAAGAGTGCAGCAAAATACATATTAAAAGTATGAAAAGGATGTAATAGTAGAATACAGTTTTAAATTATCATCTAATTATTTATTGACTGTCATATTTGCCATTTTCATTATTTTAAGGTAAACTAATAGTAATCCCAAGATTTTTTTCTATACAACATTAGGTGCAAGCAAAAATTTTTACAGAAATATAGTTTTAATTTTGTTAGGCAAGTCACTTTTCTGTTTGAGATGAATTTTCATAGTCTGAACCACAATGTTTTAGAGTTGACAGACCTGTGAAGACAGTAGAGCCAGCATTGCGGCTAAAAAATCAACACATGGTGATTTGTATGTGGTTATCTTTGTAGCGAATAGTGGAGATACAAGCTTCAGTCTCCTGTGGCCAGGATTTAGGACTGGTGATTCTCCACGGCTTACTTGCCGGCGCAGTCTTTCCCTCCAACGAGAAGACTCTCCACGGAACAGTTTCCACCAGTCCAGTCTCACTGCCACCAAGATTTCAAGGTATGTGTGTGTTGTAGCTGTTTTGAGCATCTGAGACCTGCTAGTCCTCTGGGATTTTTAAAATCTTGGGCACTTTTGTTAATTTCAAAACTGTTCAAGAAAGTGGTGTTCAGTGAAATTGTGTAGCTTTCCAATTCTCATAAGCAAACAAATACAAGTAGTTTTAAGAAACATTGTTACATAACTGCCATTTGTGGATGTGACAAAATTTTAGATCTCTGTCTTTTAGATAAGTATGAATCGTAACACTCCGGCTGTCTGGGAGAACACTATGTCAGTCAGTATAGGTTTTCTCGGATACTAGGCCAGGCACATTCTATTCTGGCAGGGTTTGGAGTTAATTATTCCTTGCGAGTCACTGGAGCGCGTCCAGTGTACAGGACTGGTCTGGTAGCATTGCGGTAGGACACAAAGTCGGGTGCTGGCAGCGAGATTTACGTTTAAAATTACATGCTGCAGATTGTATATCAGGGTGATGCGTCTCTACTATGCTAGCTTGAGCCAGAGGCTGTACAGTGGTGCGTGTGGGCGCTGCAGGTATTAGTGTGTTTTGACTGTGGACATTTATACGAGTCGTTGGAGGCAGAGCAATGACGTCGAGTTGTAGGTAGACAATGGAAACTGTTGGCAGCTGTTCTGGCCGGTTGAGGAACTCGCTGACCCATGGATGTACCTCTCCGCTGCAATGAATCGTGGCCGTGAACAGTTCCTTCGGAATTGCAGGTATGATAGGTACTAGTAGCTGGCCTGTGCCTGTTCTTATGTAGCAAGTTTGTTGATGAAGGCTACAAAGGGAGGGTGTCAGCACTTGTAAGAGCCCAGAGGCAATGAGCGTTTGTTTAACTTTCTCCCTTATATCACGACATTTGGAGAAAGGTATCTTGATTCACATAAAGTCATACTCACGTCCGTGAGGCAAAATGCAGGCAATGTGTTTTCCTTACCGCAGTGTGTAAGCCACGTAGGCGGCTGCCGACTGCACGGACACCCTATCCCAGTGCTCAGTGCTTAGGCGCGGTGAACACTGCAAGTCAGACCTCGTCATTAGTGGTCTCAACATGTGAATGAACGCTCCAGCAGAGTCTTCCAGATTCAGGGAATGCCTCCTCCAGCACGGAAAGTGCGGTGGAAAAGGTGAGCACTGAACTGACAAGCTGGCCTGAAGGCAGAGTACCTGTGAGTGGTCTCCACCGTTCTGCCTACCATGGTATGCAGAAAGGCTGGCTGGTTGCGAGTGCATATGGGTAGAAAAATGTGAGTGTTTAGTTCAATGTAGTAATATTCCCGGGATCAACTGCGTTTCCCTCAAGGTTGAGGTCGACTGTGATAGGTGCAAAGTCTACAGGAATGTGGTGCTCAAGAGTTGGGTTAAACACGATGTTTATTCCACCTGAGAGGAAATAAACGTGGTGTCACTCTACCACCTACGTGTACAAGAGCTTAGGGGAAGCTAATGCCTACGCAATCCAGGTAGAGGAGACCAGGTCCTGAACTAAATGGGATGGAGTAGACTAGTGCTGTGAAAACAACTAAAACAGGAGCTAACTCCCTATCGCATTGTTGTCCAGAGGGGGCCACAGTGTCTAGAGGTGTAGTTGACTTGGCATTAGGTTTGTTCAGCATGGTGCTTGGATTACTAAGCAGGGCGTGGAAGGAATGATCTCTGCAAAGAGACCAAGGAGTAGGAGTCCCTTCGTCACTGAAAGTGCAGTGAAGAAGGAAGGTGAGCTGGTGAGCTTAATAAGCATGAAGCTTGACCTGAGGAAGGGGTTGAAACAACCAACACTAGTATGGGTGCTAGAATGAATACAACCCAGAAGAGAATATGAATTCCCCTTCTCCTGCCCCTTGCAGGGTTTCTGCCCTTTTACCCCTTGGTTACTAGACCAGCAGGAGTAGATGTAAAGCGGTACCTTAGTACACATTCTAGTTTCCAGTTAGGTCGATGGTCCTCCATGTTGGGAAGACTATTGGGCTCTTTGATTCTTTAACTTCAGCCTAGACCAAGGGGAATGCTGGGTAAACCCTAGAGTGAAAAGGACTCCTCATTCCTCTACACAGGATGCCTGGGACTTGTACACATTCAGATACTTCAAGGTTATATGCAAGGTCAGCTTCGCTGGGAACATAGGTGGCCTACACACCTGGGATGCCTGTCAATGAAAATTATTCCCCTTTTGGGTGTTGACTGGAATAGATTGTTGGACGAGTGGGTTTCCTGCTTGGGACAAAATGATCCATCACCCGAGTGACACGATGCTTGGTCAGGCACTGTACCTGTGTTGCAGCAGAGGTGGTGTTTTCCCGCTTCACAGTTTGTCTCGCCGGGTAGGCGATGTCCGGAACAGTGGCCGATGTCGGTTGTGGTGGGGTAGGGCAGTAGTTCTGGTTGTGAGGCGTAAGTGGGTTTACTATTGGTCGTTGATAGCAGATTCCTAACAAGGCATTGCCTTATTGAAAAATTAATGCAACAGTTGGATGGACTTTACCTGGCAGTTTGATGAGAGGCCCAAAGAGTAGGACCGGTAAAGGTGGTGAATTATCAACAGGAAAAGTTGAGGTTCTCTGTGACTGGGGAGTTGTTATTCTCTGTATTCTCTGAACTTAAATTACTAAAGGATCTCTGAGAGCTCATCTGCATTGTCTGCTTTATTTGCCATGTTCTGCGTAAGTCATTGAGCTACACCAAAAATCACCTGAAGGAGAAACAATTATAGTCCATTCACGGTTTCTTTGGCCTTTTTGAATCAAACCTTTGAAAAATCTCCCCATGTATGACATGTTTAGTTATTTCCTAAATACGCCCTGTATCACAAGCATTTTATACTTGTCTTCATAAAAGTGACTTTTTTTCCTGTTAGAGTGAAATGTTATTAATATCTTATCTATAAATTATAATGCTTCATTGATAAATAATTTGAATAAAAAACAGGGAGAAAATAGATATGTTGGTAACATCTAGTGAGAAACAGTTTTTATACAAAATATCATTACAACTGAGTGTGCAAAATTGTGGTGCATTGTCCCTCTGATGTAATTCTCCGACTTGTTAAGCTTGATTTGCATGAGGCAGAGTGATATCCTGGAAGTAGAACATTAGCAGGGCTCCAGAAAAGACTGAAGTAACCATGAATGGATTATATCAATTTCGACCCTGCTGTGTAAAGCCAGGAAGCAGTGCCATCAGTCTCAGTTTCCACCGTCTGGGACTGACAGAGAGAGAGGTATATTTGCCTGAGACTTGGGTGAGGCACCCACCTGAAGTTAAGTCAGTGACAGGACGTTCAGTTTTCCTTCCAACCTTTTCAGACTAGGAAGGAGAAGTAGAGCGTCTGGTCTGAGCAACCACTGTATGGATTTATATTCCTAACGTGAGGCGCTTCCGATGATCTGCCTGAGTGGCAGGCCTTGGTTTGCCATTCTAAGTGTCGTGGGTATTTGGCCTTATTGACTCCTGTTTTCTTGCTGCACTTTGGTTTACTTATTAATAGTTACTTATTGTAATATTTGTAGCTACTGCTGGGGAAGAGCGATAAATTTTATAATTTGTTTACCCTGGGCCCTAAACCTTTGGACCGACAAATATAATTACTTTAATGAATAATGTAATTCATTAGGTGATGTGTCACTGGGAATGATAGGTTAACACTAGACTGTGTGTAGAACATTTTATTATGAACCAGTGACGCACCATACAGCGAGGCGTGATGAGAGGAAGGGGTAGGAGGGGAAAGTCTGAGGATGCTGTGACGCAACAAGAAATTCCTCGTTGGAATGTGTGGTGTGGGAAAATGAAGTTTTAGTTTTTTCAATTATGTATGGAAAATACTTTCACCAGCTCTAAATGTGCAGGTTTCGGTAAGCCAAATTCTGAATAGTAGCATAACGAGAAAACTGTGCAATTTGAGATTATCCACAAATATCATGACCTAAAAATAAGACATTAAACAACACATTTCATTCACTACATGCATTTAGAATAAAAAAAACTCTTTAAGACAAGACACGACACTTTAAACATAATAAAGAACATTACACTTTCACAAATTATACAAAGACCAACAAATGAGCAATTCAATTAAAATGATTTTATTTAAGTAATTAAAATTAACGTGTGACTCTCAATAGGTTAATGGAAGAAACTCAGCTTAGGATTACTATATAAATTTGAACAGTGAATAGAAATCACTTAATGTGAGCGCTGATCCCGTTATTATAATATATAAAAAGTTAAGTTTTACATTAATGATAGATAGAAAATCCTTGACTGCATCTCGTAACTGCAAAGCACAAATAGCTAAAATCGTGAGCCTCGATCTGAGAAAATAGGATTTCAAGAATTCAGTCTCTTAACGGTTCTGATCTCAACTAGGTCTCGTTAAGGTACACACAAAAACTCCTATAATGGCCACTGGAATGTTGCGTGCTCCCATCCTGAATATTCCATAAGATATTATTGGTTTATGACTTTTACAACTCTCAATTTTGTTAACAGGAAAAATCCAAATTTTCTTATGGTTGATAAGATTCATGACAAAATAACTCTATTTATATCTTTAGTCCTGAAAGGAATTTCGCGATCGCTTATTTCACTCCAGTTGACATCCGTGATCATAGCTAATGCCTCACCATCGTCCGGGTCCAGCGAGTTCTCAGGTCACTAATATCTAATTAAGCGTCTTGGATTCTTCCAAGAAATGCCAGTCGCTAGCCTGACTTACTGGGTGCCTCTCCACATGCCTTAAAACTACTCTATCTTACGTTGATTGGCGTCCATCTCAAAAGGCCCGCTCACAGACATAATTCCATAATAGATGCTGAAAGGAGAATCAGCAAAATGGGGTTTCCACCCACGCAATACCAAAAACCAGGAACAGGAAGTAAGTTAATAATCCAATTGTTAGGTCACTCGTAGAAATTTGTGGTAGTACACATATTTCTCTTAGGTCTACCTAGACCAGATAAGATAGCACACTACAAATTAGGAAAACTGATAAACCGCAGATAAAATAATTTTGATAGTGATTAAATTAGCACACTAGGTGACCATAACAGAATGATGAACATTTTCTAAATGTAAACATGCTTTAACAATGATATACAAAATATAATTAATTATATATTTTTAATTGAGACGGGTCATTACAATAAATATTTTTAATATTATTATTTTTAATTCAGGGGCATTTGTTTATATCAAGAAATGAAATAAATCAACAAAAATAAAGTAAACAAACATCCAATTTTTAGTGAATAGTGTTACGTCAAAATAAACAAACAAACTTTGAATGTCTGTGGGGGCATACCACCACATTATCAGAGAAAATATATATCATGAGTTTACTATGCCAGTTAAATAACTTTCTTTTAAAGATACAAAAGGGGAAGTGCACACAAAGAACTAAGTTACCTCCAATTTAGATAAATTAAGTTTTTAATTAACTTATTTTGAGAAATGAAATGTTGAGTCTGTACTTGCTCCTATTGTACAGTGTACAAATTAACTAAATATACAAAAGTTAGAGGAAGCTTGTTCCAGTCTGGAATACGGGTGAAGGCAACCTGGGCAATATTAATATAAATACATAACTTAGTAATAATGAAATTAACACATTGTACTCAAGCTAACTCTGTTTTTACTGGGCGTGTTTTTGAAATGCTAGTAGTTTTGATTTTGAAAATACCTTGCGACCTGTTCCCAAAAAGGATTTTAACGTGAAAGGAATTATGTATGGAGGAGGAGGGGGGTGAAGGAGAGACGTCCTCGGTACGAAGCGGCACGGTGGTAGAGGCATCTTCGGGGTCACAGATGGCGGACGTATTCTCCGGTTTTAAATGTGCAGTTTAGCAAATGGTCTAGTGGTCTGCTGTTTAACTGTGTAAATATTCCAGGACCTTGTTCAGACTGGAAGATCGATTTCGCTGCCACTTACCATTCTTTGTCTAGTGACCATCGCACACTTGAGACAGTTCTTTGGCCTTATTCAGACTAGAAGAGAAGGTGGATGGCCACTTACCCCTATTGCTCCCTCTGCCTTATGCTGCAGACTGGAGGAGACTAAAATTCTTGGTTTGTGGGCTTCCAGAGGGGTGCGGGGATGGCTATACTCACTCTGCAGGGCTTGGTTTTGTGGAGCTTCGCTGCAGTGCCATCCTTTTCTTATCTCCTGTGATGGAGGTGCTGGAGACTGCTGCGATCTTGTAGACTGGCAGCTGTGCTCCTACAGCAAACCCTCGAACTTGTATATCTCTAAGGCAATGGCTCAGTGAATAGTTAGGGCGACCATGTGATGGCTTTGAGTAGGTAGTACAATTTATCTCAACCACTGTCTTTAATTTTGTTTGCCTCAGTGCTTGTAGACCATGTAGGTACGTGATTTATTGTACTAGAGATTGAAAGACTTGCCTAAGTGAGCATTGGTGCTCGATGATGGGGCGAAGTCGTGAGTATAGTGTGCATGTCAACTGCACAGGAAATCGTCATGTGTCAAGTGATGGCTTAAGGTGCAGCCTGGTGATTCCCTGAGTGGCTAGCGCAGTGAGGAAGTGAAGACTGGTCCTGAGTCAAATTCTGAGTCTCCTTTTATGTTCTGCCAGGCGGCTACCTTGGCGTTCATTGGCTGGCATCTTGTTAATGGTGAGGGGTTGCCGTTGAGCGGGGGTGGCGAAAGCACATAGTTTCCCTGGCGTGATGTCACTGGCCGGCTTGGAGAAGGATGGAAGACAGCGGTAAAGCATACTGTAGGAGCAATGTAACAGTGGGCAGTAGTACTCGGTGCATAGCTTCAGTAGGCCGGTGAGTAATACAATTTCGAGGGGCTGGAACGTCCATTCTTGCCAGGGTAAACAGTACAAGTTGAAGTCATGTGGTGGCCAACAATGACAAACTTCGTTGTGATCAGATGCAGTGCATGATATGCTGATGAACTGAAATCTTTTAATTACCATTGTTGCAATGTGTTAAGCATTTTTCAATAGATGGTTTGCTAGAATATTTTATAGTTAGACCTTTATAGTTTCTTTTGCTATCAAAGTCATCACATCAGTTTGCTGTATAATGTTTATATGGTTTAATCTGAAAATACAAAGTTTATGTGTGTGTTGTTATTGTATGCAAGGGTATGCTTTGTACAAATTAATTTCCCTTCTGTGCGTGTTTGTGTATATATGAGTCTGAACTTTGATTCATGTAATTTTGGTCTGTTACAGCGAAGTGATAAAAGTGGGCAGTATAGACAGTGGCCAGGGACAGGAGACAAGCACTCAGACAGATCCCAATGTTCATGAAAAAGAAGTAGAAGGTCATAAATCCCTCTCTTTGGATCAACGGTCACACAGCTATGGGTGAGTGCATTTTGTGAGACTGAGTGAGTGTGGGTCTGTCAGTGACGGTGGGAAGAGGTTGTGTTTTAAATAACCTGAAGTGAAGAGCAATTTTATTTTGTAGGATTAAACAATTTAGAGTGTTTATTTCATACATTAAAAAATTCATGTGTGGACTGTCATCTAAATGTAATGTGTTTAAAAGTTGGGAATCTTGAGGTTAGCAGAAGTAAAGGTGGAAAGCCACGTGATAAGAATTAAGGTTATCTTCTTCATTACCATCCCTGCCCGTATCCTAGTCCTCCACCTCCTGGCTACATGCTCCAGGCAAACATGCTTCTGGTTTATTGTTGAATATACAGTATTCTTGAAGTGTGTATAGTATACACAAAAAAATTAAATGTACTTCAGGCATATTACACGTACTCGCACACGAAGTGTGTATCATTTTGGTTGCAATTATTTTTTTTTTAAGTGGAGAAAAATGCTTTTTCATTTTTTCTATGCTCAAGACTAGCTATACTCAATTCATGGTTTCTTTACACTTTTTGAATGAAACCTTTGAAAAATCACCCCTTATATGACGTGTTTGGCTGTTCTGTTTTCTAACTATGCCATGTATCACAAGATTTTTATACCCCTGCTAACATGAAAGTACAAACATGTTAGTTAATAGTTAAGGTTGGAAGTAGGTTGCTAGGCTACCAAAATTATATAAAGGGATAGGAATTTGAGTACTCACATTGTAGTACTCATCTACAGGCACACACACAAAGTAGGATGACACATGTTTCACGTAACTGCGCAACCTCGTGAAAAATGTCGTCCTACTTTGTGTGTGTGTGTGCCTGTCGACGAGTACTACACTGCGAGTACTAGAATTCCTATCTTTTTATATAATTTTGGTAACAAAAAAGTTCCTTATTTTTGGTTAAAATGAACGTTTACTTACATTTAATTTATGATAAAATGTGATGCGTCTCTGCGCTACTGAAGAGCGCACTCTACCAAATGATTTTGCCCCATCTTGAATCATATCAATTCTTATGGACAGGTCAAACAGAATAGTAATGGAAGCAGGACACGTGGTCTACCCAAGTTGACAGAGCCTCAACGTAATATACAGAAACGTAATCTCAGCTTGTACTGTCACCAGCATCTTTCCAAGAAGCCATCCTATCAACACCCCTTCCTGAAGAAATGGTCCATCTACAAAATTGCCGACTCCCATCAGGACGGTTGCTATATTTAAACTTTGCGCAGCTGAAGGGTAGTGGGCCACCCAGCGGAGAATCACGGCCTCTTGTAGCGCATGAACACAAGATATGTCATCGCAGAGCGCCGCTAAGATAAGGATCCAGGAACCCATGTGTGATATCACAACCCCCTAGGATTGGGGGTGATAAGTACCCCCTGCACCCTTCTGAGATCTACCAAACTGGAAAAATGAGTATATACCATATTTACTCATCTATAGAGCACTTTTTTTCCCCCAAAATAAAGGAAAAAAATTTCTGGTGTGCATGCTATACATGGAAAAAAAAAAAAATTAAGGAAGGGGGAGTGGTAGTCATAAATTATCTGGAGATGTTTAGAGGGAAGTGTAGCAGAACTGTCGTCTCATCTCTCGCTCTTACGTCACTCCTCTCCCTTCTCGCTCTCTCTTTCTCAGCGCCCCCTTCATTTTACCCCTTCAGCCTCCCTTTTCAGCCCTCCTCTGTAACCATCGATGCTAATGCCTCCACTTTTTTTTGCTTAGCTATGTAACATTCCGGCAAAAAAAGACAGCTTGTCACTGTGTAAAAGATGCAAGGAGGCCGTCCACCCACATAAAAAAAAAAAAAAAAAAAAAAAAACCTGCCACTCACTGCAGTTATCGTTTTTCTTTTAACGACAGTAGTTTACTGTGATCCTACAGCATGCCACCATTTTTTGGCTTTTAGTGCCATGAGTTATTTAATTAAAGTAATATCCAAACATATCACAATCACCACCAGACATTAATGTAAAGATATAATAATTTGTTACATACTTACTAACAAGGCACCACAAATTGTTGGTGCAATTTGTCTTAAAAAAAATTTTTCCCTGTAATTTGTTTAAAAAAAATTATGGTGCACGCTATACACGAGGGTGTGTTATACACGAGTAAATATGGTAAGGAGTTCTAGCGCAGGACTCAGGCAGCCTGCTACACCTCTCACCATTGCTAATGCAGAGGGTATTAGGTAGCTAAGGGCCGAGACTCTTACCCACTCTGGTGACCACGGAAGAACCAGTGGCCATTGATGGCTCCATCAGCTTCAGAGGATCAGCACGTTCCAAAGGCCTTCAACTTCTTTGGAAACTGCTGACAGCATCCAGGGGGACAACCACCTTCCAGAGTCCTTCCATGTCTTTGGCCTCCGCCAGCATTCCAGAGGATCGTCAACACTCACTAGAGAGTCCTGCAGATGTCGTCCCTAACCTCTCCTCAACCTCTTCCTACCACTTTGTCACCCAGGTAAAAGTAGGTCATTATGATGTCCCCTTCTGGGAAACCCTTAAAGACCTAACCAGGCCATCCTTCTTTGCCCTTCTGGTAAAGAATCCCCTTGTCGATAACTAGGTCCCTTCCGGACATTCCCCCACCTAATCAAATAGGGTTAATTATTTAATGCTAATCTTCAAATAAATTATTCTTTGCCTGAATTTTATACATTAACATTTTATTGTTTACCAGGTTGTCTTCGCCTGGACTAACATAAATTTATCTTCCATGTTATTTTTCTAAAATCATTTTAATATTTAATATTTTAATTCAGGAGAGTGTGGAGTCACATGTTCTTAATTTTAAATTAAATAAAATGTAGAATTTATGTGAAATTTATATTGTTGATAGTCCTCATTAACTTAGTTTTGGTGACCCAAGTTCATTAGACCTTTAAGTTTTTTATTTTAGTTCAATGTGCTCACTTTTATATTAGGGTAAAGCTGATTGCGTGTGTTAAAGCCACCAAGGCAATTGCAACACCACCACCTTAAGAGACTGAGATCTGTCGGCAAAATACATTCGTTATCTTGCTGGTAAACTTTCGGGAGCACCCAAATGCCCTAGGAACTCATTTTTACCTGTGAAATTGAGTGTTCTAAATAGTTCCTTGCTCCAAACCTGCTGTTGAACAGCCAGGTTGGGGAGGTGACTGTTCTTGCCACTTGACATGCAGTTGAAAACTTACGTAGATCTTACCAGACTGAACCACGTATCAAATCCGAAGCTCTTTTTCACCACTGGCGACGGACAATCCTTCCATCCACCGCCGTTGGTTTGGCCGGATGCGGAACACCAGAGTGAGATTTCACTTTGCAAACACAGTGGATCTAGCTGCACACAACTAGTACGTACGTATTCCTTCACCGGCTTTGCCTTAATTCATTACTTTTCATATTTTTGTTTACCCTCATGCTTTACGCAAATAAAGGTGGTCATAAATATAAATTGAAACTGATTCTTAAACATTTGGGCACAATATTTTAAACCTACCTATTCTGCCTATAGAGGAGGAAAACCCTTTATTTTTACCTCCTACAAGATCCACCGACCGTCCAGAATTAGAGCACTCATTGGTTCTTCACTTTGACCACAGTCTCGTTGACCTTGGCCTTACTCTGCTGTCTGACACATGTGTATACTTCGATCCCTCCCAATCTGCCTCAAGAGCATCTTGACAGCACCACTACCCTGCAACCAGCATCTGCCACTGTTCTACCGCCAACCCCTTCCACCAGCCAGCTGAAGAGGGGAAGCGCACAGCTGCCGAGTACTCACCAGCTAAAAACGACAGAAAATTGTAACCCCTGTAACACTTGATTTGGTCCCTACCAGAAAACCTTCCCAACCAACGCTATACACAGGGACTTTGCCCAAACTGTTTTGACTTCCTGAAGTATGTTCCGTACGACACTGGCCTCGTGAATCTTGAAGGCTACCTCTCTTAATAAAACCAGGTCAACCTTCCATAAAACCATCAGTGTGAAATTGGTCATAGGGGTTGAACTCCTCTCCTCAGTCTGCTGTCAGCAAAGAACACTTCCAAAACCCCAAACTGTTAGATCACACCAACGTGGGGAACCCAGACACAGCTGGAGCACTACAGAGGGCCTGTTTTTGACCTCCAGTGACATCAGGGTGATGTCTATGAGGCATTTATTGCTGCTAAAGTTAATTTGGTATTCGAGGTTTCATTCCTCACTCATAACTTAGTGTTAGATATCCTTAATTCCCAACAGGTAACACACCTCAAATGAATAAAAACAGGGGAAAATTGGGTGTGTTGATAATGTCTAGTAAGAAATGGTTCTTAAGCAAAATATTATTTCATTGAGTGCACATGTATGTGGTGCATTGTCCCTCCCTTTCGTGTAATTTGTTAGATTCTGTTAAACTTTGTATTAATGAGGCAGGGGAATATCTGGGAAGTATAACTTTAGCAGGATTTCAGAAAAGTTTCAAGTAACCATTAATGGAATTTATATATTATGAACATAGGCATGTTTAAATGTATTAAAATTAATTTTTTTTTAAATTTTTTATTACTATAATTTATTGTGGTGGTTAGGATTTGTCATTGAAATTTGAATTGAAATGTTATTTTACATGTGCACGTGTAGGCATGCACACACAGAGTCATACTACCACTCTCCCCTCTTTATCCCTCTCCAACTCTCTGTCCCTCCCCCATTTCTGTCCCCCCCTGTCTGCCCCTCTCCACCTCTGTCCCCTCTCCCCCTCTCCATCTCTGTCCCCCTCTCCCCTCTGTCTGTTCCCCTCTCTCAATCCCTCTCCCACTCTCTCCTGCTCCTCTCTCTCAACCCCTCTCTTTCCTGCTCCCCCTCCATGTCCCTCTCTCGCTATATCCTTCACCCCTCTCTGTATCCCTCCCCATACACCCCTCTTCCCCCACCCCCATTAACCCCCCCCTCTTCTCCCTATATCCCTTTTCACTCCCTCTATCTCTTTTCACTACTCTCTGTCTTCTCCCCTCTCTATCTCTCTCCCCCATCTATACCATCCCCCTCTTTATCAATTTTTCCCCTCTATCCCTCTTCCCCCTATATCCCTCTTCCTCCTCGATCCCTCTCCCCGTTTATTGCTCTTCCCCCTATATCCCTCTTCCTCCTCAATCCCTCTCCCCCCTCTTCAGCCTCTATATTCATCTTCCCATCTCGCTCCCCTCCCATCCCTGGCCCCATCGTGACTCATACACTCTTCCTTCACTTCGTACTTCCCCTCCACCCACAGTCACGCTTTCTCTCTCCCCATGGGCATTTGCGCTCTCATCTCCCCTCTTTTGCACTCACTCTCTCTCTCTGTTTTATCCTCTTGAACAACCATCTCCCTCCGCTCCCTCCTTTTGTTATCTCTGTCCTGGCCATTTGTGCTCTCTCTCCTGGCTGTTTGTACTCTCGTTTCTCAATTCACACTCTCTCTCGTGTCTCATTTGTGGTTGCTCTCACTTGTCTCTCCATTTGTGCTAGTTCTCTCATTCGTCTCTCCATTTGTGCTAGTTTTCTCGCTCGTGTCTCCCTTTGTGCGTGCTCTCTTTCTCTTGTCTCTCCCTTTGTGCTCATTCTCTCATCTCTACATTTGTGCTCATTCTCTCTCTCATCTCTCAGCTTGTGCTCGTTCTCTCTCTCATCGCTCCCTTTGTGCTCGTTTTCTCTCTCATCTCTTCCTTTGTGCTCGTTTTCTCTCTCATCTCTTCCTTTGTGCTCGTTCTCTCTCCCTCTCTTTCCTCTCCCTTCCTTCTCCTGCTATTCCTTCACCTCTTGTTTCCTCCCCTTATCTATTCCTCTCTTCCCCACCCCCATTAACCCCCCCTTCTTCCCCTTATCCCTTTTCACTCCTCTTTCTCTTTTCACTTCTGTCTTTCCCCCTCTTCTCTCTCCCCCCTTATCAATTTTTCCTTATCCTCTTCCCCTATATCCTTCTCTCGTCCCCTCCCCGTTATTGTTCCCCCTAATCCTTCCTCCTCAATCCCTCTCCCCCTCTCAGCTCTATTTCATTCCATCTGCCCCCTCCATCCTGCCCATCGTGACTCATACACTTTCCTTCACTTCGTACTTCCCCTCCACCCACAGTCACGCTTTTCTCTCCCAGGGTTGCGCTCTCATCTCCCTCTTTGCACTCACTCTCTCTCTCTTTTTATCCTCTGAACAACATCTCCCTCGCTCCTCCTTTTGTTATCTCTGTCGGCCATTTGTCTCTCCTCTGGTGTTTGTACTCTTTTTCAATTCACACTCTCCTCGGTCTCATTGTGTTGCTTCACTTCTCTCATTGTGCTAGTTCTCATTGTTCTCATTGTGTAGTTTTTCGCTGTGTCTCTTGTGCTCTCTCTTCTTTGTCTTCCTTTGTGTCATTCTCTACTCTACATTGTGCTCATCTCTCTTCATCTCACTTGTGCTCTTCTTCTCTCATCGTCCTTTGTGCTGTTTTCCTTATCTCTTCCTTTGGCTCGTTCTCTCTCATCTCTTCCTTTGTCCGTTCTCTCTCTCCCTCTCCCTTTGCATCATTCTCACACTCTTGTCTCTCCCTTTATGCTCATTCTCACTGTCTTGTCTCTCCCTTTATGCTCATTCTCACTGTCTTGTCTCTCCCTTTATGCTCATTCTCACTGTCTTGTCTCTCCTTTATGCTTATTCTCTCTCTTGACTCTCCCTTTTTGCTCTCTTTCTCTTCTCTCCCTTGTTGCTCTCTCTCTCTCTTGTATTTCTCTATGTGCTTTCTCTCTCCCCATTTGCTTTCTCTCTCCCCATTTGCTCTCGTTCTCTCTCGTCTTTCCCTTTGCACTTTTTCATCTCCCTCTCTTCCCCTCTTTGTGTTCGCTATCTCCCATCTTCCCCTCTTTGTGCTCACTCTCACACCTTTTCCCCTCTTAACCTCTTTGTGCTCATTATCTCCCCTCTTCCCCTCACTCTCTCCCCTCTTCTCCTCTTTGTGCTCACTCTATCCCCTGTTCCCCTCTTTGTGCTTGCTCTCTATCCCCTATTCCCCTCTCTGTGCTTGCTCTCTATCTCCTATTCCCCTCTTTGTGCTTGCTCTCTCTCCCACCTCTTCCCATCTTTGTGCTTGCTCTCTCTCCCACCTCTTCCCATCTTTGTGCTTGCTCTCTCTCCCACCTCTTCCCATCTTTGTGCTTGCTCTCTCCCACCTCTTCCCCTCTTTGTGCTCACTATCTCCCCCTCTTTGTGCTCGCTATCTCCCCCTCTGTGCTCGCTACCTCCCCCTCTTTGTGCTTGCTATTTCCCCCTATTTGTGCTCGCTATCTCCCCCTCTGTGCTCGCTACCTCCCCCTCTTTGTGCTTGCTATTTCCCCCTCTTTGTGCTTGCTATTTCCCCCTCTTTGTGCTCGCTATCTCCCACTCTTTGTGCTCGCTATCTCTCCCTCTTCCCCACTTTGTTCTTACTCTCGCCCCTCTTCATGCTCTTTCTCCTCTCCTCTTTCATCCTCTTGATGTTTCCCTCTTGCTTTCTTACTATCCTTATTGTTTCTCTTTTATTCTATCCTGGTCTTGCTCACTCACTCTTGCTCATAGTCACTCGCACTCGTTCTCGCTCTCACACTTGCGCACTCGCCTGCCCCCTCGCACTTGCCCGCCCACCCTTTCGCCTTTGCCTGCCTGCTCGCACTTGCTCACTCTCACTCACTCGCACTTGCTCATGCTCACTCGCTCACCCTCATTCACTTTTTTTGATGGTTTTGAAATTATTTCGACTGGTTAGCCTGAGAAATATATTTTATTTAAATTTAGCTGTGTTTGTCAAATGCACAGCACCAAAGAGAGATTCTTGCAACAGAGGCAGAGAGAAGCTGGAGTGGGCTGAAACCAGAGTTGTGTATGAACTGTGAAATAAATCTATGGCTGGGGAATTGGAACTTGGGAACTTGGAAAATCAGGAATTGGAAAAATGAACAGATTGAAAGTCTGATAAGTGGTTGAACATTCACCACGTCACTGCGCTACATATTTTTTAAAATAATATTTAAAAGACTAGATGCCTTGTGAGTACATGTCCTTTGTTATTAATTCTTCACTGTCCATATTCCAAGATAATGGTTCGCGTGTGGTTTTGATTTAAACAACCACCTGGGTGAGTGAAGAGATTTGGATAGCTCTTAACATTAAGGTCTTGAGAGCCAATGAGTGTAAAGCGAAGTGATCTTGAAGCAACACTGGAATGCAAGGGCGGGGGAAACAGGAGATCCTGTAAGCCCGTTGACCAGCGGTATCGTCTGGCAAGATTCCCAGATACTACTGGACCAGGAATCGAACCAGGTGCACGTTGGTGGGAGGCGAGTTAACCAAGAAATACAGAGGTACTTCGTACCTGATGCTAAAAGTTGCTCATAGACAGCATAGAGTGGAGGAGAGGGCAAGATATTTTAATTTAGCTACCACCAGACTATGCTGGTAGCACTTTACAGTTAGAGACCTGGAGAATCCACAAATAAATTTGTGGACAATCTAGACTTCAACTGTTTGTAAATTTGAGTTTATTTTTCAATTGGATCTCGGTTTGTTCGACATGCTGCGGACGACTTTGAGCTGATAACAACCTTGCAATAAATAAATGACTGAATTCCATGCTCTTTGCTCTGGGATGTAACTAGAGCAATAGCCAACAAAAAGTGAAATGAATTTCTAGAACACAAAATTTTGTGGAGTCTACCTTGCTGCCAAATGAGTTTGGGAAATTTCTGGGTATCTACATACAGAGTCTAAAGGAATAAAGTTACTTTAAAAGTATGTCTCCAGATGGCTAACAGTGTACTGGCACGGCAAGTATGATGCTTGAAGGACAAGTGGCCGGTGGAACACCTGAACCAGGATGATGCAACAAAGGAAGGGTATGGGGGTGCAAAGTGTGGTGGCAGTATTCCTGCCTGTGGTTGGCAGAAAAATGGGCTTACACCCACACATCCAGTAGAAAGAGTAGAGCTATAGCAGCTTGGGATAGGAGACTGTCAGACTACATACAGTGCTCACAGAAAAATATCATGTTTCGCTGTGTTAAATTTGCTGAGACCTGCAAGTAGCAGGTAGACAAATGGCTGCGGTTTGCTGAAAAGCTCAAGGTGCCCAGAAATAAATTATAAAAGTAATGATTTGACAATAAAAACTAGGACAAAGTGACTTACGTTACTATCATGTGCACTTGACTTGCAAAAATACTGTTCTGTCTCTGTTTCTTGCACCAGCCCTACTAACAATTAACTAAGGCATGCCAGACACAATAGAACAAAAGAATTCCTTTACATTAGGAGTAGTTGGACACATTTCAATTTACAGGGAGGGTGGGACCCCATGTGGACTAATGGTTGTTCAGATGTGTTTTGTTTGGTAGGAGGTTACTCAAAAGGCCAGGCTTTCATGTTTGGATGCATTTACAGTCTTTAGTGAAATAAATCTCATTTGGATGTTGATGCAGTGTAGATCAGCCCGTGAAGGAATTATTTGAGGGCATGTTGCTCTAAGGTCTGAAACAGCTCAGTCACATCATCGGCACCACATTTTACCACCGAACTCCAGCCCAAATCAGAAGGGTATGTAGCAGGGACTCGGAGGCAAACACTCACACTCTCACAATGCACTTCAAAACCTTACCTGTTGTGTCTGGACTTTAAGCGTATCTACTGTTGGTATGGCAGCACACATTGAGCTGAATGTAATGACCCTCTTATTTGTGTCACCTAATCTCTTCCATGGGAAGCCAAAGATCTTATCTGTCTCTTTTCCAGGTCATCTGTTCAATGAGAATAGGGTATAAGAGTGGTTTAATGGAGTGTGTGAAGGAGAAAGTGTAGAAAGGAAGGAATGAATGCTTCAACCAGGAATTAGATTCTGGTTGTGTTACGCAGTTTGACTGAGCAATGTATACAGGCTGAAGTCTTGAAACATTACCTGTGCAGTTATTAACATGCTACATAATATGATGAGGCATTATCTTGCACTCAATCTCAGTGAGCAGTTCTAGGTGATGAGCATAGATGAAACTAGCTTGCTGGGGCCTGAAACTCACCTTTTCTAACATTGTGGTCAAGTTTGTGGTAAGGTATCAGCTGGGTGCTTGATGCAATATAACTGCATTAGGCAAAACTGTATATGAATCACTGCAATGTGGCAATAGTGAGCATTAGTCTCTCATCAAAGGCACAACAGTTGTGTTATCTCAAGTGCCTATTCACCCTCACGTTACCAACTTCTGAGTGGGTGTTAAAGCAGTTGTCTACCTGAAGCTTTTTTCAAATGCTAGGCTCAGAAACACAGCAGCAATAAGGGCCAAACTGCCATGTGCATTAAGTGTGCCATCATGCTGCATGCAAGGCTCTGAATTGGCATGCAGTGATTTTGTCATTTGTGTGTACCTCTATCACTTTCAATGGTGATCCTATCATTTCATAGTGGAAAGTCTGTAGCAAGGTTCAATGCAGGCTCCTGTAGTATTTCTGCTTATGTCTCGATAGTATGTTTTAAGACAGCAGTCTGAAAATACATTTTTAACAGTGTTCGAGGTCCCCAAATTAATATTCCGTCAAAAATATGTTTTTTCACATAAGCTGCATGCAGTTGCAGTTCATTAAGTAGGCGCCGGCGTTAACACTTAAAAAGACCACCGGTGATAAATGAGGATGAGTCTGAATTGGTGTAAAGCAGGGAGCTACCAGCAGTATGCCAGCCCAAGGTTAGCAGTATGTGTCGTAACTTTGTTATAGTTGTGACCAAAAGCTAGGTTTTCTAAATTGATATAGTATATCAATTTAATTTCATTTACAAATGTAAACGTTTGAACCCTTTTATAGTATGTAATTTGTCATCAAGTGTTGCTCTTAATTGAATTAAAAAGGTAGCTATATTACTAGTTTTAGGCTTGTGACCTTTTGAATTTTGATTCTGCTTGCATTAAGTGTTAGTGAGATGACTTGCTTTTTGTGGCAGTGCTGATTCAACACCTCCCAGCTTATTACTTAGTGAGTTCAGCTGCGGCTCTCCAAAGAAGTTGGCAAGTCTTCTCGATTCACAGATAGCTGCATCTCGTTCTGAGCTAGTCAGGTTGGAAGAGATTAAGAAATTGCAGGTGAAGTACTCTACTATTGTTAGCATCATGGTTGACTTGATTGAAGAGTGATTTTTACTTACTATTTTGTGCTTTTCTAAATGTTCTACATTGTGCAATAATTTTATTGTGGAATCAGAAAGTATATGTAATGTGTTTGACTAATTGCCACACAAATATGTGCATTGCCAATTAAAAACAAAGAAAACAGTAACTTTTTATGAATGAAAGCTGTACACTGGCTTTTTATCATTTCCTATCTAGCATAGTAATTATTAGGCAATATTTACAATAAATATATTTTGATTTTTTAATAGAGTTAATCTCTTGCTGAAATCACTAATTCAATCTTTTTCTCTCTATTTTAAAAAAAATTTTTATAGGTCAGAATTTTTGAAATAGTGGTTAAAGTTATATACATCTGTTAATGTTCCATGCTCTGAACTTCCTCTTCCCCCAGTGCATACCAAATTCTCTGTTAAAAATTGAATATACTTGTCCATGCACCAAATTTACACATACTGTATTTCAAACAAGTGTTACACATTCTTCAGTGTCAAGTCCAGATTGCTGGTGAACACAGCATGTGATGGAAGTGCGAGAAGGATCTCAATGAGTGAAAAAGTGTTACTGGGATTACTTATTTAGCTAGATGCCCATCTCTTTACCCTTAGTCCCCTAGCTTTTACATAAGGAGAACGCTAGCACTGGTTGCATGTGTCATTAGGAGCAGTGAGCCCCAGAAAGTGGTTGTGAGTTCTACTCTTCAGTAATCTGTGGTAGGTGGTGGGATCCATACTGAATCTTACAATATGAAGTAAGATTGACCTTCATGATAGGTGTCTTATATGAGTTGCTTACTGCCTTGTTTAGATGTATTGTACATACCATAAATCCCTTTATTGGAACATTAGACTGCCTCAAATTTAATCTAGATTTTTAATTCAATCTTGGCTGTTCACTTAAATACCGAATGGCTTGTGGTTCCCCGGTGGAGCTTACACAGTCACCTTTTACAGACCAGCTTGTAACACTAGAATATTTGTGACTTTTTGATGATTATTCCATGTCGCTAAATTTGATTCAAATGCCAAACTTTAATGTCATGTATAAGATGCCTAACATATGTTCAATATGATATGTGTATAATTATTTATTTTGACTGTTGTATTGTGTATACTATGTAAGTTAAATGATTATCTGTGGATTCTTTGCATGAATATTTGTCTATGTAATAAGCACTACTATTGTTTTTCTCAAAAGAATCACGCCTCACCAGCCAGCCTATCATAATTGATTGATTTTCAAACAATAGTCCTCTGGAACAAAAACTTATTCATTCTAATTTGAAATCAGTTAGAGGCCAACACGAAAAAGAAGACAGCCCTGAGTATGGAAATTAATGTATCATATTTAATTAGTGAAAGTTTGATATTTACGATGGTGATCCAGATTTCTTAATGCACTACTGAAATTCTGAGCCTATATATATTTAAAAGAAGTACATCGACATAAGCGATATGATGAGCCCAGAGGGAAGGACCTGGTAAAGAAAGACTTCTTGGATTCTGCTTCAAGCCAGGGACAAAGTGGTGTCTGGTATTCCGAGAGCCATTTCTGCCAGAGGAGGACTACTGGCTATGAATCCCGGTGAGGTTCTGGTTCTCCGTCCACCTCTGCTGTTCTGGCCCACAGAGGACGAGTTTGCTGAGGACCACTAGGAGATGTGCTGTCCATGGTGAGCGGGAGAGCTGTTCCTGGGTTCTACACCAGTGAAGGATGACTCTACAACCTCGGCAGAGTTGTGGTTATTTTCCTCTATCTATACAGCTAAGTTACACTCTTCCCCAGGCAATTGAACTAATTTGTCACCAGCACTTTTAAATTCAATTAGTGGCAGTCAATCAATTGGTATGCAATGTGCAGGCTGGTGTTGACTATGTTTGAGAATTACAATTGCATAAGATTTTATAATTAACGTTTATTCTAACATGCTATATAATTTGATTGTTTCGTTCGTTTGGAAGTATTGTCATCGTGGTTCCTGATAAATGCACTTAGGCATTAAAACAAAAATAATTTAGTTTGTTTCTTTTGATTTGTTTTACTTAAGAATTCTCTGATTGTTTATTAGACTTAGTTGCCTAGTTTTTAATTTAAACTTAGTTTTGTGTGCTATAAACTACAGAGATAATTCAATTCTGGATAAATGTATTGATTTTTGTGACAGCATATATTTTAGCCGAGGCATATCATTAATCTAACCTATCAGAATCACACCCACATACAACTATATTGTATCATTACATTACACATTCATATCTTATATTACATATCACAGAAATAATATTTTATAGCCAATGAGATTGGCCGTAATATTGTAGCGCATTTCATAGGTGTTACAGAATTTTCTTTTGGCATCCCAACGACAGGCTCCCCTTCCTTCTAGGCATGATTATATAGCTCATCAATAAACTGGGCCACCATGCAGGGATCTGAAAAATAAGTGACCAGCTTCTCTGTCATTTACTTCCAGCGGTAATGAATTTGCAGTCTCTCTTTCATCTCTTCTGGGTTTCTCCCTGGCATTTTGCTTAGGCATTCAGTACTCATAGGGCTTTTGGCAGTTGAATCTTTCTCGTACTCAGAAGCGCAGGTAATCTGGAAGTTCTGCTTATCTTTCTGTGTTTTCCCAGCATATTCGGGTAAACACTATTGGTCCATTCTCTTGAGGCTGCACTATTGGTGTAGCTTCTGCTTGCAGAGATCTTCTAGCCTGTTTCAGTTGGCAGGTCAGGTATTTGAAGCATAAGCTTTCCATGTCACAATCTTTATCGACCCACCAAGTTACAAATGGTGATGTACAACGGCACTCTATGCCCGCCATCCGGTAACTCTCAAGGCCCCAATTTGGATGGTTTCACCTACGGTGTTTCTCATGACATGGCAAATGGTGATATTCCAAGCCTTCTGCGTGTCTATATGGCCAACATAGGCAGGTATAATGGAAATTACCACAGTGGGCATATGTAATGTGATACTGCCTGGTGCTGGGGCACTGGTCTGCAGTGCAAGTCTGTCCCTTTTCTGCTTGTTCAGTGAATCGACAGAGGCCATAATTACTGGGTTTGAGGATGCCACAGGATGTTTATCTAGGCTTCCCGAAGTCATCTGTTTGAGCAGATGGATGTGGCTGGTCAGGTTAATCTGAGAGGCTTTCTGGTATTGCAGTTCATCTTACAACATTTCCACAGTGGGCCCACTTTGGGCACCAAGAAAGAAGCTTGACACGTGCTCATCTTGGATAACAAGTTGTTAGGGTGCTGACTGCCCTCCCGGTCCTTACGAGGGGGATGGGAGTCAAACCCCAGGGTAAGTCGGAGCATTAAGCTATCCTTTCAGGGCAGTCTTATTCTCCGCACCACAAGGGATGTCAATAAACGGGACGCCAGCTGATCCAATAAGGGTGAAATGCTTAATCAGATATGAGAGGTGAATGAGTATGGTGGTGAATGATCTGGCGTACACTGATAGGGTTGATCCGCCGCTGCCTCATTGGCTGTCGAGCAGGGATGAAGTTGGCTATGGATTGTTCCAGCTGCGTTTGGAGAACTACTTTGGGAAGGATTCAAAATCTGATTGTCCTTCCGGAAGCCAACGTTATGATGCAGAAGTTGGGGAGTATTTCAGTTCTTAGGTATTGAACCCGAAGAATCCTGCCAGATTTTAATTTCATGATACTTGATTGGTTAGAGTGATCCGGTGTGTCTGTATTAGAGTTTGGTGCCTGTGTAGAGTTTAGTTGGACGGGGTTTCCTCCGAGTCGGATTCGTCGTCTGGTTTACACCAACCTAGTAAGTGCTTTAACAGGGTTTCGTGGTCAGGTCAATGATGCTATAATCATTATGTTCACCCTCGGGTTCACTAAATACCAGTGCACTTGGATTTGAATAGTTAATGAGCTGATTTGATAGTGCTTGTCTTAGCATGGCGTGCCTCTCGCGTCGCCTTGGACGGCTACTGGTACCTCCGTGCTGTTTGCACATTTAGTAGTGAAATACAACAAATAAAATAGAGCTGTCAGCAGGGGTTGCGGATGAGCAGTCCTGGGCAGGGCGAAATTTGCAATCACTCCTGTGGACCTACTGTTCACAAGGGCACCCCTAGTAACTATACCTTGTGTTTCGTATTGGCGGCGGGTGTCCTGGAATCTCAGGGATTGGTCCTTTATCAGGCCCTATCTCCTGAGGGATACAGCACACTACACAGTCGGACAGATGTGAGGTTGATAAGAATTATTGTGCAACTGATTGAATACACAGCACTGCAATTAAAGACAAAATTAATAAAGCACAAAAATGACGCAGGATCTAAAATTAAAATTACGGTAGTTGACACACAATGGGGTTAATGTTTGTAGCGTAATATTTTGTTACGCTTAAAACAACACGTTAACAGAGACCCTGCTATGCGAGTACACACTAAAAGCTAGGTAAAGTAATATTAAAACACTGATAATTATATTAATGGATCTCAATCAACAGGCAAAGGCGAGCTTGGGAAAAATTAATCTAATAAAATTAATTCCTACGAAAATGCCTAATTAATAATAAAACCAATATACTGTATTTACAGTGTGAGCATAACAAGGGGTTCTATCCCGAGGGACGTAAATCGCGCAACGACCTGTTACCGTGGAAGTTAAGGGAAGTTGACTGAGGTAAGGTTCAGTGGGTACAGGTGTGGGATTTACCAATCGTGGAGAGTTGTCCTTGGGCGGTCAGCTGAAGGAAGCCTTGTCCAAACTTGGGCTTGAGTGCTGGCGGCTTTGTGCAATTTGCTGGCTGGAGGTAGTGGTTCGAACCCTGCCCCTGGCTGTTGAAGCAAAGGAGATTGAGCCCTGGCAGGCTGCAGAGGAGAGGTAGAGAGTCTTCCGCAGAGTGTAGGATAGCTCGCAAACCTATACAGCCGGCGAGCCCGGCATCTCTGCTGGACTACGTGGCCGTACTTCTATTTATACGAAAATTGCCCTGTATCCAGAGATTCTCCGGGGGTGGGGGTAGCATAGCCTTCCAACACAGGGACTGGTTTATCTGCTGTGGGAGCGCCACTCAATTTCTTATCCCCTGTGGTGGAGGGGATGACATTTTCATACATCCTGACTGAGGCATGCAGGCCGTGATGTCAGGAGGTCACGGGGGTGCTGCTATCTTGAGGGTTGTTTGGAACTTTTTGGCCAGGCAGGGTAGCATAGTATATTTTAAATAATTAATATTATTTCTTCCTCGGGGTTGCTCTGGCATGTTCCTTCTTGATTGGATGTGGAAGATCATAATTTCAGATGTAAAGTTCAGTTACGTAGTATGGTCTAATATTATTATTTCCAAGTCTCAGCGGCCAATGAATTTGATTTTGCCTCGCACTTGGTGTACTCAGATGGGGCGAAGTCGGCCGTAGAGTGCACCTCTCCTGTGGAAAGGAACTCTTAGCTGGATGCATCCATGTCCCCCCCCCCCCCCACCCCGTTTCTCAACCTGTGGATGATTTGTTGGGAGATTTGCATCAGGAGTGCTCTGGGTGCACGTGCAGTGTATTACCACTCTGTTGTCCCTAACAGGAGCCAGACTGCATAAAGATGTGCAAGACCAGGACTTAGACTGGAGAAATTCCTACAAGTTAGGCTTAAGCGTAGCGGGCACGAGCCTGCGTACCATTTTAGTAGCTCTAACTGGATGGGTTTGGATGGGTTACTGAGCACTGAGCCATAGGTGAGATTTGTGGGAGGCGTATCTGGATGTATAACTTAGACGCCCTATGCGAGAGTGGTCTGTGTTCCCTGCTGATGGTGGGGCTATCCCAGTTGTGCAGATGATGAAGCACCTCCTCTGGTGATCTGCATGTACACACAGTTTCAGCCCCGTAGCTTCCCTAGCCAAGACATCGCAGAGAACCCTGCCACACGCTGTACGATGACGTCTCGGTCAGCCCGATCAGCTGATGTGCTGTCTCCACCATTAGTTTCCCCAAGAAAAAGCGGACATGGTGAACTCGGTTGCAGAAGATTCATAATTCTTAACGTGGTCTACAGCTTCGGTAGGGAACATTCACAGTACAACCAAACGCAGCATCGGATCCCACCAAAAATAAGTCAGCCATATAATGAACACATAAGTTCATTTAAATACAGCAAGAAACATAACGGGTTTGTTTAATCAGCAGGCTTACAGACTCTTTACTGTCACGTATTTTGTTACTTACAAATGCGATCACCATCGGCAGTGAGGTTTGCAAAATTACTACTTCAACAACCCATGCCACAATTGCTACCAAGCACTGCCCACCCGGTCTGTCTAACAGCTTTTCCACCGCCTTACAAGGCACTCACACTGCAGCTTCTCAGAGGCCAGACACAGACTCACTCTCCACGCTGGCAGCTCAACCGCGACTCGCACACATGCCCAACTACGTCACTGCCTAGTCCATACGCTGCCCCGCCAAGCTGCGATTCTCCTAACAAGAAACATGTACAAAATATAAAGAACCAAGTATAAAAGGAAATTATATCAATATAAAAAGTATTATTGACAATACTAAAATTATGGAATACCAATGTGTATTTTATAGAATATATAACAGGCCGGCCTTTAAAAATTATAAAATTATTTCATGACTAACAAATATATATGAAGAATCAGTTATTGCCAACCTTGGCACACTGCAACCAGACACCAGAAAACCATGTGATATAATCGTCGCAGTGTGCTGTGTATTTGAAAAAGGGAATAGCATCAAGAAATTTCTTATCCATATTCATGATCACACATTTTATAAAACAGGTGGTAAAACTTTAAGCCATAGTAAGTAAAAGGTTTTATCAAATAAAAATGCAATAAAAAATAGTACTGTTTATTTGTTGAACCACTGTAATGAACTGTAATGTAAGTCACAGTACTAGCATATTAAGTTTATATTGCATAAAAAGGAAGTTATCGCAACAAAATGTGATTTTAAGCAGTTATAGCAAGAAAAAGTGAGCTTCAGCATTGTGTAGTGTGTATTTTATGTTCAATAAAAAATTTTCACATCTTCACACAGACAATTCCTACAGTGAATTACAGACCAACTGTTGCTAGAAACAAACAAGCAGCTTCAGTACTGTGAGCTTATTAATGTATGGTACGTGTTGCTAACAGTAAATGTTAAGAATCTCCTCCAACATTATCTGAGCAGTGGGCACAGCATCAGACCATAAATGCATGTAAGGAGTATTGCCTATGTGCTAGGCTCAGAATCATTGCAGCCTCATGAAGTTTGTTGGTTGAATCATACCCCATCCTGTATAGTTAGTATTTTCATATGTCCATTAATAGTAATTATAATTCAATATTTGCAATGATGTAATTGTAATTTTGTGTGGTTTTGTTCAAAGAGCTTGTAAAACAAATGATCTCCAACTTGCTGAGTTACTAATGTCTTTACAGTGTGAGAGTGAAGGCTTGAAGAACCAGCTGTCTGCTGTCACAGAAAAGTACAATGCACTTGCAATGCGGCACATCCAGTACAAGGCAAAGCGCAGGGCCCAGGTGGACGAACTGAGGTGTGTATTAAGTAGATTGGATATTATATTGGAAATGTTATAAAAATACAGTTACTTCGGTGCAATTGTGGTTATAATTTTACCAGTTCATCATTTACAAGTGTTCTCAGTCAAGGGTAGACCGATGAGCTCTGATTGTTCCCTCCAGGACATGAGATTTTCTTTTACATTGCCTTATACAGCCCAGCAACTTTTGGGCTTCCAGTTTGATACATTTTTGTATCTGACTCATGCCCTTTTTATTTCCCAATTACGGATTAGTTTCTACACATTGGGCTTACAAGGGTTAAACTTTGACCAATGACAGAGGAGACTAAAGGCCATTATTATCTTTGCAAGACGTGATTTAACAAAAGAAGCTTTGGTCGTTGCCAATTTCATGATACATTGGGGAAATAGACAGGGACCTTAAGATTTCTGCAGTACCTGGCCGGTATACAAGTTAGGCCTTGTGGGCTGCCTGGTCGGTACAAAATCGTTAACCACTGTCACAACCCTTTGCCTTGACTGACACAGTGCCTTAGATTTTGCGGGTAGAGGGGTGCTCCTCCACGGTGGTTGATTCACGCTGCTGGCGGGTGGTTATTCAGACGTCGGTTCTGAAAAGCATGCAGTTGCTACGTCTCGGTTGTCAGCTGTGACTAGATGAGGTAGTACCTGCAGGGGTACTTTTAACAAAGGCCAGTCAAGGCTTAGAGGGACCTCTTCCCTACGTAATATTGTCTCTATGATAAGATGTTCCCTATTAGGTAACTTAATTAGGGGCAGTAACAATGGTTTGGCAGAGGTTGTGGGGTAGGGTGAAATGGTTTTGCTTAAGGCAGTTTCAGAAGAGGGTAGTTTAGCTATCTCACCTGAGTATCCAGACTTGTGACGTGCGATAATATCCTGTTCTCCTAATCGTTCGGTGCTTGCAAGTGGTGGATAGAATGTTGGGCAGCTCATGCTGCTTCCTTGCTGAGGTACCCGGATGTGTTATCCACAGGAGGTCGATCAGGCAGGAGTGGTTCTAGCCCCTTTCCGGCCATGGGAGCAGCGGTGGCGAAATATGGAACACTTGGTCTGGTTAGTTCTCCTAGTGGAGGAGTACCAGATGATTTTGGGTGCTGCCAAAGGTCTACCAGTTGGCAGAGCTTGGTTTGCCTCTTAAGGTGTGTGTATCTATCTTTGTGGTTACTGGTTGACCAACTTCTCCTCAGGGGGATTATGTTTACAAAAATGGGGGTTTGCTCAGTACTAAAAAGAGACTTTAGACTCAGAGAAAATAAGTTAAAGTACGTGTTATAAGAGCACATTGGAAACAAGGTGGTTCTGCACTAACTTATCTAGATTCAACTTAATTTGCAGAAGTTAATCCTGTCATAAAAATCCAGGTGAAGGCAACTTATGCAAAGCTAAATGTATGTGAAATTAACTCTGACAACAAAAGATTCTAAATCGTTAACACATTTGACAGCGCCTAACTACCACGGTGGTTCTGAAGGAACAACTAGGGATGATGACTGCTACCAGAAGGGTAGTTGATGTTGCCGCACACTTCGGTGGGCAGGAGAGGTCCAACAGGGACGTCGACATGACCTGCTACCAAAGGGTTCTGGGTGTTAACCAGGAGGAGGCAGTAGGGAAAAGTTTTCAGGAGCCTTTGGTGTGGTGTAGTCTCACAGAAACTGCTGAATCTGCAGTGGCTGCAGAAAGTGTTGAGCTTCTGGTCGGTGATGTCTTCAGCTGGGTTGAGACCCTTGCTCTTGTGAGCGGTGGGATCTCCAGCTGCCCCATTGGTAGAGACCTGAAAAAATAGCAAATGCAATAAAGCAAAAAATAATGCGAATTTTGACATAAAAAATGAAAAATTGCAATTTTTGAGAATTTCAGCTGTAATTCATGATTTGTACAAAATCCTGTAGTATTTTCGCCAATTATTATTGTTTTACGTCACATAGTTACTTCTTAAGACATATTTTATGTATTTTGGATATTGGAATACGAATGCATGCATAAGTTGGTCAGTAGATTTCTTCGATTTATCACCTTAAACGAAAACATGTTTACTTCCCATCACTTGTATTTACGACCATAGATAACATGAGTGCAAGTGATGCATCACTTTGAGTGAATATTCTACTTTGCAGCCCTGCAAAAGTTTGTTCAGTAAGGAAACACGCCGTTGTAGTGTTCACGTCCACCAAACACCATGTTATCTATGGAATTCATGCGTTGTTTACATTTGTATCATATTATCATCACGTTTTCACCAACAATTCTTTATTTTTTACAAAGCGAGCGATGCGGCATTGAATAATGTGTTATATGCATTCACTTATGTAGAATATATTTGTAAATAAATTTATCACGTATTGTAAACTTGTGTTCGTCCAGTAAACTGTATTTTTATCATACACATTCTCTGTAAATATACGCGGTAAAAAATGAAAATTTTGAAGAAACGAAAATTTTGTCGGCAGGCCTAACGAAAAAATCTGTTGTTGAAAGTTTCGATAGTTTAAAAACGTATAGGCAGATTTCTCTAAATTTTTTTTGCTGTTCGTACAAGTCACTTTTTATAATTTTTTTTAACAGTGCTTTTATAGATGTGTATAAATTGTTTACATTATTCTTTTCATGAAACAGTATGCCCTTGCCAGTGCATTGCGACCGTTTGTTGTTCCACGTGACAGGCAGAATACAAAATCTTGAGTAAAATCTGAACTTGTTTTCAATGTTGTCTGTTGATAAACCGTTGTGTGTATTAAAACCATAATTGTATATTTCTCTGGGAGTTAAGAATTTTTGTACGGAAATAACAATAGATCGAAAACACAGCTTATCAATAGGAATAACATTGCCAATTTCAGGTTTTAAGAATATAGTGACATATCTCATAATTATGTAAGATCTGTATAAAGAGCAGATTAAAATTGGGGCAATTCTCATGCAGAAACCTGAATTTTGTAGCAGAAAATATCAGCTATTTTTGACAAAAATAACACTTTTTTTTTCTTCTTCTTCTTCTCTAAAAAATAACACACATTTTTGAAAAAAAAATAACACCTACTTTTTCAGGTCTCTACCCACTGGTGACACACCGCAATAGCTGCCTCCGGCCCTTGCTAGCAGTGGAGAAACAGAGACTCAAGAACTTATGGTTGCTAGCCCTTTTATACTGATAGTGGCAAGGAGCTTGTAGAGGCTTGGTGATGCAGGGTACGGGGAAAGCCTGCCTCGTTCTCGGGGGTTCAGACATCTTGACTGCTGAGGTGGTGCTATTCATTTATTTCCTCTGTGGGAGGCATTATCCTTTCTTATTGCCTGTGTGTGAGGCACTTGGAGACTGGAGCTGCTGGAGTAGACGGGTGTGCCCTCCTGTGGTGAGCTGTTGTACTAGCTTGACGTGTGACCAACCAGGTTGATAGTCATGACAGTCGAGGATTCTGTCCGCTAGACCAAAAGCAGGGTGATTGAGTTAGCTAGGCGTTGAGAGGCGAGGAGTGTTGGCTAGTACTCACTTACTCCTACTTCTTGGGTACCGTGTTGGTGGTGTACTTGGTCCAGTTGTAATGAGCCTGATTCACATATTGGTTGCAGTTCCACAGGTGAGATCAGAGACGTGGAGCCGTTTGGGTCATCAATGCTGCCACTGGATGGGCGTCCACACAGGAATGGATGGCGAATCTCAAGCCACGGTATATCCCGGCACTGGAAGCAGTGCTGTGGTAGTTTGGGAAGCAATAGATGGCTGGCTTATGGGTGTGTGAAAATATGACGGACCCCTGAAGGGTGCCCGTGGCTGAAGTTAATTCTGTAGTTATAAATTCCCCAGTCCTCGTCAAAGGTGTACGTGGTAACCTGTATCTAGTGGATAAACAGATAGATACTGTAATAAAGAAAAGCTAAGAAGTATGAAACAACAGTATGTTTATTGAAGTCTCAATAAACATGCGACGCATGCTACCTCCTACCAGGCTATTGAGTGGTGAAGGTTACTATGCAGGCTAGTTGTAGGCGAACTGGTTCTAATGGAGAATGGGATTTAATAAAGAACTTGACGAGAAAATATATAATACTACTAAACTGTCTAAAGATGTCTTTAGGAGACAAAGTGAATTTTAACGTGTTGGTAAGCGCGTTCGCTAGTTGTCGGGTTGACTGGTTGTCGACGGTGAAATAGCCACAGGGGGCGTACTCAATGCTTCAAAGATCTTAGGGCGGTCCCATCACTGGCAGCAATGCTGTGGGATAACACAAGAGATGGAACAAGAATGACTGCTCGTGCCTGGCAGCGTCCGAACTTATATAGTGAAATCTTGTAGGCTGCCAGCACGTGGTGTGGGGGAGGCGTGGCATCCTCCTGCCCTGGTTGCCGTGAGAATACTCTGGTCAGCGATTCTGCTTCGTGCCTCGTCGGAGTCGCTCGGCCTTGCCCGAGGTCTGAGCAGCTTGTAGGCTCCAAGCCCGGGGAAGGGGGGCGGCGCACCAGCCGGGTTACGTATCCTCTAGGTGACAAGGAATCGCTCATAGTTCCTGCTGCCTGTAGGGTAGGCAGCGTGTTTCTCACGTCTGCACCGGCCTACATTTCATGTGTGTGCGCTTGACCAGCATAGCGCTGGTGGGTAGTATAAGGGAATCGAACATAAAAACCTGAAAGAAAAATTATATGAAACAATGGCACATCAAAATGAGGGGTTTAAAGTAAGAATAATATGTACAAGCCTTACTCGGAGAAGGCGGGGTAATGCCACTTCTGTCCTGGAGCTTGCTGCAGTGAGCTAAGAAAGAAAAAGGAAAATATTTCCAGGGAACCTTTGTGTCTCTCAGCAAGCTAAATATTTACGTGTGACAGATTGGGAGGTGGCCAACCGCAGGCCCTTCAATACCTGGGTTGACCGGCTAAACGAATACAAAGCGAGTACACTACATGCATTAACACTGCAAATTGTGCGCATGTTGGTCATAGGATACAATACACAGAAATACTCAAAATGGAAGTTAAAATATCTTGCACCATATTTGGGGACCTTTAACGCTCACAGTCTTTGGTTTTATACTGAGTTGGTGCACAAGATGTTGAAAAAAAAATATACAGACAACTATAAGCATATACATAAAAATACCCTCCTACAAAATGGCATTCTTTCTTGTAGACAATCTTCACATATACCCTTTCAAAACGTGTTATGATATTTAATTGTGTGCTTACACGTCAATTCACATTTATTGCTGAAAAGCATAAAAAAACTAACCTTACTATCTCTTGCGGGAGTCCATCTTATATCGTAGGGCTAACAGCTAATAAGTACACTGTGTAACTTCGTTTGGAATGTATAAGGTAAGTTCCTAAGGAATGTTCACTTTTGAAAGTGCTGAAAACACATTCTTACACGACGGCATTCTTCATGGAAGTGGTCTTCACATAAACACTTTCAAAAGTATTGTGACATTTATAGGTTTACCTACACATCAAGTCAGATTTATGGATGATCATTATAAAAATATAAAAAGCTAAAATGTCATTGTAATGTTGAAGTCTCTGTCTTCAACTTAATCACTGGCACTGTGGTGAGCGTCTTTATGTGATTCACTTTTGGTAGCCATTACTGTGATTGTGGTGAGCGTTCATTCGTAATGCCACCTATTTAAGTGGACTGTCTGTCTGCCACTGAAATACTTGAACAGTGAGGTGTACAATGTCAATCAAAAGTTACTGACGTACAGCTTTTTACGGCTGAAAAAATTTAACTAGCTCATAGTTGAGTGACTAATTACTGGTTCATTTACCTCCTTGTTTCTTTATATTTTAACTGTACTGGATACTATTGAATTTTAATTTAGCCTAAATGTGATTGTTCTGCTTTTGTCACTATCTTTGACTTGCAGCTAAATTAACTGTGGTGCATGTAACCGGACTATAACGAGTCGTTTTGCCATGTGCACGTAGTAGCGGTTTACGGTTACTGCACTGTTTTTAAACTTTGCGCACTTACTGGTGATCTTTGGTTTCACCTTCAACAGACCTCCCTTTTGGACGAAGGGCAGTATGCAGAGGGTATGGCTGTGGGTCTCTATGGCGATTCCCGGTACCGGCCAGACGTGTGGGCAGCTTTGGCAGTACGGGGGGGCATCGGGCGTCGTGGAGCAGCCTGGAGCGTCGCGGCGTCTGCTTATACCGCAACAAAGTGGGAGGGCACTCGTTCAAAGGACGTTGAGGCAGTGCAGGTGAGTGTCAAGCCTTTCACACTGACTGCACGGGTTCCTACCCGTAGGGCAGGATGTTTCTCTGATGGGGCAGCACAGCTCGTCATGGTACTAAGTCATGGCCGGCATTGACGGTCTCGGTGGCCAGTTCCTGGGGCGAGGCAGGAGGCAGGGGAAGGGAGATTAACCTCGACCTCCTCTGCAGGTGATGGCGGGGCGGAGCTCTTCCAACGTGGCAGCCCGACGTCTGGGTCTGCGGGTATTCCTGCGTTGCAGGACCTGGGGATGGAGCACGTCTGTTGCAGCTCGACGCTCTGGGTAGCAGTTTCCTGTGTAACAAAAGGCTGGGATGGAATACTCTTGTCCAAGCTTTACATCCTAGCTGGCGGGAGTTCCTGTTTGGCAGGTACTTGAGGCAGAGCACTTCCGGTGTGGCAGCTCGACGTGTTGGTAAGCAGGTTGTCCTGTATGGCAGGTTGTTCCTGGGACGGAGCACTCTTGTCTGAGCTCGACGTCCAGGGAGGCGGGAGTTCCTGCGTGGCAGGTTCTGGAGGCGGAGCACTTCCGGTGTGGCACTCGACGTTTTGGTAGGCGGGTGTTCCTGCATGGCAGGTTCTTCCTCGTTGAAGCAGGTATGGCCTTGACTTATGGCTTCGGAGTTGTACTAGGTGGTGACGTAGGCACTGGTACAATTCCTACCCCTCTTGCGAAGGAGCCTCTGATCGTTCGTTAATTCTGCTTGATCGGCAGGGTGTCTCAGAGGGTTCTCGGTCATGTGGGCTCCGCCATGACACTTCGAAGCATCCAGAAGGTACTGTACCGCGTTCGGCTGCGATTTTCTCAGCATAGCTGCATGGCATTGAGGGCATTGATCTGACGGAAAATGCACCTTGGCGTCGTTCTTCCTCGGGCTTCCATGGGGCGATGTAACTGGGAGCCCTGTTAACGATGAGCGGCATCGGCACAGGTCTTGGCATGGATCCGAGTTCACTATCGGGAGCAACCCTCTTGGGTGGTGGTTCGTCTTCATCTTCGGACTGGCCAGGAGAGTCTCCTTCGGCGTCTTCGTCCCCAAGTGTCGGCAAGTTCCCTGGGTGGGGTCGTATCTGGCCTCAGGTAGCCTTTCGTATTTGTCCTCGTATATCTTCGGCACAGTAGACATTGTCTCGTTTGCCTACTATACGGTACAGTCCCTCCCACTTGTCAGCAAGGCCAGCACTGAATTGGCTGCTTGCTTTGCTCAGAGGGTGACTTCGCAGAAGGACGGCTTCCCCTAGGTTAAATTCTCGTACCCCAGTTTTAGGTTGTGGGTATTTCTTGAGAATGTATGCAGTTTGGGCTCGCTGGGCATGTGTGGTGCGGGCTAAGGCTGCTAGTTGGATGTCCTCGGGTTGAGGCATGTCTGTTGGCTTGCTTTCCCACTACCAGTCGCCTGGTCGGTGTAATGTTTGTCCCAGGAGTAAGACACTCGGACTGGTATCGACAGCTTCATTAGTGCGGCATTGAAGGGCAAACAGTAGGGAGGGAATGTGTTTATCCCAATGTTTGTGATAATTACCTACACTGATACGGAGGCACTTCTTGATCTCCTGGTTCCTCCGTTCAGTGGGGTTGGCTTGGAGATTGTAGGGGTGAGTGGTCCAGTTTTCTACCCCTCCACTTCTGAAAGGTGGTTTGCCATTGATGACTCTTAAACTGTGTGCCATTATCTGTCAGTATGGCTTTTGGAAATGCCTCTACCCATCTTGAAAATTGATCTATTACCACGAGTAGGTAGAGGTTCCCTTTAGTGCTCCATGGATACGGGCCCATCAGATCGGCGGCGATGTGGGTTCGTGCCGTCTTGGGTTTCCGTTGTTTTGGGGTGGGAGGGGTAACTGGGTATGCTTTGCCGCTGTAATACGTGACGCAGTTGCTAACGTACTGCCGGACATTGGGGCTTATCACGTCCCAATTATAACGGGTTTTAATGCCCACCAGGGTTTCCCTAGTACCCGGGTGACCAGCTTGGGGATGGTCGTGGTGGTGCCGGCATATATCGCTGCGTAGGTGTGGCGGAACCCAGATTTTCCAAGGCCTATTGGGCTGTCCAGTACTAATCCACACAACGTCATCCCATATTTTGAATCGCTGGGGCTGTTCCCGTAGTAGGCGTCGGATGTCTGGGTCCTCATGCTGGCTTAAGGTTATTTGTTGGCGGGTTATTTGCAGTTGAAGATGATGGATTTGTTCCTTCGGACTTCTTTCGCTCTAAAGGGGGGGGACATTTTCTCCTCCTCTTCCTCCTCAGCTTTCCTCCTCAGCTTTCCTCTCAGTTGTTGGGAAACATGACAGAGAGTCTGGCAGGTCATTCTTCTTTCCTGGGCAATGCTGTACCTCGAAGTTGAACTCTGTAAGGAACATGTCCCACCGGCCAAGCTTGGCCTTCAAATTCCAGGACTCATGTAGCCATTGGAGGGCTTTGGAATTGGTCCATAGAATGAAGTGTTGAACTTCGAGATAATACCTGTATTTCTTCACATCTCAAATAACGGCCAGACACTCTTACTCATTAATGTGGTAGTGCTGCTCTGTTTCATTTAAACGGGTAGATGTGGGTGTCCTATGTCTTGCTGGTACAGCACTGTGCCCAGGCAGTTTTGACACACGTCCATTTGCAGTATTAGGGGTTTGTCCCCTTGTGGTCAATGGAGTTGGTGGATATTCTTGAAGCTCTTCAAGTTGGAAAACACTTGTGGTTGTTCCGGACCCCATCGCCAATGTGAGTCTTTCTCGGGAGTGGATGTAGTTGTGCCATATATGTTGCAATATTTGGAACGAAGTTTCGTAGCCAGTTACACAGACCCAGGTACCATTGTAGTTGACGCTTATTTGAAGGTTCTTCCGCTTCTTCTATCGCTCGTATCAAACTGTGTTGCAGGAAGTTTTCCTCAGGTGCTATGACGTGTCCCAGATAATCTATTGAAGACTTACCGAAGAATCTTTTCGACAGCTTGCAAGTCATTCCATGTAATTTGAGCCTTTTCAATACTTGTTGCAGATAGCCTAGGTGTTTTTCCCAGCTGTTGGAATATGTTATTACATCATCGAGATAAGTGAAGCAGAACTCGCTAATGTAACCGGTTAATACTTCAGCCGACATTAATAGTTGAAATGTCGCTGGGGCGTTTTTCAAGCCGAAAGGCATGACTCAAAATTGGAGGATTTCGCCCTCTGGTGTTGTATAGGCCGTATATTTGCGACTGTCCGGGTGGACCACAATCTGCCAATAGCCAGACTGCATGCTGAATATTTTGGCCTTGCCAATGTCTCGTAGTGTATGAGACAAGTCTATAGCTGGAGGAGCGATCGGATGGGTAACTTCATTCAACGACTTGTAGTTTACGCAAAATCGCAATTTCCCATATTTTTTTTGGCACAAGTACCACGTGTGAGTTATGTGGGGAATTCGATGACTCTACGATTCCCTGGTCCTTCATATCATTGAACTGCTCCATGATGAGGTCACGGTGATGAGCTGACACTCACTATGGACGGTTGTAGACTGGTACGTCAGTGGTAGGCCATATTTCATACTGTGTGGAACGTGTCTGTCGTAGCAGTCCTCCTTGTCGGAATGCCTGGGCGTGCTCATCTAGTATGGCCTTTAATTAGGAAAATTCTGGTTTGTTGAGTTCGTGGTTAATGCTCATCGAGTCGATGGGCGTTGGCGGGATGTCGTCTGAGTTCTGATCCCAGTTTACAGTAATTTGGTTTGTTTCTCCCAGAAAGGCTCTTCATTGTCCGTGATTTAAATGTATTGATTGTGGATGAGCCATGGGCACCCTAGAATCATCGATTCGGACATGGTTGGTGACAAAATGAATTCTGTCTGTGTTGCAATACTTTGAATGTTTATATTCAGAGTAATGCGGCCTGTTACATCCAGGGTGGATTCAGGTTGCGCCATTCTTACTATGTATTTTAGTTTGTGGTCTTAGTTCAGCGAGCTGGTCTGATGTTAACAAATTCTTTCTGATAAAATTTCCGGTGGCGGCCGAGTCAAAAAGGGTGAGTACCCTATTATTTACCGACACCTCTATGTGGGGGGCTACGGGAATCGGTACTTCCTCACTTAATCCCTGGTAGATGGGCCCTTGTACACCGGAGGAGGTGGCCCGCTTCGTACCCCGGAATCGGCGTTTTCCGGCTTGGTTCTGGGTGTTGGATTCCCATCTGGTTGAGTTCGGTTATTTGACTACGTTTTGTTGACTCGGTTTGGTGGAACGGCAGCTCCTTCTGGTTTCCGAGGGCAGCTCTTGTTTCAGTGGTTTTCTGGACAGAACCAACATTTAGGTACAAACACCATCCAAGGGGTTGTGGTTGGTACACCTTTAGGAGGCGCAACGGGGTGTGCTTGTATCTCTGACAGCTTTGGTGGATACTGGTTTTTCGAGACTTACCTATCTGCGAAGTTTTGCTCAGCTTCTCGGGCTCGATTAACAAATTCATCCAATGTTGTGGGTCTTACTGTCAACAGTACATTCCAGAGATTTGGTAGTAACAGACCGATGGAACAAATGGCGGTAGCCTTGTCGATGCCGGGAAACACACGTTGTAACATTTGTTCTTTTCTTCGTGTGAAGATTTCGGTACCTGGGTCTAGCTATAAAACTGTGTCGTTAGCCTAGCCAACACCTCCTCGCCCTTCAATTCAGCAGCTATCCGGTTACTGAACTGTTTCCAGTTCGTTAAAAATTCTTCGCATCTTTCCCACCATGTGAGGGCGAGGCCCTTCATGTGCAGTTGGGCCCACTCAACCCATTGTTTCGGTGGCAGGTCCGTTTCTTTGAACTCTTTTTCGCATTCCTGCATAATGCGACTGGGTCTTCATGTGGGCGACCTGCAAAGTCAGTTATTTGTATATCATCATCCCTGCTGGTAGGTGGATGGCCAGGTGCTGTTGCAGGTTGGATATATATCCGGGAAGGCTTAGATCTGCGGGAATGAGAGATGTTTCCTTCTCCCCCTCTCGCATTAGTAGGCCACCCCGGGCATTGATACTCGTTCATCGGACTACCCTATGCATAGGTGGTGATAAGGTTCACTGCATGTTGTGCACCATATGCACCTTATACAGTTTTTTGCCTCCTCCAGGGCCTGTTATTTCATTTTGGCTTGCTTACCAGGCTCTGTAAAGTCTCCACTGATCCCCCACGCTATGCGGGCTGATCAGAGACGTGGAGCTGTTTGAGTCACCAATGCTGCCACTGGATGTGCGTCCACACATGCAAATGGTAATCTTAATTTTACTTATGGCAAATTGAGTTGAGTGATTTGGGTGGCTGTTAACACCAAGGTCTTGATAGCCAATTAGTATGAAGTGAGGCAAGTATAGGGCAGCGCTGGAATGCATGGAAGGGGGAAACAGAGATCCCCAAGAAAACCCACCGACCAGCACCATCGTCTGGCATGATTCTCACATGCAAAAAGGAGGAGGGGGGGGGGGGACAACTTTGCCAAGAATCGAACCTGGTTCGCCTAGGTGGAATGTGAGTAGTCTGACCACTACACATTTGGTGAATTAATACAGAATGATAATGAAAGTAAATCTTAAGTATGGCTTTCAAAAGTACTGAGTTTACTCTGAACATCGTATAGGTAACATAGCTAGAATGAAAGATAAATCTCAGAGCTTTTGAGTCTCTCTAATATTATTCAAGAACAAAAGTTTACAATATCAAACACTTTATGCCCAAACGGAGAGGAGGTGGGTAACATGCCTAGGGAGAATTGATAGTGCCACATGGGGAAAGGAGTGAGTTATGGTTGCAGCCTCCCCCCACCACCACTTTGGGAGGGGGTGGGGTTTTTGTGCCCCAGGCTTAAGGTTGGTGTATACCATAAAAGTTGAGTTTGGACATATCATAATTATTATGTAGTGAGCTGGAACCAAATTTCTGCACACCTTTGGACCTTCCTCTGTTGAACTCCCACTCCCCCCAACCCATCCACCCAGGGAGCAGATGCAAAGACCGGGGACGTTTGTTTGTCACCTTCTTTTCGACCTTGAAGGCTCGTTTTTCAGTGGATCCTCGTGGGACTTGAGGAAGGGTTGTCTTTCTGTACCCCACCCTCCCTCAATGGGAAGTTAGGCCCTTCGGACCTACCACCCCCTCAAAATTTCTCTCCCTACCCCATTTTGTAACTCCAGAGAGTGCTATATGGCTAATTTTTTATCGTATTTTGTTGAAACTTGGTACTTCCCTTTATTTTTAACTCTCTACCCCCCCCCCCCCCCCCCCTTCTCAACAGGTTAGGCCCTTTGAATAACTTCCCCTACCAGGGCAGGAGTTTTTGTGCATCATATATTTTCCACCTTTTCTGCCTGGAAGGTGCGTTTTGCAACCAATTTTCGTGGGATTGGGGAGGGTTGCCTTTCTATACCCCACTCTCCCCCAATTGGAAGTTACACCCTTCAAACCTTCACAACCCCCCCACAAAATTTTTTCCCCCTCCTGCAATTTTTCTCCTTCTGCAGATGCTATATGGCACATTTTTATAGTATTTTTGTTGGAATTTGGTATTTTCTTTTCTTTTAAACCCTCTATTCCCTCTAAAACAGGTTAGGCCCTTTTGGATAACTTCGCCTACCATAAGTGGGTACCATAATATGGACAATAATTATGTTACAAAGCCATTTAGGCCCATTTTTCATGTACCATAGTTATGGTACTTGGTACCATAGTTTTGGTATTTCATACGATAATTTCGAAATTCGTACCATAATAACATATGCACCTCCCCAGCTTTCCAATAAGCTATCGTAGGTTCATGTTGGTCCAATATACTGCCCACAATTGTTAAATATACTATAAAAGTACCACATTTTTAATGTTATTCCCGTTGCAACTAAAGGTCTGTATGTGTAAGCGCCGATAGGTGTGAGCGAGCACGTGCCGGAGTTCCCAGATGACACTTTACCATAAATACTATTTCTTACAATTATCTGCTTCACCAATGGTGGCTTAGCCCGCAGATTCCGCAGGTCCATGTCCTGGTATGTCAAAGTGCAACCATAATAAATTTGGTGCTGGTATCAATCTCCTTTCATAAAGCAGGGATTAGAACTCTATTTGTGCATTTAAAAATGTAACTCTGAGGAATTTTTGAGTTCTATACAGATTAGTAATCCACCGTACATGATAAATTAAATGAATTTATTATATTATTATTCTACACACTACCCTCATCAAGAAATTAATGCATAATTTTCATTGGATCACATTTTCAGTTGTGGAACATGTGCATCCATGCACAAAAATAATTTTCAGAACTGTACTGAACACTATTCATATGCTCGTACTTGCAAACCACTTGGAAAAAGCTGTTCTTTTCTGTGTCTTTGTTTAATAATGTGTTGAAATTAAAGTTACAGGTCAATCTTTACTTGTGTGAAAATGTCACGTGTATGGTGCCCAGGAGCCGGCTAGATGCAGAGGTCAGCTCATTGCAGTGCCAAGTGGATAGCCTCCAGTCGCAGCTGACGGTTCAGAGGAAGGTGCTGATGGCAGAGGAGGGCTTCCGGGAGAGAGTGGAGACTGACTATCGCCAGCTGCAGGAAGAGAAGCGGTCCCTCATGATCAGGTGTGCAATCAAATTGAACATATATGATAGGGCACTATTAAATCAGACAAAAGTTTTCATTGATGAAGAAATCAATAAAACTAAGAATATAACTCTGATATTCTGTTATCAGTGTAATCCACGTTATCAACTCAGCATTTAGTAAGTTTTCAGCATGTTATGCAACTTTAATTATGAAACCACACCTTGAATTATGAAACTTATATAATAAATATTTGCCGTATTTTCCAAGGAATTATAAAAATTTAGAAATTTTTTAGTAATAAATTAAAGAGAACTACTGTGCTTTGCTTTGCTTTGCATCTACCAAAGTGGTTGACATGTAGTGGGGGATTTCAGAACCTGCAGAATAATTATAAACCACTCACATTTGTCTTCAAGTAGACAGTGATGGAAGATATTTTTACTAGGAAAATTAATTTGAAATTGTATTGTTTAGTTTCCCAGTACAAAATCCTCACCAAAATACTGTAGTATTTAATTTAGACATATCCATAAATCTCAGAAAAGAGTGGTGTCAGGAAGCTGAAAGTGGTGAAATATTGTCATGGAACATTGTCACTTCCAAAACGAAATTTATTGTACTTGCACACAACTAATAAGATTGTTACATGTATTTTGTATTTGACGTGCTACCTGGGTGTTACGGATGTCAAGCTTCTTTCGTCCTTTGTGTATGTGCCTGTTGACAGACTGTGAGTACTTGAATTACTGTCCTTTTATATACGTATTTTTGGTAGCCTGGTGGCCTGCTTACTAACCTTAACATAAATCTAACTTTACTTAACTTTAACTTAACTTAAGACTACATGATGCGCTACTTATATGCCAGTAGTTGACGCTGGCCGCCACCCAGCAGCCTTGTGGAGCTTGTCTATCATTAAACTGTCGCCAACACTCATAGTGCACACACCTGATGTCAACCCAGGACTCTTCTCCCAGTGAGGAGCCGCATAATGAAGGAGAATATACCATTCCCCACATAACTCTATCTCCAGGGGCAGGCTGACGTCCTGCCTCGAGCAGCACCGCACCTAACACGAATGGACAACGATGTTAACAATTCCAAACACACATCCTTTCTTTACGAAAGCTGTCTATGAACTCCACTACTTAAAAATGGTCCTAAAGCTGTGGCAAGGGGTTCACCTTAGGCACATGCTATTTGCTTGCACGTCCCTTCTGTTTCACTGCAATTATGAACTCCCCTGAAACTTACTAACACTGGAACATTGCATGCGCTCGCACGACAGATGACACAGTAAGATTTTGGTCATTCAACCAGAGACAGACTCTGCCTTTCATCTACCTGTTTCGTAACAGCTGCCTCCTTTTACAGACCAAAAACTGTTCAATTCACAAACGAAGTGTAGCGAACCCCAGGACGATGATACACTTCTGTGAACAGTTCAGTACAAGCCAGCGATGTTGACCTCGTATTAAGTCAAATATTGAATAACTGTCACTAGTCACCTACTGCTCCTAATCTATGCTTGCACTGTTAACGCTTGCTCAGAGTTAATTTCAGTTTCCAGGCAGCAGTGGAGTGATACAGTACTGCTTTGTTCTTAAAATTGCTTGGGTACTTTGTTTACACACATTGTTAACAGTCAATATATGTGAAACTTGGGAGTATTACGAATTTGAGTAAATTGTCAGACAGCCCATTTTCATTCACAATAATAAAATATTTTACAATTAAAAGTGGTATTTGCTCATTAAAACGGCAAGATTCGGTAGTTTACAGTAGTATATACCTACAAAGAGGCTACCATATTTACTTGTGTATAGCATGCACTCATGTATAGTGCGCACCATGATTTTTGCAACGAGTTCCAGGGAAAATCTTTTTAAACTAAAATTGCACCAAAAAAATTGTGGCGCCCTGTTATTAAGTATGGAACAAATTATTCTTTTTTACATTAATGTGTGGTGATTGTGATATGTTTGGGAAAAAAACTTTAATTAAATAACTTGGGTGCAAAAAGCCAAAGTAAAAACAATTTCTGAAACCTCATGCTCCTACTACTCAACATTTCCAGCTTCGTTTTTCTTTTTTACCCTTTCTCCTTTCAGCAGTGACCGGCTCTTTTTTTTTTTTTTTGCCACGTTAGAATGTCACACTGCCCTTATCTAAAAAAAAAAAAAAAGGCCTCCTTCTCCCCCACCCCTATCTGCGAGTGAACATGGCTCGCTAACCTCTAACCATAGAAACAAAGAGGGATGATGGAATTATCGACCAGCAACATCTGGGTGTTATTACAAGGTGGTGGGGGGTCATAAACATGTGGCAGCTCTGGTTTTGTGGCATGACGGGATGCCATTAGTTTGGGGGGGAGGGGGGGGGTTTGACCTGCACATAAGTGAAGGGTTGCTAAGTGAGAAAGAGAGAGAAGGGAGAGGAGTGAAGTAAGAGCAACAGATGAGACAACAGTTAGTACTGCCACTTCCCTCAACATTCCCGGGCAATTTATGACTACCACTCCCCCTACCTTTTTTTTTCCCCCCGTGTATAGTGTACACCCCAGAAATTTTTTCCTTTATTTTGGGGAAAAGAGGTGCGTTATACACGATTAAATACTGTATTTATAAATTAACAGAGGTACAGAGTGTGACTGGTTAACAAACATATCATAGTAACTTGATGTGTGCCGTCTTTATTAACCTAATAAAACTACTTTGCCTCATCACTGTGCACCTCCCAGTCTTACCCGGCAGGGTTAGAACTGACACCACCAAATTGTACTGTTCACCCAATGGTCAAGATGCATATTACAGTGCGCCAAGGGATGGCACCACCAGTATTAACGCTGACACATGCAACATCAGTAGGAATCCCAGCCAGCAGACGACATCACGCAGCACAGATGTCACACCACCCGCCACTCTCCAGCCCAGACGAGGGCAAGCCGGCAGAGTATATATACATGCGCGCAGCTCATAACGTTAGTTCATGCTCCTTCACCACTCTGTACAGTGCCAAAGGAAGTATCTTCAGTAGCTTGCTCCATCACCACATGTGCTGGGGCTCTCTACTGACACACAGCTCTCAACAATCCCGTATGAGCTCTTCAGCAACCTTGCCAACAGCTCCTAGACCTTCAAGGGGTTCTTCAGCAGCTACACCAGAGGCTTCTGGTCTTACCAGAGACTCTGCAGCCTAGGAATCTCCTACCTCTCTTTAGGTGCCCACCTTTCTGGTGAATGCTACCACCACTGCCCGTCTGGTAGTGGCAGTGACTGCTACCACCACTGCCCTTCTGGTAGTGGCCTCTGGAAGTCCCTTGTGGACATTGGTGATATTATACCGTATTTACCTGAAAGGAAGGCGACCCCTGTGAAGTGCTGAAAACATTATTTAGGTTGAAAGCATTTTTTGCATGAATTTATGACAATCCCTTCAAGAAGAAATGCTATTATATGAATAAGGTGATATATTCATTTACTTTTAAAGGAAAGCTAATCACAATGAAATAGGTGTGTGTAACCTGGCTGTATGGTAGCAGCATCTTTCTTACACTGTAAAACTTTCGTGGGTGTTATACATGTATATTCGTGACTTGAGCCATTTAGCTTCCCAGCAAAGCCTTCCTCTTTACTAATGGGCGACATCAGATAAGGAGACCCTTGTCAAAGTGTACAAGTACAGTCTCATTACTACAAAAATACGTACAACCATAGGACACACGGTATTTATGCATGAAAAGCCTTTGTCAAAATCTCTGTCTCATGGCACACCAATTTTGGAGGACTAACTGCTGAGTAAAAAATTATGAATAGAAGCCCGCAGTAATTTTGTGCATGTAACACAAACTTAAATACTGAACTAGCAGTTTCGCACATTCATGGTATTTGTGCCTAGGTTTTGAGTTGGATGACCCCAAATTGTAGACGAAGCCATATTTTTTCTATTTCTTTTCTGTCAAAAAACCTCGTCTTCCTTTCGGGTAAATACGGGTTAGGAAGAGTGGTTTTCATAACCACCTAGCCGAAACTATCTTGTCCAGCTTATAACCAGGTCACCTTCATCTGTCAATCGTAGATTACTTCTGATCAACTTGTTTGATTAGAAGATACTATGGGCCACCGGGATTATTCTTACCGGAATAAACACGTTTGTAACCAAACCATAAGTACTATTTTAAAAGAGTATTTTTGTTATTTCCAGGTAGACACCATGTACATCCGGGTTAAACAGGAGACCATGTAATACCGTATTTACTTGTGTGTATTGCGCACTCGTGTATAGTGCGCACCATAATTTTTGCAACAAGTCCCAGATAGGGAGCAGTTGTTAGCTCTATTTCTCTCGCTCTTCCTGTCAACTTCTCGATGGTCTGTGGCCGCGGGATTAGGAGGAGGTTTCTGAATGAAGGCATGAGGGTGCAGGCGATGCCCCTAACCCTTTGTCCTTCTCTTTGCTATGGATAGATTCTTTTGTGCACCTGCTCCTTTTGGCGGTTGAATAATTTGACTACTTCATTGGTGCTTGGGTTCGCGAGTGGAAGTCCGTGATCAAACCCGACAGGACCTTGTCACCCGTGAAATGTGTGGAGAGTTGGGTTCTGAACTGGGGCCATCCCTCAATGAATTTCCCATTCTTTTCCCCACAATTTCCGTTCTTGTCCGCCCAGATGGTGGCATGCCCTACCTATCCACTGTTTTGGAGGTATACTGTGTTCCCTCATCTCCTTTTCACACTCCAATAAGAAGACCTCTGGGTTTTCATACGGCCTACCATTGCATTCGGGTAACGTAATTTCAGTATGCATACCGGAAGTCACGGGACTAGCCCGTGGTACAGGATTCAAAGGTCTATGGGTGTGCTCTCTTCTACACATCTCACACTGGTATACCTGTCCAAGGTTAATCGTCCTCTCGTCTGGCCACCTGATACATTTATGGTGGTATTCCCGGTTGCATAGTATACAATGTACCATATGGTACCCTTGGCCGTTACACTCAGGCCATTGGCATATTCTAACCTGTGCCTGCCTACATGATCGGCATATGAACTCTAGGCCGTCCATGAATCTAGTGTAGTTGTCCCACCCTTGACAGACATAATGATATTGCCTGCGGCAATATGTGCACTGGAGTATATTGACACCTGCACCGGTACATCCTTGTACAGGGCACCTCGTGTCTGGATTTCCCTAGTAGTTAACTTCATCTCAAATGGGGGCTCTTCCCATATACTAACTGATTAAACTAGCTTGCTTGTATCCTAGCAGTCGGGGCTCAGCTCTCCTGGGGAGTATCTTGTACAGTCACTCCGAAGCGATGAGTGTGAGATGACTAGCTAGTGTCAGAGCGTTTCCGCAGATATGCCCAGACGTACACACCTTAGGAGTCCCGGTTTTATGCAAACTGTAACCTTATACAAGCTTCAGGAAACCTAAGGGGTTTGGTCCACTCACACGTATTCTGCAGTGGTAGCTTAGTGTTTTGAGCTGCCCATTACCAGTGAATACTCTCAATTTAAAAAATAATTAAATAAATTTTAATGAATAAAAGGCGTAAGAAATAACTACCTCACCAATGATTAAATTTTTTCATAGTGTGTTTGCGATTGCCATTGCTAGCAGGTAAGGCAAGAGGGTTGATATTTTGTTCGGGAGCTGTTGGTGAAGACCCTCTGGAAGGTCTTGAAGGTGTTGGCGCAGTCGCTGAAGAGCTTCTGGTGGATCACAAGGATATGATGACCACTGGCGAGCTCTAGCTCCGGGAGTGGTAGACAGAACAAACACTGAGGGTAGTGTCATCACATGTACAAAGATGTGGCTGCCTGTGAGGTGAAGGGTGAGTTGAGTTAATGGGTATTGGCTAGCGCTGGCGGTGGTAGTATCTATTTTTGATGAGTTGGTCTAGCATGTTCAGCCATCACCAAGAGAAATGCATGTGGCAACTAAAAAAATTACAACAAATTATTATTTTTTGGCAGAATTACTTCAAAGTTTCTATTTTTTCCACCCAAATATTTTATGGTTCCTCAAAAGAGTTGTTACTGAACAATGGTTACTTTAAATGGTGTCGATACAGAGAGGTTCTACTGTATTTTGAATTCACAGGAAACTAAAACAACTTCAGAGTTCAGTCTTTGTAGTCCTTTGAATTCTAGTTCTCATAGGTTCAGGTGTCAGTGTGAAGAAATTGCGATTTTGGGTAATATTCAGACCGGTTGTATGCAATAAATATTAATTTATGGCACTTCAAGATTTTACAAATAATTCAGTTAAGAATTGAATACAGTTTTAAAAAATGTCATTTATTTTGTGTTAGAAAGTGTGTTTTGCAAGGATATCCAGTATTGCTAGATTGTAAATATGAAATTTGGAGGAGTCAGTATTTTGTCTACCACCCTACAATCATGTGTTGCAGTTAATGTAAAGTATAAAAGATTCTAGCTACTCTTCCTGAATTACCGAAACTGCTACAGAACTCTTACAACAGACAGTTACATCCACATTGTCATGTCCCTTAACACCTCCTCCCCACATGGTGGTGCAGGGAATATCAGAACATACATAGCTGTTCATTTAATCTTTATATTTTGGTTTTCTTGCCCCTGGCAGCATGATGCAGTTGGAGAGCTCACTACGGGAAAAGGAGAGGGAGTTGATGGTGCTGACCCGCAAGATAGCTCTTCTGGAAACTGCCAATTCAGACTTGTTGGCCAAAGTGCTCCAGCTCAAGTACGCAGCCGGACGACATCCAAAGTTAGCCGCTGGTGCAGGTGTAGTTCCCAAAAGCAACAGTGTGGAGGGGATACTCACAGACCTAGGGACAGTGTGACATTCCCGCTCTGGTAAGTGCATTTCCACACATTGTTGAGAGTTCTATTTGGCCACCGTGAGGGATGGGATAAACTTTCTCTTAACAAATTTCAGGAAGGCTTGGTGTGCCACATTTGTTGTAAATCTTCTTTTGTAATTTTCATCGTCACGTACTCTTAGCTTTTACAGTCAACCTGATTCTATAAGAACTGTCACGTCATCGTCCCTTCCTGAAGAAGCACCTCTCTACTTTGCTGTGTCCACTAGAGAGACAGCGCACTGTTCAAACTTTGTGCCGCTGTAGGAAGCAGGCCAATCAGCAGAGCGTCACTGCCTGCACAAGAGCCTATGGAACTGCTGTGTCGACACCTCGTGCCGAGCGCCAGTCCAAATAAGGATCCATGGTTCATGCATGTGCTGTCACAAGCTCTATCCCTCTAAGCACCTATGGTTGGGAAAAATTAGTATAAAAGGCACCTCCGACCAGGCTTCAAGAGTTGCTCTTCATCCAAGGACAGCACCAGTGGCAGCAACTCAGTCTTGCTACACCTTCAGGCTGTGAAAGCCAGGATATCCTGACAAGGGCCGAGACCCTCAGCCATACCAGTAACCTACCAGTGGTCGACGACAAAGCCATCACTCCGGAGGACCGTCGCCATCCTGCCTCCAACAGCCCAAGTCATCAACATCACGTCGTACTGAACCTTCTCCCCCCCCTCCATCTTACCATTCCTGGTAATAGAGGGTCACGATGGTGTCTCTTATAGTCATTCCTCAAGGCTTTAGCCTCGCTATGCCTTCACCAAGTTCAGGTGAAGAACCCTCTTCTCTGATTCCACGCCTAGGTACCTTCCAGATAAACCTCAAATTAAGGTTAGGAGAATCCCTTGGACTAAATTAAATCATTAATTTTATTAAATAATTTTTTTTACAAGTATCACAAATACTCTTGTATTTTTCACAGGTAGCCTTTGCCTGAGTTTTTACCTAATATTACCTTCTGCAGTTAATTGTAATTGTGTATGTATAATTTATGTTTGCATTGATGCTCGCTCCTATTTTGAGGGATAGTAGTTAAGGCACTGCCTACACTCCCCAGTTCGTGTTCCTACCGCGGCGGATTAGAGCTTACACTGGCCCAGTGGGTCGTAATTGATTCTAGGAGGGTGGCTTAGGGGGAGGATACTGCCGGAAGAAAGGGGAGTCAAACCCCAGAGTGAGGCGGAACGAGATTGTTTCCAGCCCAGGGAGTTCAATCTTCCTCACTACTAAGGTTGCCAAGAGGCGAGATGCCAGTTGTCTCGGGATGTATGAGATGTGAGGAGAGTTTAAACGATCGTGTTGGGGGTGGATAATCCGGCTGGAGAGATCTGAGTTTTACGCAGTGGCCACGTAGGCTGACGTGTGGGAACGTAGTTCGCAGGGGGAGAAACTACACAAGGCTTGGGGACTACCTTTGGTGGGAGTCGAACCCAGACTGTCTTCCCCGAAGCCAACTTGATCAAATGCATGTTCGGCTCATCTTTCGATGGTACTACCTTGGGTAAGGTAACACTGGCTACCGGTGGTGGAGTTTCCTGCTGGGTAGGGTGTGTTCAATCTGGATCGCATTCTGGCCAACAAGCACCTAAATACTTATTTAACTGTGACCAGTGATCTAAGGGGACGAATGGAGATATCGTCCTAGGGGTGAATCCGTTCCGTAGGAAGAGGTTCAACTGTACTCGTGGCTTCATTATTAGAGTTAGAGTTCAAAGCTCTCGGTAAGGCACTGTGTTCTCTACGTTGTATGCGACACTTAGTCCCACCCTTCTTATGGTGCATCTGTACTGTCCCTTGATTCTTTCGCAGACATGCAGTCCTGGGGGCATGACTTGTGCAGTCACACCCAAGGCTCTGATGTGTAGATGCACAGTCCAGTATTGGAATGTCACCGAAGGTAGGTGCGAGAACTCTGGAAACCCAGGAGCAGCTGCATGTCTTGTGTAGATTAAGGCTTTGTGCAAGCTCCGTCTCCTGTACAGTTCGGTGCACCTCATGGCTAGTCTTCGGCAGAGTTTTTGCTTTACACCTGCTACAAGATTTACTGGCATGCAAAAAGAATATCAACAATTATAATTGTGACTCAGGGACTAAAGTTAAAATGACTGTAAGAAAACAATTTAAATTCACGTAAGAATTATTACGCTACAAGGAAAATGGGAAAGTCTCGGTTAATTTTAAACTATCTAAATACTTTATGAAATGAGTTCGCAAGTATGCAGGTGAAGATGAGCCTGCTAAATTAATAATAAAAATACTAGGTTTTAAATCTACATAAAGTACGCTCTTTACAGCATCTCCAAATTTACGGGGGTTATCCAGAAGGGTAAATTACGTCACGACGACCTGCTACCGCAGAGTCATGGAATTTGACTGGGGTAAAAGTTACAGAGTATAGGACACTGGGTTTACCTCTGGAGTAAGGCTGCCCTCATGGTCAGCTGGTGCAGTTGTGGATGAGCCTTCGTCAAGCTGCAGAGATGGTGCAGTCTTCTCAGTCAGCAGAGGTGGTTGAAGCCGTGTTGCAGGCTTCTGGAGAGGAAGAGCCATGTCGCAGGCTGAGGAGAGGAGAGAGAAATCTTTCGCAGCCCAGGCAGTGCTCGCTGACCTACGCGGCCGGCGAGCCCTGCGTCTCTGTCAGGGCGTTCTCTCGGAACTTCCTTATATAGTGAAAAATCCAAAATCCCTTGATCAGTGATCTTCCTGGGGTGCAGTGTAGAGTAGCCTTCTAGTGCAGGGTTAGGTTTATCAGGGTTGCAGCAGTGCTGCTCATTTATATTCTCCCTGCATGGAGGTAACAATAAATTTAAATACCTCGTCCTTAGGCATGATGTGACGTCACAGGTCAGCAGAGGTGCTGCTTTCTTGTGTTGTCACAGGAACTTCTTCCACAGCTAAATGTAGGGTAGTGGTTTGTCAAAAATATTTTATTTATTCCCGGGGGTGGTGCGTGCTTGCGAGATTCTGGGCGGGTCGTACATTCTATAATTAATCACATTAATCACTTTTATGTACCAGGCTGTCCAATGCATGGAGTCTCTCTGCTCAGTACGTGAAATTATTTTACCACTGTTTCTGACTTGCCCCGAGCTCTCATTGGCTCGAGATGGGGTGAAGTCACCCATAGAGAGTGCAAGTGCGCTGCGCAGCAAGTTGGCACGTGTCATAGTTTATTCCAAATCAGATTTCACTCTGCCATTGTACTATGAGCTTTGTAAGTTATGTGAGTGGAATAGAAATAATATTTATCCAAATAAATTTCAGGGTCTTTTCACTACTAAATATTAGTAACGTTTAGTCCCCAAGTGTTTTCAGGAACAACTTTAAATTATCATACGTAAGGTAACGCCGGTATCGCGAACCACACCTCACGGCAAATACAAGTAACACCAAGCGGCAGCCAGAGTTTGGTCAAAGTACAGTAGAACCTCTCTATTACGACCCCTCACGGTTCCTGAGAATAGGTTCGTTATAGAGGGGGAGTCGTAATAAAATATTTGGAAAATTTTGGGCTGAATTTGACCCATCCCTAACCCCTATGCCCCCAAACTTGCCATTTTTTTGCATGAAGTTAGTGTTCAATCGTCTCTAGCTCATAAAAAACCACTTTTTAAATTAAATGAAAATATGTATGTATATTTTAATAGCTGGACGTCTCCTGATTAATTTTATACCCAAGAAAGGCATATTGGACCACCTCTTGTCGGCCGACTATTTAGTGTTTCATTACTATAAAATGGGATGTATTATGCACAAAACATTAACTAAACACTGTTGGAGATGCCTTATGTTTGAAGCAAAACACAGCACTTTATTTATTGATAATAGATATGAAGATACATATTTAAAAAATTAATCACACGTGCTGGGGTTGGCAGCGAATACATTGCCGGCTGCGGCGTGTACATAGCTGGGCAAGCGCCTAGATCCTCTGCAGCGTGGCCAGGTGTGGGCGTGTCAGTTTGCTGCTGGAGCTCGGCCCTAGATCCTCAGGCTGGGCAGCTGTCAGTCGGTCAATACAAGATGGCTGGCGGCGCCCGCCCGCCCGCCGCCACTGTCGTCGTTACAGAAGGGCCGGTTCAATTCGTAACAGCGGCCGGGCTTTGAGAACACATGCTGATAGATGCGATTCACGTCAATGTGTTCAATTTATACTAAGTGTAGGCGGCGTGTTGGTCTCTGCACTGGCACAATGAGGCCCGGCAATGTTTACAGGAATATAAATATTTGGTGCGGTCTACTTGAAATATTAACTATTCCAAATTTTTCATCAAAAACTTTTGACATTGCCTATACACGCACACTGCCTCACTCACCATAATATGGTACCGGTAACATAAGAACACATTTTATTTGCACACACTTATCTTTATTCACTTTACACATAAAATTGACTTCACAAGAAAAGCATATTATGTAAGTGTGGGCGCACATAAACTTAAAAATAATCACTAAAAAAAGGGCATTGAATTAAATTTGAAGTTATTGTACATACACTCATTAAGAAACTAGTCTGTGTAATGTGCCGCTTTTCTTACAGCAAAAGAGGAGGGATAATGGACGCAAAAAAAATACAGGGAGGGTAAGGCAGAGGTGGCGGCATGTGACTAGGACAAAGAACCCTTATAGACCTGGCCTGGAACACCCCCCCTCCCCCACTTTCTTCAGGCGCTTCCAGGGACAATACACCAGTGTCCCCTTCTGGCATTAAGTAATTTATTGCTTCATGCTGCTTGGGACAATATGTCAAATGTCTATGATGGTAGCTTGAGAAATGTGCGACCACTAACATCAGTAAGGGCTAGTTTTCCATAGACTGAAAACCGTGGTTAATAGAAACTAGTACTGCAGTTGGAGAAAAGGTCTACAAAAACAAATCCGCCCATAACTGAAAAGGCGTTTCAAGGTACCGCGGTTAGCGAGGGATTACTGTATCTATTTTTAGACATGCCTCAAAATTTCGACTTTTTCGCCCCAAACTTTTCATGGTTCCTCGGAATTGGGTTGTATTAGAGAGGTGGTCGTAACAAATGCAGTTGTAATAGAGGGGTTTTACTGTAATGCAAACTGTATTGCCGTGGCTTATCTTCGGAGGAGCCCTTCACTAGGAATTCAATACACCTAGGTAGTAAAGACGGTCGACGTGTACTCTACTGTATAACCCTTCGGGCTTGTGAACTGCTATAAGGATTGGACCAAAGCAAAGATTAAAGGGAGCACTCCAACTTTTGGAAGACACATCGGAAAGAAATACTTTGTTTACACAGCCTACTAGAGGTACTAGTAGAATCTCACTGGAATATCTTGATGCATGCCTGATTAGACTGACAGGCACGATAGTCGAGGAATTTGTCCACTAGACCAAAAGTGGGGTGGTTTAGTTTAGATAGACTGTATTAGGTGAAGGGTGTTGACGATTGATGTACACCGTCATCCTGGTTGGTGCTGGAGATGCTGTTCGGGATTACAACCGAAGCAAAATCGAATGGTTGGTGACTGAGTTCAGCGGTGCAGTCCCATTCCCCCAGCCTTTCCTTTGTGGGAGGTGCGAGTGCACTCAACTGTCTGGCGGCAAGGAATACTGCGTTTTGTTCCCTTCGTTTTCGGCCGTACCTATGGCCGTAAGGCATCGAGGCTCTGCTCACAGTATACTCTGTACACTCTGACATGAACAGACTAAACACAATTTACATTTTTAGTCCGGTTTTGGCTTGCTGACTAGGCTCTGTAAAGTCTCCGCTGATCCCCTATGCTATGCAGGCTGATTAGAGATGGTGAACTGTTTTGGTTACCAATGCCACCACTGGATGTGCGTCCACACAGGAATGGGCGGCAGATCTCAAGCTATGAGATATTCCAGCACTAGCAATGCTGTGGGATAAGGCAATAACTCGAGACTGTCACTCCTCCCTGGGTGAAGGTGTTACTAGTGGTTGTGGCTCCTCTGTTCCCTCTCCGCCGGCACTAGTGACAGTGCTGTGACTTTTGGAAAGCAACAGATGGCCATCTAATGGGTGTGTAAAAGAATATAATGGACCCGTGAAGGGTGCCCGTAGTTGAAGTTAATTCGGTTATTATAAATTACCCGGTTCTTGTCAAGGGTGTACGTGGTAACCCGTATCTAGCACTCTACTTTACGACTTCTCCCCCATCTTTGAGCATACTGTTCATAATGGTGCAGGTCATGAACCCTAAACAGTACTGAAGAGGCAGGAAACGTGCCTACAAGATACACTGGCGCAGTCAAAAGATACTACAGAGGTGTGATCCTAGCTTGTACTGTTCACCCAGACTCGCTAAGAATTCGTCACACCAACACCCTCCTGCAGCAAGATTGTACTGTTGATCAAGACTCCGGCTCCCTCCAGCGAAGGTCATACTGGGGCCATAGCGCGCCACTGGAGGGCAGCACCTTTTTACCAGCACCTGTAATCTAAATAAGGGATGATAGGTGCCACTTCAGCATCTTCACTGGTTTCCCAAGATTTATTGCAACAAAGTGTCCTGAATAAAATGATTACATACAGTACTCCTATGGTTAGTGTTATCTCCCCTTCTGCCTAGCAGGGAAGGTTTGGCTGAGCCCACGGCACAGGTCCTTCCATATGGGATAGGTGGGCTCAATGGATAGGTGTTAAAAGATCACTCCTTATGAAGTTAACTGTGGTGGCTGTATCCAGCACAGCCACTGTACATTTTTTTTAAAATCTGATGGGGAGGTGGGGTTTGTCCGAGGAAGAGCACTAGTAACTAAGGGTGTGGAGTTTGATTGGAATGTCGTTCACTTGAGCGGGGTCCTTAAGTTTACTGGGGCGTGGTGATGTGACCAGCGCCCGGGTGTTTGTTGCTTCTTTTCTTTGGCCTGGATGAGCAGGGTAATCCCTGTTGGAACATCCCTTCAAGCGATCATGGCATGGGAAAGGGGAGGCGGCGTGGAGAGAGGAGTGAGCTGTCGGCTTCCCGCTGCATGGGAAGGGGGGGAGGCCACGACCTTGGCGGAACATGTTCATCTGTGAAGAAGGGCTTGCTCGCGAGAGTTCCTTTCAACCTCCCATGGTCTGAGCTTTAGGGGCGATGAGGAAGCTATGCAGAGAGGGGAGCAAAGAGTGTGCGATAGTTTGTGCACAGCTTGCTTCACTCTCAGCTGGATATAGGTGCTTGTACATTTGGACTTTACTCCGAATGTAAATTTCGGCCTCTTCACCTCTGCCTTATGTTTTAGTGTGGAAATCTGCTATCAGCTGGGCTACAACTTCTTCCCTAGTAAATTGAGAAGTCAGCCGGTGGCTCAGCTACTCCCGATCGCTTATAAATTACCCATACTTCTTCCACCATTCTTTCTCTTTCCCTTGTAATTGGTAATGGGTCTTTTGGACCCATTGCTTGCGGAGTATGTTATGCTCGCAAAATTCACGTTCACAGTTCTATAAAAACCACGACTGGATCTTCGTGCGGCCATCCACTGAATTCAGTAAGTTGAAAGTCTGTGGAACAATAGGGTAGCTCTGGACCATACCTTGAGCTGGGATTTCTTGGTTTGTATGACTGGCCTTGCTGACATACTTCACAATGATAGACTTGACCAGGGCACATAAGGGGCTCGCCTGGCCAGCCTAGGCATACAAAGTGGAATTTTTGATTGCAGGTAATACACCTGGTGAGGAAGATACCTTGATCTTCACATTCTATGTATCTAGTTACGTCTGACTGGACGTCTGGTCTGGCAGGATACACAATTGTATTTCAAGCCATATATTATCATTACACCCTATACAGGTGTAATGAAAGTATTTATGGCAGCGTGTAAGAATGGATCAAAGATACCTCCGTGCCGGGGCAGGTTTCCATGCCACATTTTGCCGTTAGGTCTTGTGTTCAATGTCCACTTGCGAAAGCTGCAGAGACCTTGTGGTTGCTTTCTCGTGATGCGGACATGACTAGATTGTGTGTTTGGTGTCGCAGGATGTTTACTAATCTCGGACTCCCTGCTGAAATCCGGTAGGTTACATCTGACCAATTCAGCAATTGCTAAATTAGGAAGGGTCAGTGTTGTGTTGAGTCCTTAGGTCATCAGACTCATACAAAGGACTGCTAAGCTAATTACTTCTTTCGAAGTAATCGGGGTGGTATCGTTGTTTACGAGACGCTACTGCCACATTTAGCTGTGTGCTAAAGATAGTACTTTTGGAGTTGTGGAGACAGATGAAAGTCCATTCCATTATAACCTCATGGATTATATTTAATTTATACAAAGCCTCTCAATTCAAAACAATTAAACATCATTGCATGAGGTGAAGCGGGCTTATCCTGACTTCTACATTAGCACTTCTATGACTAAGCCCCACATCAGTGGTTTGTCCCAAGGCTTATCTGGCTAGGTCTAACTGTCCTAGTCTGCACTATTGACAGTTAAGCCCCGTGTTGGGAACCAATTTAATTTGAAGCGTTTTAAGCCATATGATTTAAGGGGAGCTATCCCCGTGTACCAAAAGGGGTTGGTATTAAGCCGCACTAATATGGGTGGAGACGGGGGGATTTAAACTCAATACCAACGTGTGTTATGTCACTTAAGAAAACACCAAACAAATTACTTATCTAGACAATCACCGGGAGGTCACACACAAGCCCCTGGCTAACTCGACTATGGGTTACTTTCTCCCCCACGCTGGAAAGTGAAGTTGATAATCGGGAGCTTTGAGGCAAATTTATTGGACGGTGACTTAAGGACTGTAACACTGACAAACAATTTGACATTCAGTGTTCGGTCATACACTGTACGTGTACAAGTGGTGGTGGCCTTCAAATATTGTGCTGCAAATACTGTGGTGATCATAATAAAGGGGATTATTCCTGCTTGTGCAGAAAGTCAGTATATAATATGGGGTGTGTTGGTTTACACATGGGGACAAAATCAGGCACAGCTGACAAGACAGTTCTCCTATGGATTACCTGAGGTAAATGGGGTAGCAGCGCCCTCCTCTCTTCCGGCGGCTACGCTGGGGTAGCCAGCTGTGGAACAGCGGCCAACACTGGTTGCAGCGGAGAAGTGCTCTCGCTGCTCGGCGAGGTGTCAGTGAAGTGTGGAGGTTTGGGAGTGTATGTCTCCGTTAATAAGGTGAGATAGTATCGAAGTATAATATAAGGAGATTGACGTGCGCAGCTTATAAAACTAATCAATTATGATTATGACTCATCGCCAACAGTGCCTACTTCCACTACTACAGAGATGAGAGACACGTTGCCTACCCTAAAGGCAACAGGAACTTATGGGAAAATTCTCTTTGCTCACCTGAAGGATATGCAACTCGGCAGGAATGCTCACCCACCCCCTTTTTTTCCTCGTGCTGAGAGCTTACAAGCAGCCCAGACCTCGCAAGGCCGAGCGCTACCGACGAAGCACAAAGCAGAAACTGTGACCAGAGTTTTCCCATGCTATCCAGGACAGGAGGACGTCACGGCCTCCCCACAGCCCACGTCGGCAGCCTACAAGCTTCGCCTATATAAGACCAGATGCTGCCGGGCTCGGGAGTCATTCTTGTTCCATCTCTCGCGACATCCCACAGCATTGCTTAGTGCTGGGACCTCCAGAGAACTTTAAAGATTTGAGTACGCCCCCTGCGGCTACTTCACCGTCGATGACCAGTCAACCCGACAACCAGCGAATATGCGTACCAACACGTTTTAAAGTCACTTGTCTCCTCAAGACATCTTAATTAGAATAGTTTATAAGTATTATATATTTTCTTGTTTAGCTAATTATTTTCCGTTCTCCATTAGAACCAGGTCGCCTACATCTGGCCAGCATAGTAACCTTCAGCATTCAATTTCCGGGTAGGAGGTAGCACGTTTCGCATGTTTATTGAGACTTCAATAAACATACTTTTGTTTCCTACCTTACCGCATTTATTTTTGAGAGTATCTATCTGTTTGCCTGCTGTACACAGGTTGCTACATACACCATTGACAAGAACCAGGTAAACCGATATAACTTCAACATCGGGTGCCCCTCAGGGGTCCGTCATATTTTCTACACACCCATTACACAGCCACCTGTTGCTTCCCAATTGCCACAGCACTGTACTAGTGCCAGCAGAGGAGAACAGACGAGCCACAACCATTAGCAACACCTTCACCCAGGAAGATGCGACAGTCTCGAGTTATTACTTTATCCCACAGCATTGTTAGTGCTGGGATATCTGTAGCTTGAGACCTGCCACCCATCTCTGTGTGAACGCACATCCAGTTGCGGCATTGGTGACCCAAACAGCTCCCCGTCTCTTATCAGCCCACATGTGTGGTGGATCAGTGGAGACTTTAACGGAGCCTGGTCAGTAAGCCAAAACCGGACTGACACTATAAACTGTGTTTAGTTTGTTCACGTCAAGGTGTACCTAGCATACTGTAAGCAGACACTTGCGATGCCTTACGACCAAAGGCATGGCCGTAAATGTAGGGAATGAAATGCAGCATTCCTTGCCATCAGACAGTTGAGTGCAATTCCTCAACCCACTTAGGGACGACAGGTGGAACAGGACTGTGCCTTCCAACTCGGGCATGAGTCAGTATCGACTGCTCCGGTAACTATCTTATTTGTATCTCCGTGCATATGAATTCATCCCTCGTGCCATTCCGTGATAAAAAGACTGTTAAAACAAGCACTGCTACATGATTCAGCTGGGATAACGTCCACTTCTGGACAAACTAAGCTCACCTGTGGAATCGCCAGTTTGGTGTATGCCACGCTTGCTATGTCTGGGTAAGAACCACTATGACCACAGCACCCAAGAATCAATAGTAAATACGTACTAACCAACACCCCTCGTCTCCCGCCGTCCATTTAATCGAGACCACCCCTCTTTTGGTCTAGCAGACAAAATCCTCGACCATTGTGCCTAGTAGCCTATCTGGGTATGGGTCAACCTTTGGACTTGCACCACTTGATTCAGCAATGTTCGTCATGGAGCGAGCACAAAGATTAACTGATATATTTCTTATATATGTATATTTAAATACATCCATGACAGTGGTTCACATTTTGATAGTAAACCATGCTTGACTGCCATACATATTATGCAATAAAACACAAATAAAAATAGAAATTAAACCCTAACACTAAGCAAAATGTTATAATTAACACTAAGTTCTTGAAAATCTGAAATGAAATATATAAGGGAACTATAACAAGTCAAATCATAGCACTCTATAGATGTATGCAAATTGTGTCAATGAAATTTTGTAAGATACAATAATTTTCATAAAAAATATCCCTGTTAAACTTTTAAGCGTATAGTGTGGTTAACTATTTTAACCCAAATTTTGCAATTAAAAAACATAAATAAAAGCTTAATCCTGGGCCAAAAAATGAAAATCAACCAAATATTATCAACTCAAATGATGTATGTGTTATAACAACCAAAAACGTAGCACTATTAGCATATGATGCAAATGGCTCAAATGAAATTTTTAACTAAAATGAATACCTATGAAATAAGCTGCATTAAAAAATGTATTTTTATGTTAATTATTTAAGTGTGAAAACTATTAGTAAGTTTATCAAAACCACTACATAAAAAAATCTCATCATCCACAAACAGCATACAACCAAAATTTATACAACTTACAAAAACACAGCAGAGTATACATACTTACAAATATCTCAGGTTTTAAATAAACTACACAGTGTGTAATGTCTCTATATCCATCACAAAAGTCTTTTCTGCACAGGTGAGTTTTATATATGCATTACCTGATGACTCTGAAATGGTGAGCATCTATTTATGATTTTAAAATAATGCTGCACTAATTACATCATATTTACTTGCTCGATGTTATGAATTTATGAGTGTAGTGTAAGGTAATATATATTGCCAGAAAGCTATCATTGAATTTTTTTAATAGGTGTTCCTAAACAATCAAAATAAGCAAAAAAAACCCAGTAATTGTTATGGCTTATGAGACTCCACCTTAAAGGTTTGGGCACTACAAAGTTTAGTGGTTCATTCATTGAGAAATGTGACAGTACATTATAATTAAGAACAATGCTTCTCAGGGCAAGCCCTTTACACCTTAGGTCGGGTTTAATTTATATAATGGGTGCCTGCACCACGGCTGTAGCAGGGTTGTCTGGTGCCATGGCCGCAATTGTAGCCATGGACACACCCCAAAAGCAGAAGGGTCTAGTAAGGGGCATAGAAAACCAGGCAAAGCGGAGAGGTCCTGAAGGAAACTACGTGGCAGTCGCGGAGGAAAAGATAATTCCTTTTATTGGATTAGGGCTGGAGAAAGTAGGGTGTTTGTTAGTTCGCGAAGATAGACTTTGCAAGTTTGATGAAGGGTGAAATTAAATGACTTTGGTGCAACTTTGATAACCAGGGTCGCGCTGCACGGCCCTGGTGGTGAGGCCAGAACCAAGCCACCCACCCGATAGAAGTCTGCTATCGCCCTGTAACACAGAAAATAATGTCAGAATTTTACAGTAAAGAGTTGGAAAAGAGAGATTTTAAGTAGGGGTAATGTGCTTATCACCTTGCTCATGACGTCGCTTGCAGCTCTGTGTAGTGAAGTGTATTTATGATTATTGGTGGGTGGTGAGTGCATGATAGTGTACGTGTGCCACTCCATAACCCTCACCAGCTGCTGCAGAGAGCACACTATGCCACAGTACCCCAGTTGTTGCTGGAACTGCCCAGAGATAGCCTTGGAATCTGCAGTGGTGATGGACCATACATACAAACAGCTGTCGGATGAGAGAAGCTTTGTGGCACGTGTGTGTGGTGCGGTGTGGATGCAATGTAATTCACATGACCGATGCCAGCCAGGGGCTATATGGCGTATGTTTTGCCTTGTTCTGTGATCACATAGTGCTACACTAATTATTTGTTAATTATTTTCTTCAATTAGTGTAATTTGTAATTAAATGTATTCCAGTAATACTGGTTTCCGGGATTAATTGTTATTCGGGTGTATGGCTGAGGGCCTACAGTTCAAGTTTCAGTGATTTAAGGTGGCCTGTGAATCAAAATGCTTTTAGGCCTCTTATATTTCTGAGTCTCGTCAGGGTCATAATTACCAAGACTAGATATTTTCGGGTTGGCATGTGTGGCACAATCATTGTTAAATTTTTCCCCCATTTTGACGAGGTGCTTTTCTAGCTTTTCAATTTTTAGTTCGTTATGCAGATCTGTAATTGGACAGTATCTAGGCACATCAGCCTCAATTCTCAGGCATATATTTTGCACAATCTGCATTTTCTTGATATGTGTTTTAGCTGCACGTGCCCATGTGGGTGCAGCATAGGTAATAACAGGCTCTATTAGCATGGTATAGAGCAGTACAGCTGTATTTTGGGTAGTAGCACTTCTTCTGTTAAGTATAGGGTTAAGGGCGGACAGCCTGGATAACGCACTTACGGATTTGGTGTTTATATGTGCTTTTCAGGTCAGTTTTCGGTCCATATGTACACCTAGATATTTAACATCTTTATGGGGTATGGGTTCACCAAATAATGTGATTTGCGGGCGATTTGCAGCTTGGGGTAGCACCCTGCGTGTAAAAATGATCGCCTTGCTATTACCGACATTGATTTTAGTCTGCCATTTTGTGTAGTATTCTTGAAAGGCTGCTGAGAAACCCGGCCAATCTGCCTTAGTATAATCTTTAATTTTTCTTGGGTCATTAGCTTCTGTGGAAATTTTATTAAAATAGATGTGAACTGGGCAATGATCGGAAGAGAGGTCATGTTTGACTTGTAGGTCAAACCCAGTTGTAAACTGCTTAGAACAATATCTAAAATATCGGAATGTTGATTTATATTTGGTGAATTATAAGTGGGCTCAGTGATACAGCTATTCCTTTCAAAGTAACCTTAAAAAAGGCACGTATCTGCAGCAGTCAGTAGTGTTTCAGTACTGAAAAGTACTGAGAACACCTCTTCTCCTCGTAGCTCTTTGTCAAGACGTCCTCCTGCGACGAGACCGCAGCTGGAACTCTCTCATCCCCTCAGCAACATCTGAGGATAATTAGTTATTTGTGCAGCAGAATACTCCCATCCAAATCAGTCCTGGCTCTTATCCCTACACAAAAGAATCCCTTTTAACACATTATATTTAACACCATTCTTACATCCCCCCCTCCCCCTGGTATTTCTACATTGCAGCTTGCGTCATGGACCTCTTCTGTAGGTACCCCTGAATTCCCATTTCGGTCATCCTTATGTTGCTTTTCCATGGTTTCCTGAAATCACTCCAGGTGAATGTTGGGATGGTTCCTGATTACGGGCGATAGATGATTCTTTCCTCTGCTAGTCTCTGAGCATCTTGTTCCATCTCTGATGACCTTGTTGTCAAGACATTAAACCTTATAAGCTATTAATGATAAAATTAGCACTTTGGAAAGCCCTGCTGAAGATCTACTTGTATGCATGTTGACACATGCCGCTTATACAACTAATCAACTGCAATTATGACTCAACGCCAAGAGTACCTACTTCCACTACTACAGACTGGAGTGACATGTTGCCTACACTACAGGCAGTAGGAACTTACGAGCGAATTCTCTTCACCTGAAGGATACGCAACCCGACAGGCACACCGCCCCTCCTATCCTGCACTGAGAGCCTACAAGCTGGCTGCCAAGACCTCGGGCAAGGCCGAGTGCTACCGACGAGGCCCAACGCAGAAACGCTGACCAGAGTTTTCCCACGCCAACCACGGCAGAAGGATGTCACGCCCTCCCCGCAGCCTGTCCCAGCAGCCTACTAGCTTCCACTATATGTCAGGATGCTGCCGGGTTCAGTAGTCATTCTTGCTCCATCTCTCACGACATCCCACAGCATTGCTTAGTGCTGGGACCTTCGGAGAACTTTGACGCTTTGAGTACGCCCCCGCGGCTACTTCACCGTCGACGATCAGTCAACCCAACAACCAGCAAACATGCGTACCAACACATTTTAAATTCACTTTGTCTCCTCAAGACATCTTCATTAGAACAGTTTAGAAGTATTATATATTTTTTCGTTTAGTTAATTCTTTCCCGTTCATTAGAACCAGGTCGCCTACACCTGGCCAGCGTAGTAACCTTCAGCACTCAAGTGCCTGGTAGAAGGTGGTAGCATGTCACATTTTTATTGAGACTTCAATAGACATACTTTTGTTTCCTACCTTTCAGCTTTTATTTCTTAAAATATCTGTCTGTTTGCCTGCTAGATACAGGTTGCTACATACACCCTTGACAAGAACCAGGTAATTCATAATAACCGAACTACAACTACGGGTGCCCTTCAGGGGTCCGTCATATTTTCTTACCCATAAGATGGCCATCTGTGCTTTCCAACTGTCACAGCACTGTACCAGTGCCCGGAAGAGAGAAACAGAGGAGCCACAACCACTAGTAACACCTTCACTCAGGGAGGAGCGACAGTCTCGAGTTATTGCCTTATCCCACAGCATTGCTAGTGCTGGGATATCTTGTAGCTTGAGCCCTGCCGCCCATTCCTGTGTGGACACACATCCAGTGGCAGTATTGGTGACCCAAACAGCTCCCCGTTTCTTATCATCCCACATAGCATGGGGGATCAGTGGAGGCTTTACAGAGCCTGATCAGCAAGCCAAAACCCGGACTAACACTGTAAATTGTGTTTAGTTTGTTCACGTCAGGGTGTACCCAGTATAGTGTGAGCAGAGACTCTATGCCTTACGGCCATAGGCACGGCCGAAAACATAGGGAACGAAATGCAGCGTTTCTTGCTGCCAGACAGTTGAGTGCATTCGCACCTCCCACGAAGGAAAGGCCGGTAGAACGGGACCGCGCCTCCGAATTCTGTCACCAAGCAGTCGAGCCTGCTTTGGTTGTAATCCCAAACAGCATCTCCAGCACCAACCAGGACGATGGTGTATGTCAATCGCTAACACCCCTCACCTAATACTGTCTATCTAAACTAAAACACCCCACTTTTGGTCTAGCGGACAAAATCCTTGACCATCATGCTTGTCAGTCTAACTGGGCATGCAGTAATGTTGTGTATTCTTGTGCCTTTTGTAAGATTAACATTGTCATGGGCCTTATCACTTTATTCATGCTTGGTTCAGTGAAACTGTGGAATTTTAGGAATGTAAATATTTAACAAATCTTCTCATTTTTAAACTTCAAAGCAGTAAAAAAAATCAAAAAGAGAAAGAAATAATTTAAGTTGTGACAAATGGTTGCATAACACTCTTTATTCGATGTTAAGATACGGAACTACGGCCCATCCATCGTTAACAACTTTACTGGGCGCATGTCACTCAGGGTGCCCGTTAAAATATATGCAGGTAGGGGCAGTGACTTTTTTCTAATGTTGATTTCAAATGTGCTCACTTTATTGTGAGCAGCCTTTACCTATGGTACCTACGTTCTGTTTGTGAATATTTTAGACTACATATTTATTTGCAGATATTAGTTTGTGTTTGTAAACATTATTTTTCAGGCTTCCAGCATGCTGTTGAAGTATGAGAGATCTACTTTCCTTCGAGAACAGCATGCTGTGTTGCCGATGGGCAAATGCGTTCTTCTGAACACTCATGTTAAATCCATCCAGTTATAAATTTAATATTTTCAGTTTATGTGTAGACACATTTCATTGTACTCATCCCTTAAGCCATCTTGGTTGTTTTTTTGTCGTCATAGTAGGTATTGAGATAATTTTGTTAGTACCAGACATTTTGAGAAAGTGGAGTGCATCGGATTAGGAGAGCTTGAACTAAGTTTCTGATTTTCAGTGTATGCATTATTGATGAAGTGGGTTTAATTATGTGCACATGGCACAAAAGTGTTAAGACATTAAAAATGCTATAAAGTAGTTTATGTGTTTAAAGGGGAAATGAAATTAGAATAGTTAAGCACAGCAGTAACTTTACTGTATATTGGGAGATAAATTTTTATAACAGGGCTGTGCAGTGTTGGAGTGTGTTGAAAATGGCATTGGCTGTTACAAGATCGTACTGTTTCCAATGTAAGTATCGCAGGTCAGGATCACTGCAGCATTATCATTGTACTCTTTCCATGTGTCAGTTCAATTGAGTAAGTGTTTTTAATTTACATGGCTATATTTTTAATTACTTTTTTTTTTTTGGTCCTTGAGTTACTTGTTTAGATTTTTAGATTAACACTAGGGACTGATTTTGTTTTAATAGAAGTAAGTCATTTGCAGTGCTTTGTTTACTTTTCCCCTCCCCCCTCATCCAGATGTATTACCTCTAGAGATACTGGTCACTTTATAAGTTTGAGAATAATTTTGATATACCTCTGAAAAAGGTAAACTTCAGAAGTACTTAAAAATTGTGTAATGGGGTATTTATTGCAAAGGTTCATTACAGCATAAATATTGGTGCTAGAACAAGGAGGATTGAGAGATTAAAACTCTTGGTTTCAGCTTAATGTTTTACAGAGCAATTAGAGCAGCTTATCATTGCTGGGTTTTGGCGTAAATATTATAGTAGAGACACGAATTTACGAGTACTGGGGTTAATGAGGTAGCGATTTTGCGAAGCCATTTCAGGAACTGTTAATAAATCATAAAAATTGTTGAACAAATACAAAAATCCCAGGAAAAATGCAATAAATCACAATAAAAAACCGATTTAAAATATTTTGGCGAGTCCACCACAATAAAATACATGGGTTGCAGTGTTGTTACCCCCTAATTTGCATGCCTCGAGATGAAAAACAAAGAAAAAGCAAAAATCTGTTAAAAACTGTGGCAATTGTGATTTGAAACTAGCGCGTCGCTCAGCGCCTGAAGGAAAGGCTGCTCGCACGACATGCGAAGGTAGTAACTGTGTTCTACCTCCCTCCCCCCCCCCCCCCCAACTTTCATTTCAGCTTTTGGCTGCTCCAGTATGTAGTCCTCCGTGCATAGCCCTACTTATCTCGCCTGACCCATCGCCCACATAGCAACAATTACGTCCAATAAATGGTGAGAGTGAGGTGAGTGACATTTCCACTTTGGGTGAAAGGGAAGAGGAAGGTGTGCCCAGGAATATGAGGGGGAGAAAAGGGGCAAAATTGAGCACTTTGTTTGCCTGTCACTGCACCCTTAAGTGTCAGGCCATGCCAGCCTTCTCTCCCCCACACTACTCCTTTTCCAACACCGCCGGCAGCTGTTATGCACTTCACTTCCCTCCTCCCGTTGTGTGACCGCCATTCCCACCACATAGGGATATCTCTGTCCAAGGAGGCTAAAAAGCCCGCCCCCCCGACCATCATCAACCATTCAGAATGGCATCTCACTCCTGCAAAAAAAAATGGGAGAGGACTGGTTGTAAACTACCTGTTGGGAAACAACCCTATACTATACAGTATTCCTGTTCGGCCTCTCTTTCTCTAAATGTAAAATAAAAATAAAGCTGTAGTGCCACGCGAAAATTATTAGTTTTTTCAGAAATTCTGTAACCCTTTTTTTTTCTTCCATTAATGTAATTAACACATTGAGGTCTATACACATTTACTGGCACTTAAGACAGATTAGAAGTGAACCTCACCTATACCCACTATTGCAAGAACACCGGTTCTTTTGGTGTATGTGTTGCTCACCATTGTCCTATTGGTCCATACCACACCGGACACTACCCTGTACTTTATACAGCGTTCATTATTGGCCGGTCATCAACCAATGGAGAGTCAAACTGATATTGACCCATTCAAATGTCCTTTACCATATAAAAGGACGTATAAAGTCTCTTTGAGTTGCTATAGAAAAGAAAGTAATTCTATCGTAAGCAATATCATTGTTTCTGCGCTGTCGGGTTTGTGAGGTCGTGTTAAACACTAGCCAAACAAAGACTACACATCCATGCAAATTTTGTTCTGAAAAACAAAGAAATTTTCAAATTAGCTTTGCTCAAGCTACACTTGAGCATAGTCTACAAAGTATTGAAGGTCATGCTATAAAAAACAGAGGGATAAATGAGGCAGAAGAAAGCAAGACAGACAGTGACAGTTGTTTATCTCCAGGCTTGGGGGATTGCAGCTCAGTTGCTTTTCCATACCGCCTGCCCGCAGCCCGCGACTGACGTGTGTAGGTAAGGTGGCTCCATACGGCAGAATGCTTTTCCGCCTGATGCACATATGTAAAGCAGGTGGCCGTTTGAGATGCTCCTTTTGTTACACAAGAATTTAATTACTGCAGCATATACTGTATAAATCATTTGAATTTTACATACACTTTGGGGTAACTTTACTTTGAATTACATCTAATGCAAAATTTCAAATTATCCAAAAAGAAAAACAAAACGAATCTTTGCATGAACCTTGTATCAAATCAACCAAATCTTCCAATGCCTAAGATTTGGTGGATTCTTCAACTCTTCAATTAGGTCGCCCTGTCCCAATAAACAAAAACATTGTCGCGTGAAAAATACCTATTTCAAGAATATTCTAGCAACTTGCTTTGATGAAATTATTATTGTGAGTACAATAAACATTTGTTTATTCCATAACATTTCCTATATGTGCATTTAAACGTTTCAAGCAGGAAAAACTATTATGGCAGCTGTTTATTAATTTGTATTTGGTAATTTTTCAGCTTTGAAGCGGACAAAATGCAAAACGCAATTATAAAAATATGTCGTAGATTTTGTAGACAAAATGGGTCATGTGACCATTTCGTTAACAAAAAGTGCCAAATGGGACAGGACCTAGTTCTCCCCTCTTTCTTTATGACTGCCATAACCTTGACGTACTCGGCCAGCCTCGCTTCTGCTGCCGCACTCCTTGTGTTTAGTTTCTGCCCCTCACTTTCTCACTTCTTCCCTAATGGGGGTGGGGGAGGGAAGGGGGAGCACCTTCTCCATCCCTTGTAACAAACACAAACATTCAGCAAAAAACTCAGCCCTTGATAGAAAAAAATTCATCCTTTGCCTGGAACAAGTGGTATTTGAGTACAGTAGTTCTTGGTATTTGAGTACAGTAGTTCTTGCTTGGATGCTGGTCTGCCCTTTACCACTCAGAGATGCGCTGTGCTTTCACTCCTGAAAGAGTGCGGAAAGCTAAAATGCAGCTCTGAGTTGTCACCCAACAGCTGCGTTATCAGTCTTGTACTTGTGCTTTATAATCTTGTTTGGAAGACGTGTGCCTATTGAAATAGAATATTTCATTAATACATTGTCTGATTTTCCTACAAGAAGCTACTGGAAACGCACTTCCCACATTTGAAAGTGACTCTGCGTCCCAAGTTTATTTTTTTTTTTTGGGACAATGGGAGTTCGTATATGCCCTCTGGGGTATACACGATTTGGAATACGTCTGTCTATTAAAATTAAAGTAAATTAATATTTCCTTTTAAAACATGTTATTTTTGCAAATAAAGATGATTAAAGCTGACTTTGATGCATAGCGTCCTTAGGGTGATAGAGGAACATCGCCATGCCAAGGGTGTTTTGGTGAGTGGTAGGTTAGGCGGACCTGGTGGCAGGGGGTTCTGGTCTTGAATTCAGTCTTTATGTGGTACTGGAGCATGTCCAGTGTAAAGTACTGGCCTGGTATCTTTACAGCAGGGTATGAAATCCGGTTAAGTGAGACTGATTTTGCGTTTCAGTGGATTGGCTCTAAGCGGTATACCTGGGCGACGCGTAACTTGTAGAGGCTGCTTAACATGTCAACTCCGGCTGGCGTGAGTTTGAGCTGGGCTGATTAGTGGGCAGGAGTTTGAAGGTGGTGTCGGTCATAGGGCTTGGTTCCGCCAGCTCAAGTCCCCAAAAGCATGGGTTGGCAGTTCCTAAGGACTGGTCCTGTCTGCTTAAGTACGCTATAGACACTGGGTGTATTTCCTTGCTCAGATGAATAGGATCTTCGAAGAGGTCCTTCAGAATCTCCAGTGTGGACTGTCGTTGCAGGTGGCGCAATGCATGGGATTGATCCCTCTGAGAGTTTCGTGAGCGTGGCCAGGAGGGGGTTAAGCTACTGCAGATGCTCAGAGGCAGTGAGCACATGTCTAACTTTCTCTTGGATACCTATCTGATGGGAGTAGAACATTAGGACAGAATCACACTCTCACGTGCATGAAGAGACAGCAGGTGACTTGTTGTCCTATACTGGTGTACAGCCACATGCAGTGTCTGCCAACCAAAGAAGGTATCCCTATACCAGCACTTGGCATTGAAACGTGGTGAGCACTGTGAGTCAGGTCTTGACAGTGGACAGTCCCAGCACGTGGGTGAGTATCTCAGAAGAAACAGTCTCCCCCAACTCAGAGAATACTAACCCTGGTGCCATGGATTTGATGAAGAGAGTAACCGCTGAGCAGGCAAGCTGGCCTCAAGAGACTTGAGTACCTAATGTCGGGGATATACCATTCTATACACCATGGTGGTGCACAGAAAGGGTGACCATCCAATGTGTGTGTGTGTGTGTGTGTACTCTCTTTGGTGTATTTCATTTTGAATAAATTCCTCGGTCACCTGTAATTGCTTGGACGGGCGTGAAGTTAACTCTGAGAGGAATTACTTCTATAAGAAAGATACCCTTAAGTTGGTTAAATATCAGTTTATTCCTCTTTAAGGGGAAATAAACAGGATGGTGTCGCACTACCTCCTAATGTCAACAAGAGCTTGCAGAAGTTTAACTAACACTGAGCCAGGTGAAGGTGACGTGGTCCTAAGCTAACAACGGCAGGGTAGATGAGTGTTATGTAACTAACTTGAACTGGTACTACGTACTACTCCTACTACATGTTGCCCAGAAGGAACCGCAGTGTCTAGTTGGTCAAGTGGAGAAAATGAAGACTGGTCACGAGTGGGCGAGCGACGCGCTGTTTATATTCAGGCTGGTGTTTCCCCTTCAGTCAGCTGGACAGAGGTGGTCGATGGAGAGGGGGTAGCTGTAGCATAGCTTCAAGGCGTGATGTCACCGGTCAGCTTGGAGTTAAAGATTCGATGTAACGTTCTGGTAGAGACATCTTGTGGCATGCTGTGGTACTGAAGTGCCTTGGATGCATAGCCTAAGTGACTCGGCCACTGAATAGTATAATCCTATGGCTGAAGCTTCCGTCCATGAGATATCAGTAGACAGTACAATCTTGCTCACTGAAGAGGCAGCAAAGTCATTTAATCATTGTTGAAAAAACGTGCGTCAACTTGATGAAAAATGCTATTTTAGTGCAATTTTTTGTGTTTTGTGGGGTCAAAATCTGTCGGAAACGATTTTGCGTGGTCAGCAATTTTGCGGGGTCAGTCTGAGGCACCGTGAGGCCTCACAAATTCGGGTCTCTACTGTAATTCATAATTTACTTCATTATTTGAACAAAATACATTCGAAGTCAAGGGATTATCTAAAGATGGAACAAAATATTGCAAGACCTCTCTTAGTCTGTACTCTGAAAGAAAGCACCATTTAAATAATTTCTCACTGAAGTTTTCATCCTCGTTTGTTTATGGTTTTGGTAAACATAATTTGCGAAGTACCTGCTTGTCAACTTTGAGTAAATGCTTAGTGTATGATGCTACATTATGTCGGGGTTTTGTTATAGAAAATTGTATTAAAACATTACAACATTTCCTCTTGCACAGTTAAAACTCTGGAGGGAAAAAAGTCTTAAATATTTTTATACTAGGTTATGATTATAACTCTGTGAAATTGCTGAGTATTGTTCTGTATTTTTTATTAGTGCTCTAAAACCTTTTTGACCAACAGTTGTTGTTTTTGTAAAAATGGCTGTAAATCTAAATGCTAACAAAGGGTACTCTGGTGCTATAGTAAAAAGTTTGTTTTGGCAGGTATCAGAAACAAAATGTTTGCTGTGCTTAGTGTAACATGGGCAGTGTACTAGAAAACTAGGTAGTAAATTATAACAATTTGGTTTTTTTGCTATAAAATAATATATAAAGTACATTAAGTACTGTAAAAGCTATTTGTGAAAGTACCAATGCATTTCAACCATTAGCAAAACCTGGAAGGGGAATTGAATCCAAATGTTCATATTGAGAGAGAGTTGGGGTAAATTTTGTTTGAAAGTTGCATATGAAAAAGTTTGTTTTATTAATATCATTAATCATTGTCTTCCATTGAATTTTGGGATTACATTACCTCTTCATCAGGCCAACCTCAGTTTTTATCCTGGCCACATATCACCATAACATTTAACATCAGGGTGTAAACACACCTCTGGCCATGAGAGTGATAATAGAAAAAACACAAAAGGAATCATGTAAGGTTAGTGTAGGGAATGCAGGATAATGTTTCCACTCGGGAGCATAATGACTTTTGAATTCAAGGGGGTTATCCCCCCTCTCTTTGGCTGTGTACATTGCCGAGGTAGGTCTGTGCATCACTCTACTACTGTATTTGAATCAATATTCCTAGGCTCTACAACTGCCTACGGACAAGACTGTGGGCTATGGAAAGACTCAGAGTGAAGGCAGGCAGTCGGATTCAAATTACCAGCTCCAATTGGCATCCTCTCTCAGTGCAGATAGGCAGGTTTTAGGCACTGTCTGGGCACAGGGTGACAAGAGTGGACTGTATATAGAGTATAGTTCGTTAGGATGGTGTTAAAATGATAGTGCACAACAAAACAAAAAGCACAGATGCCATATTGTGTACAACTAATTCCTTGTTGTTTGTTTGTCTAGTTTGTCAATATGGCGAACAAGATGACTTACACAAAATACTGGGTGGGAAGTACAGATTTGAAAGTTTGTCTACAATGCACACCACACAGAATTCACGTGTCTAAAAATACCACCCGTCTTGAAGTGAGCAAACTTTAAACTAATTAACTGGTAGTGGACACAACTTGACTGCAAGGTGAGTCAGGACTCCCTGTTGGGGGAGGATCTGGGGAACATGCACAATGCCATCTGACCCAAGCAGTATTTTGGTGGTGCATCCCAGTTGCCAACAGAGAGGTGGAAGGTTGTTATTCCTGATGAGGAAGAATTAACCAATTTTCAAAATGCCATTACTCTTGATCCATTTCTCCCTGGTTTGAAGCTGGCAGGTTGAAATGCCAAGACATGTTGTCTTCAACTTGCTTGTCAGTAAAACATTTCTTGGTGTCAGCCAAGAACTCTTGCAACTTTTGACAGGTGACAATTAGCCCCTACAAAGTTTGTACCACAGTCACTATGCAAATGAGCACACACTCCACAATGTGCAGTGAAACATCTGAATGAATACAGCAAGAAAGGTTTCATATTACAAACCAAAAGCTAGCTCTAAGTGTGCTCTCTCTGTGGCAGAGCATACAAATAGCATACAAATATGCCTGCAATATGTGAGATTTTCTTGTTCGCTTTTTAGTTATTGGGATTGACTCAGCATAAACAATAAGAATTGTGGAAGGGCTTAGTAACACACACACTACTGGCTGTAAGGCTTACCATTGCTGGATTTTAACTTATCGGACGAGCACGAAAGCAACTAAGACACTTATGAAGATGGCTTTTAATCACATTTTGTGCACCCTGTAACCAAAATTTGTGTAGCAGTAATGACAGAGGTGTACTGGGTCCAAGTTTAAGGAAATCTTTATGAAAATGATAAATTATAAGTTCTTCAAGGCAGCTGCTCTTTGGGAGGAGAATCAGTTTTCTCACCATACAACATGTCTAAATGATAGTCTGCTAGCCCCTACATTTATAGCAGCTTGATGTTTTCACAACTTCACTTCATAGACACGTGTCTGGTCACAACAATTATAGTAGCTACTTCAAAGTGAGTAGCCTATTTCATAAATCTTGATCACTTTTTTATGGTGACATTATGGGTGTCAACCAAACTATCGCCTCCAAAGGATCCTACCCCTGTAATAGCTCACGCTGAGGCTCCTGTGTTATCCAACAACCCTCAACTTCTTTGAATAGCAGACTCACTAGCCGTACATACCCTACAACTGTAGAACAGAAAATCTGTTTTATCAGCTACAGTGCCAACACTAACGCAGAATATATCGGCCTCACCAACGCACTTGAGCAGAGAATGAATGGTCACAGAGCAGACACCAAACAAGTCATAGCTGGTAACATCAATAGACCCTACAGGACAAACCAGTTGCAGCACATGCAGCATCACACAACATAGATTTTGATTCCTGCTACAGTACCAGAGTTCTGAGAGGCCTTCCACCTTCAAGCAATAGCTCAGAACTCAGATGCTGGGAATTAGCTCTCAAATTTATAACTAAATCCAGGCAGCCGCCAAGCCTCAACATAGGATAATCACAGCTCCTAACCACACTCACAGTTATACTGACAATTTTTCAATTTTCCCACCCCACCCTAGTTCACCACCCAGCTGCTAGGTTTACTACTAACAGTGCCCTTCCACCATACTGCAGTGTCCTACAACTTGCCACTTGATGAAGCTGGCTTACCCAGCGAAACGTCGCAATCGCACAACCTCATGGGAAATGTGTCGTTCTTCTTTGTATGTGCCTGTCGACAAGTACTGCACTGTGAGTACTTGAATTCCTATCCTTGCTAACATTTGTGGTAGCCTAGTGGCCTAATCGCAACCTTAAGTAATCATTTCCAAATTTTTAGACCATTTAGAGTTATTGAAATGAAGTTCCTGAAAGCATCTACATTGAGAAGTGATTTGTAAGTTTCAGTATTTCACACACTTACTTAAGTAAGCTGCAGTTTTTTTACCAATATTTTTGTCTGAAATTGGAATTTTACATACTGGCTTTAGTGAAATGTGGTTTTTATTTGTTGTGGAAATATTGGGTTTTGCTTTAGAAACATCAGGTTTTGCTCCTTGGTAGATTTGCTGGGCATTTCATGTATCTCCTATATCCTGTACCAAAGAAATTTTTACATCCAAATAATATTGTTATGATTTACTTTTTTAATTTGACCTGTTGTAATCTTTTTTCACATAGTCTGTCAGTAAGTTATTTAGTTATAAAATAATTTTTGTTAGTTTGGTTTTTTAGTTTTCTATAAATGTTTTCCACAAGTGAATTTTATTCATGTGGTTTCAGAGTTGTTATCAGTGAGAATGCATGGTATTTTTCTAGTCAGTATTTGAGGTTGCACAGGTGTGTTTCTAGTATTATATTTTGCATTGAAAATGTAATAAGTCTTTGAAAGTGCAGTACTGTACTGTGTTCCAGTGACTTACTAGCTGCTGCATTAAATCAGTGTAAATAAGAAGAATATGTAGTGTAGATTTTTGCTGTGTGTAAACTTGAATATTTTCCTTCATGTTTTGCGCACGATTCACAAGTTACGGTCTCAGTGTTAGGTATGTACTGTAATAATTTTCTTTTTTTTTATATTTAATCATAATTATGTACTAGAAATTTAATAAGTTCTGCACTTAGCTTTTAAGGAACTGAAATTTGGTATTGTATGTATGTTAGTGTTTAAAACAGATTTCTTTTTAAGTACAAAAAATTGTAGACTTTTTGAATATGTAAATTTCTAATGTGACTAACATACTGCTTAGTCAAAATTACTGTTGTAAATATAGTTTTAAGAAACAGTTGCTGTCTTATATGTTCATTATTATCATTCTTAGTGTAATAAATACTGTATTTTGATATGGCTTGGATTCAGTTAATATTTTAACAGCAAAATTATGTGAATATTTTAAGATTGTATATAAATTATGTGAATATTTTAGGATTGTATATAAATTATGTGAATATTTTAATATTGTATATAAATTATGTGAATTTTTAAGATTGAAGATACAGTTTTGTAGGTTTTTGAAAAACCAAATGTATTCCATCTTTTTCAGTGCATGTTACAGTCATTACAACTCATAGGGGTAAAAAATTTTTATAACAAACATTGACAGTATTGATTTATTCTAAAGTGGTATAAATATCAAATGTATAAGTGTCAACTTAATGTGGCATGAATGTAATGACTTTTTACGTTTGTTCCCTTTAAATGTTTTGCAAAGTAAATTGTGTTATTGCTAGTGTGTTTACTATCTCAATTTGTGCGAATATTCATTATACCAAATGAAAATGAAAACTGACTTTCATTTTCGTTTTGGTGATAAATTTGGTTGCCAAATATATAATGAAATGAAAAAATGCTCAATTTTTATGAATATTCAGGAGTGTAATGAATGTTCATTTAGTGCTCCAGCAAAGGAAATTTTTATCTGTAGTTTATTTTGGTTGTTTTCATTGTATTATAACTAAAATGAATACATAAAATGGAAATTTAAGAATAGACTAGGAGGACCACGATACAGCTATAATGGTGTGATTTTGTGCATTAAATATCTGTCTGTCTCTAATTTTGTGACGTTCGTTGACAACTGCCTAGAATGGCCCATACATGAGTGTGTATACAAATACTGCATTTTATTTTGTTTGAACAGCAATTAATAAATAAATATGAAGTGTAGGTTAATGTGATTTTCACAGGAGTAAAGCTGAAGAAACGCTTTACAATTTAATATTACTCTCAAATACTTATTTAAATAGAATGTTTTTATAGGTGGTGAAATATATACGGCCGGTTGCAGCAACACAGTAGAAGTAGATTCTGTAAAAACATTAAGGACTTCAGTATTTTTTTTTCATACGAAGTTTACATTTATTTGTAAACAAAGATTTTTTTTAACTACTGTAGTAATTGTAAGTTTTAAAAGTAATAAAAATCCCATTTTACCAATACTAAGTTTCAGATTTAAATTGAGGTGTTTATTTGGGATTATTGATTCAGCTGAGTATCAGAATTATTTCTACTGAAGTATATTTTTATTGTGAAAATTTTGGTGTTTAGGCATGTACTGACACGTGCCCAGATTAATGAATCAACTATGCTTCGCAGTATCAATTTTCTCTACTGGATAACGTCAATAAAGTTACACATCACCTGAGATTAATACCGCAAAAACCTGAGTTATGTGATGGCTGAAGTAGGAGGCGTTTGTCATGGTCAAACTTAAGGTTTTATTTTGGGATGTCAAAATCACGAGAAATAGAGAAATATGAAGGCGTTTCAATGCAACACTGGTGCTCTGCCAGTATACAAGAACAGGTCGGGTGGTCTGTCGGAGTGGCACGAAATCAAGAGACTACCACGGTCCTGCGAAGGGGCTGACCTTTATTCACTGGTTTACCTGGTGGTAAGATGTTCTGCTGGAAGTGCTTCCCCAGTTGTGGTGAGGGCTGGTGGCTGCCGTGGATGTCCCTAGGATGTGGAGTGCTCATGTTCTGCTCTGTGCTGGAAGTAGATTGTTGACTGCAGGAATGATGGCTGCTGAACCACGAGTTGGCGATCCCTAAGGGTGACTCTTCTCTTCTAATCACCTCAACCAGTAGGTGAGGTGTGTTGGCAGTCTTAATTAATGCTACGGCAGGAAAAGTGGTGAGGGGTTAGGCCTCTCAGGTAAGCTGCCCCGCAATGAAGTCTGCCAAGTGCAAGAGAAGGAACACGTTCACAATTCTTCAGGTTATGACTCTCCGAGTCATAAGCTGCCTTTCTTAACTTTCTCTGCACACCTCTCTTCTGGGTGTACGGCATAGGTGATAGGAGCACATACGGCCTTGCAAAAGTCAAGGAGGAGAGAGAGAGAAGATGCAAAGATGTCATTTTGATTGCTGTGTAACCACGTTCCCTCTCATCAGGTGTGTAAGGGGAGGTAGCATGCCACTCTCACTATTTATTGCAGAAACCATCAGCTGAACTGCACTGCAGTTATGATAAATGGCGGTGTGCATGATGTATTCCACATCCAGTTATGAGATGTTTGCATAACAACCAGCTTAAATACTATTGTTGCAGAAAATCTTAGGTGATGGAACCAAAAGATATTTTGATTGATGCAATATCCGATAAATGAAAAAAATGGGTAGCTCTATCATTATTTATATAGGAATTTTACAGAGACCACTGAAATTAACTGTGGATACAGTTTATCAGTTCGTGCGTTTTCGGTACGTAGTCTTCACTGTAACATTACTGTAAACATAATGTTCTAAGAGCATATTATGCACCAATGTCCGCTTTCACCAACACGCTGTAAAACCTGTCACAAAAATCCAAAGTATGTGCCATTCACTGACTTTTGACTCTCCAACTTTGTGACTTAAACTGTTTAAAGTAGCCCTTTGTTTTGGGGCCTGCATTTCAGCATTTACATCCTTAAGAAAATGGATGTTATTAATTAAATGGTTGGTGCCAAACTCATACATTCCATGTAGCTAAACCCAAGAGGTATTCTTAACTAGTAATTATTTTTGTAGTTTTTGTAACCAGTAAATCAAAATAAGTAATTATGTAGTGGCCACATACATTGTGTGCGCATGTGCATGCATGTTTGTCTGCATGCATGCACACACACACGTGTGCATGTGCTTTAAGTAACAATGGTGAAGTACAAATCTAGATGGTTAATGGTTGCAACGTATGAGTTCGGTGTAAAATCTATTTTACTGGCCCCACTTCAGTTTCTGCATGTCAGAAATGAAATCTAAGACCGGGTGCTTGTTTTAAGTCTTAACAAAATTGTTCCAAACCCAGCAGAACTCATCCTAGGTGGAAATTAAGTCCAGAGGAGAATAGGAGGTATGTGTAGTGATGGTGCTGTTTAATAGGATTAAACTGCAAATTTTGCAGTGGAGTCATGTAGTATTTGTGAATTTTAATTTTTGTCATATATTCTCACCCACAAAATTATGTTTGAAAAAATAGGCAATATTAAGGTGTGCACTTTGACTGTTTCTTTATACTGTTATTTGCAGTTGCAACTGCTTAATATTTTGTGAGCTTTGTTTTGTAAAATATTTGCAATGTCTTTTTAATTGTTTCTTGTGATTATTACTGAATCTAAGCCATGTTCATCTTAAGTGCATTTACATTTTCTGCTACTGGGAGAGCAGTAAGCAGTTTTCAAGTGTTGTCTATATTTTTAATAGTTCAACAAGATCTCTCGATATATGTATCGTTCTAGTCATTTCTAGCCTTTCAAATTATACTGTGATCATGTTTTATTTATGTTGTACATAAAATGTTATCACTCAGATTAGTTTAGGTCTTGATTTTTTACATGGTTCATATGAATCGTGGAATGTTGTTTCTAATACTTATTGTTATTGAGTAGTAATTGTTGAGGACATTGGTTAATACTTTGTCAGGTGTCTTACTTGAATAGAGTCAATATATTTGTATTACTTCCATGTGTGGTTTCATGTAGTTAATGTTTAGTTGCTGTTAGCTATTGTGTTTGGCAAAGTTACTTAAGGAAGTTATGGATAGAGTATGTAACATTTTTATTTAAAAATTATCATCATCTTGAAATTACTTTAATATATTTGAAGACTAAAACATTTGCATTTTGATTCAGGAAAGCGAGCAGAATATTTTTTTTCCAGTAACAGAACTACAGTGAAACCTGGAACCTCTATCCGTAGAATTTCAGGGTACTGACATAAAAATTCTGTAGATGCAGACATTCTGTAGATGTAGACTAGACATATTAGTCAACAAAAAAAAAACTCAACCTTGTTAAAATTTATGTTGAACACATTGATAATTCTAAGTTAGGTACAGTATTTGTCAAGTTTAACTTAAAGAAAACAATGCAAGTGGGAATATTAAAGAAAACATTCATAATATAGTTGCACCCTGTTATAAAGTTCTCAAGGAGACCAGAAGTGTTGACCTTGCATTTAAAAAAAATACGCAAACAATCCACTCAAATTTTTTTCATTACTCACACTCAAACTTAATAAAAACTGTATTTAAAAACCTCTGAAACCACATGCACAGGAAGTAGCTGCATATGTAGCGGAAGTATTATCCATAAAGCAACTAACAGCAGTCGCAGTTACTAGCTAACAGTACGTTTATACAGTCAGCCAAATCCTGAGTTTCGGCAACCGAATTTTTCAAACTAAGGTTTTAGTTAAGTGTTTATATAGTCATATGAAACTCCGTTTTGGAAACTTGTGTTTAGTGTGTTGTTTTATGCCTGAAGTCACTAGTATCAAAATAATGAAAAACAATCCTTTTTGTTATGGTGATATGAAAAATGAAATACTGATGCGTGCCCGATTGGGGAGGTTTCTAATGGTTGGGGCTATTCACATCAAATTTTGAGCAATGATATTTGAGGTTAAGTGCAACACATATTTTGGCTACGTGATTTTTGAGAAATGAGTCTTTCGCCGTGTTCAGTTGTACAGTTTTTTCTGTTCATAATGCTAGAATCACGAGAAACATCAGTACGAGGTGCCTTAATGTTTCATATGTGCTCGATCTGTATATAAGACGGTTCTAGTGAAGGGCTGCCACCAGCCCTGAGGCTGAAATCGTGGTTCCTGTATATAAAAATCCTGTTAAATCCTGGTTGGGTCAAATCCTGTAAAATCCTTGGAATTAAAAAAAATTGCAAATTACAGGGAAAAAAAGTGGATATGAAAGACGTTTATGTATTTATTGTAGTTTTGGTTTTGAATGTACAAACCATGGTAATTCTTTTTTCCACTCACACTTATACTTTCATTTATATGACTGTATCAACAATAATTTTTGTTTCCTCACCATTGTGATATCAATGCCAAACGCAAAACACAGTCATCAAATTCGGATTGCATGCGTAAAAACTGCAATTCGCGGCAAAGATTCTTTTCAATAATGGCTTTGGCCTTTGCATGTGATCATACAGCCAGAAACAGAAATATGTGGATAACTGTATACCAGTGCCAGTGAATAATTAAGCAAAATATTTTGGACATACACTATTGAAGTATTGGTGTATGTCCAAAATATTTCTCTTAATTATCCACCTCCATTATAAGAATCTTTCAAACAAATGTAACAGTGAAACTGACACACATAGCTGTGGGTGCTAGTGTTGCCACTGAGCACTGGGGGGGAAAAAAATCTTTGGGTTTCTATTGTGTTAAAAAATCAGTAAAACGCATAAAATCCATTAAAACGGCAGGCCTGGTCTAGTGACCTGTCTTTTCGGCACAAAATCAGTAGCGACTGTCGCAACCCTGCGAGCGAGCTGGCCCTTATTCACTGGATTACCTGGAATCTTGATGATCTGTAGGTGGTTCAGTTCATTCTCCGGAACCATTCACGAGTTCTCATCAGTTACAGATGGAGAGTGATTCCATCTTTGGAATTATTCATTCACCGGAACCGTTCGCGAGCTCAGAACAGTTCGAGACTGAGATTGATTCCGTCTCCAGAACAGTTCTTTCGCCGTAACCATTTGTGAGTTCGCAGAGTTTGAGACTGAGATTGATTCTGTCTCTGGAACTGTTCATTCATTGGGACCGTTCATGAGTCTGCAACAGTTCCATCCAATTGCCGGAATCTTGACATTTCAGCTGGCTTACAATGCCTTTTCAGCAACAGTTCACAGCTGGAATCGTCTCTGTTTAGCAGTTTCATAATGTAACCATTGTTCTGTTTTAATAAGGTTCTATCAGCCTGCCATCGCTTTGCTCAGGTTTTATGGAGTTATTGAAGTACATACGTGTATATGTGATTACCTGCAACTACTCATGACTACCTGTGACTACCCATCACTACCTGCGACAACTTACTTGTTTTGACAGCTCCCTCTAAAGGAAGTGGGGTGTTTGGAGCAAAAGGACTGCAGATGTTTAATAAGGGGTAGTGGAGGTTGAAAAAGAAATTAAAAAGAGAGTGAGGGTGGGGTAGGGAGCTTGTAGTGGGATTTTGGTGGTCTAGCTGGGGGGGGGGGGGTGAGATTGGAGGGGGTTATGGTGCCTGCAGGGTGGAGGGAGGAAGGGAGCAGAGGGATGTGGGCGAGGCTAGGGATGGAAGGAGGGTCCCAGTTTGGAAGGGAGCAGAGGGATGTGGGCGAGGCTAGGGATGGAAGGAGGGTCCCAGTTTGGAAGGGAGCAGAGGGTGTGAGCATGGCATGGGGTGGGGGCACCATTGGCATAGAGGACTAGACACAGCTGGTGCCGTTTTTAATAACTGGGGACACTTTTTCATATTTGTACTAGGGCTGCAATGGTACTGATAAATTACACTTCATTTTATCAGCTTGTTTTATATATACTTGGTCGAAACTGTGTGAAATAGTGCCTGTCCCAATTCTAAGCCAAGGTGTGATTTTGGAGGATTCAGATTGATAGTAAAAAGGTCTACTTACGATGCGGTACGTACTGTATTTCAAAATTTATTTTTACATTTAGTATGTACATTTCAGAAATTTGTGTTCAACTTAGAAAAAGGTGCTTTAATAGTTAGTGATGTACATTTTGTTATGAATATAGGATGAAAGGCTTTTATTGTGGCTATAGTGTTTAGCAGACATTCAGTAAATTTGGGAAATTTTCCCCAGATGAAGTGTGATAGTTTAGTAGACCCTAAAATGTCATTCTTGGGTACCTTAAAAAATCACAAAAAAATCAGAAAAATCTCAGCAAAAATACAAAAATGTTCCAATCAAAATTTATTTGAAAAAAACCTTATTTGTAGCAATAAAATATTGACATTGTAATGTTGCCCTTAATTGGTTTGCCACAATATGGAAAACTAGAATTGGTGAAACACTGCGACTGAAGTATTTTAGAATGACTGATATTGTAACACAGCATAATGCAGATAGAATGTGGAGAAACATACTGAAGCAGGCCATACCATGAGAAACTGCAACTTGGGTAAGACTATAACTTTTATACTTGACTACTTTCGCCCACACCTGGTCGGCAGGTAAATAGTTGAATGCTGTCATTAAGATCTTTGTCTGTAATTGATATTTCAAAATCACATCCTCTGATTTTCCTTTAAGATATCACTTGTGCTTACCGCGTTACACAGTGCTTTGGCTCTGTGCTTATACATTTGTGATCACAAAGAGGTGTCACATATGCCCTTCCATGGTATTAATATACTAATAAGATTTGTATGTACTGAAATAAATATGTATTTCAGTAACTAATCCTCTGCTTTCCTTGCAAGAAGCTACTGAAAATGGACTTCATACTCTGTAAAACGTGCTCGTTATTGTTTTCAGCAACAAAGAGACATCAAGTATGTATGTGCTTCTAGGGTATTATTTTATTTGGAATATGTCTGGCTAATGAGTGAAACTAACATTTTATGTAAAACTTATTTTTTATACCAGAAATGATTGTACAGTATATAAAAAAAGTTTCTATCATAATGCTTACAGGCTAGTCCACAGGATTTGAAAATGGGAGGTATTACTCTGGTAAGGGCAAAGCTATATCAACTTTACCTTCAGTTCCATAGTGTATATAATCTTCTGGTACAGTCCAGTTGTAAAAATATTAAAGGGACAACCAAGTAGTATCACTTTTTTGAGAATGATGAAAACTGAGAATGGCACAGTTTGTTTATAATTTCTAAAATACTGTTTGTTTAGTTTTGTTTTATTTCTTGCAACTTTCTGGGAGTAGCTCAACCCCAAAAACCTCTCCCCTTGCAATTAGCCCTGTATATTTTATAAATTATGTGATTTGTCCTGTTATTTTATTAGAAAAATTCATTTATTAAATTCTAATAGTATTCTAAATGCAAGATCATTTTTATTTAATCTTATTGTTAGCATCAGCTGGACTTGGATAAAAAAAAGTGTTTCCCATAGTTATGAAGATTAAAAATATTTTTAACAAGTTTTATAGTGAAATTATTTTAGTAAATTGTGTAACTCAAGCCATAATTTAAATAATTTTTACATGTGGATATTTTCATGTATGTTAATTAAAATGTATATAAAAATTATTTAAAACATTAATTTGAGGGAAAAAACTTGAAAGAATTTTGTATAGTCAATTCATGGTTACTTCCAACTTCTGTGCCAAATTTTACCTTCAGGCTATTTATCCACCTCACGCAAACTAAGCTTAACCAAGTCTAGAAAATTACACCAAAGGGATAATGCACTGCATTCATGTGCACTCAGTTTAATAATGTTTTTATTTGTATTAATTATAAATGAAACATAATTTATAAATAAAATATTAAGTAAATTTCAATTTATCCGCATCATTGTTTTTCTTCCCGACGTTTCAGAGGACATTGCAGTTTCCATCTTCATGGTGAAGTAGCAGCAGCAGTAATTGTTGTAGGCTGTTCATGGTAAAATGAGTATGTTTGAAAGCCTGGCTTAAGATCTACTTGTATGTACATTGTGTGTTCTTCTGCCTTATATAAAATTAACATTGCCATGGGCCTCATCACTTTATTCATGCGTCGGTCAAGTGAATGTGTAAAATTATTATAAAGGTAAATATTGAACAAATCTGGAAATTTATACACTTTAATGCATTAAAAAAAAAAAAAAAAAAAAACAGAAAGCGAAAGAAATTATTTAAGTCATCACAAATGGTTAACAAACATTTTTATTCAACGTTAAAATATGGAACTACTTTCCATCCATCGTTACCAGCTTTACTGGGCACTTGTCACTCAAAGTGCTCGTTAAATTATATGCATGTAGGAGCAGTTGACTTTTTTCTGAGGTTGATTTCAAAAGTGCTCACTTTATCGTGAACAGCCTTTACCTTCTGATCTTGCTGCTGCTACTTCTTCCTGAAGATGGACGCTGCAGTGTCTTCCGAAACATTGGGAAGGAAAATGACAGTGATGCGGCTACACCCCAAAAGCCAAGATTTTGCAGACAATGGACACCAAAGCTTGCGAACTTTAGTTTCAATTTAACCAAAAATTTAATACTTTAATTTTAACAGAAGTATAAAATGCTTGTGATACACAATATATTTAGGAAACAACCAAAAAGTTATACATGGGGTGATTTTTTGAATGTTTGATGAAAAAAGTGAAGAACCATGAATATACTATAATTAGAAATTTAATGGAAATTACAGTATACAGTATGTAATTTGTTAGTTTTAGCTTGTCATTGGATTTAAATATTTATGTGTGTAATCATTTCTTAACCATTGCTTAGTCATATAATTCAGCTAAGCACTTTTACCATTTAATACCATTAAGACTTAACATGCTGTGTTGATGCCTTAAGAGTTATTGATATTTGAAGACAAATTAAAATCATCAACATAACTGAGAATTCAGGCAGCTAAAACATCGCTTTTGCATAATGGGACCTGAACTGTTTTTATTTCCAATGAAGACGGACAAGATTTCAGAATGGTGCAGCCCTGCTGGCCATATGTATTTTGTCATTTGAACAGTTGGGCGTAGCAAACATGTGTAGACACCTGATTTTGGACATATAAATGTTATATCAATGATGAGAACTCATATGGCCACAAAATATTCTATATGTAAAAGAATTTATTATAACAAAAGGTAGGCACTAAACAACTGAAAGTGTATAGGAAAGAGAAAAATATGGAACATTTTTGTTGAAACAATTTGGAATGAACAAAAACCTATCTTTGTGTATTCAGTTTGTTTTTGTCTCTCTCTTTCAGTACCAGTACACACACATATTTTCATACTTGCATTCCCATGTCAATAATTTAACTTTTTAAAGTGTGAAAAGTATCTTATACCAGAACATACTTCAGAGATAATGTTTTGTTATGATGTTTATATGTGCTAAGTGTTCTTGCCATTAATATGTACAGGTAAATTTGCACCAAAACTATATTTTTGTCTTTTGTATTGTTTGATGATAAAGTGCTGTGTGTCACATTCTACATGTAAATACTGAAAGTAGATAGCAAACTCTTCAAGCATTTTGATGGAAATGCATATACAGCATGAGTTAACGTTTATTTAAATCTAACAGAGAAATGTAACCATGAAGGGATGAACTTTTTTTTTTTTGTGTAAATCTTTGTGGTTACTTGTGTAGGGAAAAATGTGTCTTTATTGTTGTATCTTTTTTCTTTCTGCAAGCACATATTGTAATTCGGTACCCTTTACAATATTTGGTAGATAAATAGTAAAGATCATTAATCCTTTAAATTATTTTTCCTACAGTTTATATTTACACCACACCAGCCCACATCAACAGTTTATTCTCCTGATGACACTTGTTACACTGTTACTTATACTTTTGTGGTAGAAAAATACTCCTTTATATTAATTTGTAAACCTTAGCAATTTACGTAAAAATTTAATATTTCTTGGTGTAAAATCATGATAACAATAAAATTATTTAAAAATTTTTGTGATAATATTTATGTGGTGGCTATACAAATGTGCCATAGTGTGTTATTCTGAATGTGTTAACAAAGAATTTCCATTTTACATTACTAATTAATCCTAGAAGTGTGTATTATTTTTTAAAGTTGTTTTTTGTTCTTTTTCTAGCAGTGGCATATTGCCAGTACTGTTGCGCAAAACTTTTATTGATTGCATTAAATCTTTGTCATTATTGATGATTTTGTAGCAACAAAATTGTTATTGCACGAAAAAATATTTATTGAAGCTGTTGCAATAATTGTTAAACTTGTTGTGTAGGTACTGCATGCTTTGTACGTGTCTTTCTGTTAGGGTCTCAACCTCACCATAGTGTGCATACAGGATGGCAAGAAGTTAAAGAAAGTACTTGGCATAGGACCACAAACACACTAATCCACAAAGTGCATAAATCTTAATCTGCCTTAAAGTTTCTTTGAATTATTGTAGTTTTCTCAAATGTTCAATACTGGCAGATAATATTTTCATTTGGAAAACTCTTTTCACGCAGTTTTAGTTTATAGTGTGAGAGTTATAAGTGGTGTTTTCATAACTGGCAGAATGTTGCTGTCAAGCTATCCCAAATAAAGGACATGGAGAATGTTGAATGTAGACTCGTGAAACGATGTATTGCTGCTGTGCTTGTTAGAATTAAAAGATGGTATAGTTATACAGAAAAAAAAGTTGGTCATCAGTTTAAAAAAAAATGGTTCATCACTAGAGTAGGTATGGTGGTGTTTTTGTTTTCATCCCCACAAAGAAAAACCACATGACCTATCATAAAGAGCTTCTTAAAAGGTTTTGAAATTAATGTGAATGGTAGGAAGGGCTTTTGTTGAGCCAGACATGAAAACACCAGCTGTTTTGAAAATTTGTTCCATTAAATATCAGAGTGCTGTAAGGTATAAAATGTTGTGAAGTGAGGTTGGGGTCTTGAGTATAATTTATGTTTATGAAGTATCCTGGTTAGTGCACATCAACTAGGTGTAGAACATTCAAGCTAGATTGTTTTTATTTTTAAAGTGTGTGTACAAGTCTGCAGGCACCACAAACTCGACCGCATAGTTCCATTTGCATGCAGCTGTACATTTCTTATGTTTTCCAGTTTTATTTATTCTTGTCATTGCTATGGTTGTGATTGAGCTAACTTGAAAACGTTTCTTCTTAAGACCAACAATTATTTTTATAACATGGTGCCAAATATTAAGAAACAAATACTCTTTACCTCTTGTTGAAACTTTTTTGAAGATCAACAATTTTGTCTTGCTGGAATGTTGCAGATGATATGTATATTAAAGCTGCATTTCATTTAAAAAAAAAAAAAAAAGTGTTGTTATGCAAGAAAAATTACAATAAAAAGTGTTGAATATGAATTTTTCCTTTTCTTTGACCATTTGGTAGAGTTTATACTGTAGTATGTTTGGAGTCTGCTTTTGAAAGGTTACTGTGTTAATTTTATTGGAAATGCTTACCGGCATATTCCCAGTAAATTCCCAGGAAATGTACTTAAGTATTGCGTCAACACATCGTGTTTAAAAGTGAAGACACTGAATTTATTTCATATATGTACTGTAGTTCCTTTTCTACTTACAAGAGTAATTGGTTTACTGGTCATATAATTTTCATCCACATAAAATTCACAGCACCATTTGATCGATGTGAGAGTTACAGTGTAAATTTTACGTATAGCAAGAAGTTACCAAATGGGTAAATAAGTAGGCAGTGGGCAGGGCTATCAGAAATGCTAGGATAACTGCGGAACAGCCTGTATTAAAGTTTTGTTAAAAACTGCAGAAATATGCTTGGTTTCCTCTTTTTGCCCATTGTGTATAACTGAATGCCATCAGCATCATGTTGTTATAATTCAAAATGAGGTCGTACGAGTATAATGAAATAGTTCCTTCTGGAATAAGGGAATGGGGTATCGGAGCTCAAAGCTGTTCATGCTGCCATTCTGGTCAGCTGGTGGCCATCTTTTCTTCCATTTTATTGACAATCAATTGTTTCATCCCAAAAATCACTTCCTAAATTAATTATTTTACCCAAAAATCACTTTTTTACCAAAAAAAAAAAAAAAAAAAAATAGGAAAATATCCCAATTGAGTCCTCAAATGATCAAAGTGGATTCGAGGCTCTGAAATAAAGTCCTTCAATCAGCAAACTGAATTTGAGGCTCTTAGCAAAATGTGCCACTTAATCATCTGAGCAGTAAAAACGGATTCGAAGCTCCGAGCCAGGTCCAGATCAGGGTGTACCAGCGGTCATGTTCCCTCCACACCCCTCCGTCATGAACTGCCATCATGTGGTTACCACATCCCTCCAACCTCCCCCTCAACACCCACATGCCAACTCATGCCATGCTCACATCACCCCCTCCCCACTCTCCTCTAAATCATTAAATACATTGAAAAAGACTGATAAAATCAAGGAACATAATGTTAACCTCACACTTCCTCGCCTGGTATAAAAAACACCCATCACCCCTCACCATCCCCATCCAATAAAAAATGGAGAAAAATGTAAAAAAATTGAGCAAGCTACGTTGCTCCACTCGACCCCAACACCTTAACACCACCCACTTATTAACCCTCGTCTACCCACCTACCTAAATTTTAAAAAATTCTGAAACGCTAGAAAAAAATTACATTGATGACTCTGATCACAATGTTGGATGCCAGTGACCTTGACCCTATTTCCTTAACAAAATTCAATAAAAAAAATTGTAAAAATGGAATAAATTCATAAAAATCTAGGAATGCACTACATTACTGACTACGGCCCCTATGTTGGATGTCGGTGACCTGACCTTGCACCCGAAGTGTTTTAAAAAGTTCCAAAATATAAAAAATTTAAAATATTGGGAAATTCAGTAAAATATCATTTAAAGACTTGCACAATTCCTAGAAAGATCTAATGCATCAGGTTGAACCATATTCTACGTAGTTCACTTTCTCGCACAATTTTTACTTAAAACAGACGTTTGCATTTTATTTTATACACCACTGAAAGACTTTCAGAACAGCAGTAGTGTAAGGTTCAAGAAATTAAAAGTGCACAATTATGAGTACAATTTATTGTCCTTGTTACATGTATTCAATCTTTGCATTTCTGTGATGTTTGCATATCATGTACAGTACTCAGTTTCCTAAAGTTCACCGATGATTGAAGATATCTCTTTAATAGAACTGTTAACCAGATGTTGATGGTAGTAGCTCATCATTTTGAATTCCGGGTTTCGCTAATTACATTTGCAACATACATTACCACATGCTTACCTTTTAATGTTCAAATTGTATGAATATTCAATATCGTTCAAAATGAAGATGATACCCTATTTCGGGACGAAAGTGGGAAAGTTTTGTTGAAATGGGTCGGAGGTGAGTGTTACAAACGTTGATAATCTCAATCTGTACATAACACATGTTTGGTGTTTAGTTATATTTCGAGTCTTAGTAAAGTTTTAATAGAAACTTTTCTTCGTTGCAACTCAAGTTGCATTTCTGACATGTTAATATTATTATTTTCAAGTGAGAATTACATGTTAGTCTCTGCATTCACATATATTAACACGTCCATATATTCCATGTCTATTTCCAATACAATTACAGCGATTGTGCAGTTTTAAAAGTTCTCTCCAACTGAGGTTCGCCATTTGTGTGTACAATAAGCATTTTAGCGATGTGAACATTTCGTTGTGAACGCTAATGACCAACCTGTTACCAATTCAATCGTGAAAATACACCTATTGAAGATTACAAGTTATTTACACAGCAAGGAAATTTTCACTATAAAAATTATTCACTGCAATACGTTGAAATGACTACTACTATGTGTGCTATGTAGATTTCTGTTTGGATCGTAACTTTGTAAATTACATTTAGAATGTTATTTATATGGGTGCCAAATCACTACCATGATCAGTTTAGTGTAGGTATTTGAAGAGATTAAAATCACATGCTTTCCACCAATACAAAACCATTGACAACTGTTACCACAACCTTACCAATATTACTTATATAGTCGTCAGGAACGCTGAAATAGTCACACTTTACCCTCGTACAACATACAAGTGTAGGATCAACTCAATACAAGGATAACTCTCAACTGGGACGAAAAATAAAGTTAATTGGCTTGAGAAAATATAAGAAATGTGTTTGAGAGAAATTATTAAATTGAATCTGTAGAGTAAAAAAAATTGAAAATCAATTGCTTTAAGCTAGTAAAATTACTTTCAGTGAAATAAAATTATACCACCATCCTCACAAATTAAGATTTATGAAGATGGAAGAGTTATTACGTAAATAAAATTATAATAATGAAATGCTGCCGAATAAAATGTCTTGAAAAATATAATGAATTAATATTGAAATTTTCCAGAAGTAGTTCACTTAGAAACATGGGTGATAGCTCCTGACGTAATTATACCTGAAGTTATGTTAAAGCACATATTAAGTCTCAGTTCTGCAATAAAATAAAACGATATCTCTTCTTAACAGTAAACGTAGAAATTAAATAAAGTTTATGTCCAAATCCAAACGATTAAGCGTTCAATCATGTCTTTATACTTGATTAATATTGCTCCGGACTAGGCTCATTAGCAGAGCGTGGACCTCTGGGTTTCTACGTATGCCAAACATGAAATCACACCAGAGAATACTGTAAAACAGGCCATTATTTGATAGAAAGTTAATTAGTCTCTCATAATTATGCTCAATCATACTGAAAAATACGTTGATAGACTTTAAAATTAAATGGCATCACCTTGAATTAGGCGGTATCTTAATGCCTAGGAAGCATGGCGTCTGCACGGTCCTCTACGTCTTCTTAAGCCGGAACTACTCCAAAATTATCTAAATAATTTTGAGACACTCGGCCCTCTCCGTAAACGTGGCTGATACTGCACTTAAACTAACTTCTGGGGCAAAATCCTGCTCTAATTTAAGATGTATCAGCAGATTACAATTTAAATTTAACTGTCAAATATGCGGCTGGGTCTTTCAAAGTCCGTCCTCAGAAGCCTCGACTTCCGGCAACTACGGCAAAAAAAAAAAAAAAAAAAAAAAACCTGCACGGAACTACTTCCGGTGACCTAACTGAAAACGAATGAAAATATTAATTTCTCTCTTAAAAATGCAAACAAAAATTATGTGTTTTCAAATAAAATAATTATAAGCCTAGGAGGGGTAAAATAATTAATATTACTCAAATCACAAAAATACGTAGGTATGCGTGTTAGTCAGAAACCATATATGTAAATAATTGTGCTAAAATATGTCAAAGCACCTATGCGTACAGTGTACTCAGCATAAAAGTGAACATAATAAATTATACGTCAAAATTAAACTGGGATAGAAATGCCCCTCCTGGCAATTACAATATTCCTCCTCGCATTAAAAAAGTAATGATGTATTTGTCAGAAAAGAAAAGCATCAAATTCAGTTATGTTGAACGAAAAATTACAATCTGAATATAGAGAAGAAAAACATAAAAATTAACAATAGGGTGACAGAAAAGAACAACATATCATCACTTGCACTACAGCCAATCATTAAGATCAAAAAGTCTTCCCTTGAAAAAGAAAACATATTTACATATACACTTTCAAATTGCAAACCATCGCTGAAAAATCCTGAAAAAGAAAAATTAACATAACCCACATATACAATTACAAGCACACTCAAGAAATCTCTTTTTTTATTATTTTCAGAAAGAAGTTTCATGTTACAGTCTTTTATTTCTTTCTTATACTTCTGTTTCCGTGGTTCGGTGAACTCGCTGGCGTCATTGGAACATGAAGAACACACTTGTCGTCTTTCCTCTGTGGCGGCAGATCCATTCAGTAGCGGTGATAGACTCCTGTATTTTCATGCGTGCACAGTAGTGTCTCCTTTAAAACATTTTAAATAATGTAAGGTGAATCAGGGCAAGTGTGCAGTAGAATTTAATAAGTTCGTCTTTGACTGATCGTGTCCAGCTTCTGTAGGTAGTTAAATACATTGTATTTTTTCTAGAACACTCCTCAAAATCTTATCTTTTAACACACATACTCATTTGCATAAATTTTGAAATTTTTTAATTTTTATTGCAAAATTTTAATTATGGGGTCAAGTTGCGCACTTGCCCCGCTAATTTGAGGTAAGTGGGTAATAGGGTATTATTTCACACATGTTTCAAGTTAGGAATGTGGAAGGGCATGTGCGTAAACGCCTAATATTTAATTTGCCATAGTTAATTGACATAACAAGAGGCTGAATTGAAATACAGACATAATAACATCATACATCATCTAAAAAATTAGCTTTAAAGGTGTTTTAATAGTACTACAATGTGGTAACTTACAAGAAGTTAGACACTTAAAAATAACTGTAACAATTTAACATTTCTCACTTATAGTAACTTAACTTACATACATTCGTAGGTAAGTAACATGAAAATAAGGAAAATTGATTGATAAACCAATAAGTAACATATTTCTCTCAAGGAACTCTGTAAGTTTTAGCTTAATTAAGTACATTATCATACTTTAACTTATCTAATGTCTTTTAAGACTAAAAAGAACATTTAGCAGAACAGAAAATATTTAAAACTGAAAATAAATACGATATTATTTATATTTTTCCAACAATCTGCTCTTTTTTTTTTGCCAACAATCAGTTCTTTCCTTTCCCTTTATAAGTTGACTTACTATTACATAAGAAGAGTTTGCTCTTTTTTTCAATGAAAAAACATACTGAACCTAATCATAACAAATTGCTGCACATTATAATATGTGAAATCAAAGTGAAAAGAGAAGTTTCCTTTTCTACCTTCCTTAGGAGTTGGCAGAATGCAAACAATATCATTTTTGTTAAGAGAACTTATATCTTCTTTTAGAGGGAATTCAAAATTTATTTCATCTTCAGGAGTACAATACTTCGTATGCTTCCTCGTATATTTCACAATGGGGTCTGCAGCCTCAAAATTTGACCAGTGTCCAATCACCAATATTCATTCTTTGTTCTGTTGTTTCTTCTTCATGCACCATTGTAGACTGCATAAATTCCTCTTCACAGTCACAAACGTTCAGTTGTTCATTGTTCATGAATTCAAAAAAGGAACCCTCTTCTTCCTGCTCCAAGATAGTCTGTCTGATCGCCTCTTCAGTATTAGTCAGAATCTCTGACGGTGTAATCATCTTCAGATTTTGATTAGCTTAAGATCACTTTTGGAGTATTCTTCTTTCTGGCTTGCTTAATTACAGGTTTGGTATTTATTTTTTTGGTTTGCTTTTCAGCTTTCTTCAAATATTTCATTTGCTGCTGCTGGTCTTTTTCTTCTTTTTGTTTGGTAAGCTGAGTGAAAAATTCATTGCAAGTTATAACTCCTGCTCCTTTGGCCACCCTAGTTTTTTGGATCTCTTTTCATTTCTACTGTGATTGTTTATAGTCTCCAGTAACAATTCATGAAAACTTTTCCCAGTGGATGGAGTAACTATGTCTGGAGTTGTTCACGTCGATTGACATGTCTCAGTAGCAGAATGTTGTGAATTACATGAAGAAATCACATGAGAGTCCAGACAAACACCTTCAAATAATGGCATATCTGATGTAGGATGAGAAGAGCTGTCGGAGAGAAAGTCCATACGTATGGCCATTTCAATGACTGGGCCTCTGCCCTGTTAATTATTACTCTTTTTCCAACGATGAAGTGCAATTGAATCATACAAGATATCTGGAATAGTATCTCTATTTAGGGATGAATTCCTTCTTTACAAAAACGTGAAATTATGACTTGGCCCCAGTTCAGCCCACAATGACAACAACAATTCAAGGAATTAACTGTTAGGTCATCCCTGAGAGGTTGATTTTACCCCTCTTCTGCATTTTACACAATCATTTATAGTATTATAAGGAATGTTTAATACCTTTGATGCATTGTAAACTGTGCATCTTCCAAATCATATTTCGTTAACAGCTTTGGCCAAATCCTCAGATGAATACTGTGTGCCTCTATCACTTGTTCTCTTGCGATGTCTCACCATCTTGAGAGGACAATTACTGCAACAGAAAATTTTACAAACCATGAAATTAACAAGGAATACTTTATTAATAATATACAAATTCTACATAATCTAATAGTGATGGGTAGTTCACGAACTACCAGTTCATTTCGAACTGGTCTTGAAAAAGAACTAGGTCCATAGTTCACCGCGACAAAAAATAACTAGTCTCTTGTGATATCGGTCAGTCATTATCTCAGTGCCAGTAACTTCGCCAGGACACTGGCATACCCGGATAATCCGTAGTTCGTCGCTCCCTGCAGCTTCCCCCCCTCCCCCTTCAGCTTTGCCACCATTGGCTATCACTCCATCCGTGATTGGCCACATCGCCACGTGCATACTTCTATCTATGTGCCTCTGTCTATCCTATCTGTATCTTTGTTTTAGCTCGTTCAGCATTGCCTTGAACTGTAGGGATCACAGACCTACTTAGTTCAATAGTTACATACACGTCGCAAAATTGGTCAGGTACTGCATGAGAGACAGCGCGAGACAGTTGACAGGCCTATGGTCATGCAGCAATCTTTCGTTCTTTCGTACTTTCTCGTGCCGACCCCAATTGCGTAGTCGGTTGCACGCCGGTCAGCAGTGCGAGGGATTTCGAGTTCGAAACCCAGTCAGGGTATGGCTGTTTGTGTCGTCCATTTAACTTGTTCATCCTTATCGGCATTAAAGACCGCGCTGTTATGGTGTCGTAAAACCCTCTCACTCACTCGTACTATAAATATGTTGTTTCCAGACATACGGAAATTTCCGTATCTGTAAGAAAATACATCTGATAGTCGCACTAATGCGAGTATGGCTACGACAGTAAAAAATTAAAAAAACGCTCATTAATGTAATGTCAAGTTTTACACACTCGCAATAAAGAAGCGAAAAACTGTTTTTTTTTTCTAGTAAATTCACTCAATACTTCGGATATAGCTTTTTGACATTATTTGCATCATATCAAAATGTTATTTTGTAATTAAAGTTCTGTTAGAATGTTTCTAATACTGGAACGAATAAATTCAGTTTGTCGGAACCATTTTTGTTGGGTTTGTACACGCCTTGCTGAAAAAAAATTAACTGTACACCTGGCTGTCGCTCGCAACACAGCCTATTATAATATTGTTGTCATTACTATCAGTGTCAAAAGTAATTTGGTGTTACATCTCACAAAATAGACGTGGATAAACACAGTATAAAAATATTTTCACTATTAATTTATCTTACTTCTATATAAAAATAATAATTTCGTCTACACACAATACTGCACTAATTCTTTAGCAATTAATTTACAAACGTCACTTATGTCGGCTATGAAGAAAGTTACAAAGACTATTTCTTTAGTAAAATATCTTAAAATTGAGAGTAGAAGTGAATAACATCAGGAAACAAGACTTTCGCAAACAAGAACATTATTTCATGTTGCTATGCAGAAACAAAAGTTCGGATATTTTTGAAGATGACAGGCGATTTATTCTTCCTGTAAGCGTTTGTCCTCCTCCACAACCCCCACGCGTTTGCAAGTCATTGCGATCAATATTTTCTCTTATTTATTTGTCCTGTGCCTTTGAATACTAACCCCCCCCCCCCCCCCCTTGTCATTCGACGAATAAACCGTGGTTGGCTCGGGTGACAAACAGCTGCGGTCAATACCTTTATTTGCTTCTCTTTCCGTTTCACGATTGCTTAAATTCTTTTGGGAGGGGAAATGGAACTGTGAAACAAGAAACAGAGAAAGACCTATCTAGTTCACGGACCGACCTACACTTGCGCTCTGTAGTTAGCCAGTATGCGTGATTATTCGACCGTGACCTATCTAGTGCAAAATAACGGTTCCCAATGAACAGTTCTTATATGTGACTAGTTCCGAACGACCTAGTTCATTTTAGTGAATTATATTTCCCATCACTATAATCTAATGTAATATAATGGGTAAAAGTGCATAGAATGTGCGGGGTTATTGCAGATGACCTGCACTTACCCCGGGAAACAATAAAATTGGGGAAGTACATACCTGAGCTTAAATCTCAATGACTTAAAGATTGGAGTAAATGATAACTATTTTGTGAAACTAAAACATTTAATGCACGTACTTACCTCAAAATAAGTTTCGAAAATCATTCAAAACAGTTGATGAAAGGATTAAGAAAAACATTCCCAACTTGATTGATATCTGACCTCAATCAACATGTGTCACTTTATACATCACCTTAGGGACCGATCGACATTAATGTCATCTGGTGGTCACTACATACTGAACAGATGGCAGAACTATGACTCTAAATATTTGGAAATTATTTGACATTTGCGCACATGTTCCGAAAATTGCTGAACAGATGGTAGAACTATTATTCTAAATATTTGGAAATTATCAGACATTTGCGCACTTGCTCCGAAAACGCACTAGCTCTGATGCACCTTACTTAAACGTGTGATACGATGTCTACAAAGATGTTATATCATCGCACACACACAGAGCTTTCAATTATGGTGAATTAAATCAGGATCATCGCTGCACACACTCGGAAAAACTGCGTTGGAAACTGCTCAACATATCTGAAGTAAACCAACAGCCATTATCAACAACACATCGTTCGAAACGTCTTACAGAGTCTTTCGCTCGTAACAGTGGTAACAATCAAACGTGTTCTTAAAGTGTTTTATTTAACTGTCGGTTCAAAAATTCACTTTTTAAACCACCATGTTGCTAACACTAGATAAAATTTATCTGGCCTGGTGTTAGTAAACAATCGTTAAAATCAATATTTATCACGATTAAAGTTCATTCTGGGAAGTGATTAAAGCACAATTTTAAATCTTATTTCTCTCGTTAAAATAACATTGAACTTTTGGCGGCAAAATATTTTTACATGAAATATTAAAAAAATTAATATTGTTTCCAAAACAATCATTTCAATTAAAATAATAAAAAAATAAAGATAAATAAAATACTGAATTATGATAAACTAATTACCTAACTTTCTGACTTTTACATTATTTCAACCATCAAAATTAGTAATTAAATATAATTAATATAACCTTCATGTATAACAGACATTTATAGTAACATTAATATTTATTTATGTGTTATTCCAGCCTTCAGGCATACATAAACGCTTTTGCTTAATCGTCGACAAAACAAATTCTATAGGAACAATGTGAAAACCGTTTGATAGCTCTCGAAATCCCTAATCGACCAGTCAAATAAAAAAAAACGACAACGTCGTCCTACTCTGAAGAGATTTCGTTTTCTTCGGTGGAACTACTATACACATTACACAAATACACAAAGTGAAAAAATGGTGAAACCGAGTAAAAATTATCAAAGTGAATAACTAAAAAATAAAAAAATAAATATAAATCAATTAGTGGTGATAAATACACAAAATAACACTGACGTATTGTGTGGTATAATATGCTCTGGCAGATGTGCTGGCAGTGGGAAGAACAAGCATATGCTGACGGTCCACGTCAACGAATACACAATTACAAACACTGTCACGTGTTTACATTTCAAAACAAATGCTACCATTTCTTTCAAAGTTTTGCAGTTATTACAAAGTTTTGTTATGTTATGTTTTGTTCACTTATTCAGTACTATGTCTACCTCATTTCACATAATATTTTTATCACCCACGGTAAGTGTGTTCTATTCAAGTGTTAAGTTTTTTATGCAGTTTTTAAGCAGAGTTCTATTAATATGTGTGTGCAAGTAGACCCCTCTGTGGCATGTGGGCCCAAAATTGCCTACCCTCACGCCACAACTGAAAATCACTCAACGAGGAGCTACCAGAGGGGCAGATCGTATATGGACACTTCGCGTTTCCTGTGCTCGGGCAGTACTCATATCTTTTGCACCAGTCATGTAACGTCAATAGTAAGTCAATTTTTTTGGAACCATTTTTTTTTTTTGCTGCCCAAAATACTGCCCCTCGCCTCCTCGAAGTTTGCATCGCATGGGGAGTATTTTTAAATTTTACTTCACACTAAAAACATTTGTGGCGCCATGCTATTTTTCGCAGCATAACTTCGACCCCTAAGTAAAATGGGACATGCTTGTAAACTGTTTCCTGGATGAATGTGTAATTTACGACATATTAAAAGTGTTAATGGAACTGACGTAGGCGTTTCATTCGACTGCCGCAAGGCACTTCAGGGTACGGGCCCTTAAATCCTGCCAATTTTACCTTTACTGTTGATTTTAAGTGTAATTTTTGTGTGCAATGCATGAAATATAGCTTTATGGGCATGTGGTTGGCCCTAATATTCCTCAGTGTAAGGGATTTCTTAAATGCAACGACTTTACAGGTCATCTTAACACTAAAGTGCCCTACAGCAAGAAGGTTCAGCATGGTGGGAACGGTGTGATGCGTTATTGGCACATAGCACCCTAAGAGGACTTCAACTCATACTCTACCAGAACTTCATTTGATGCAGCCACGGTGGCGTTTGGCACCTACTGAGTAACTACGTTCCAAAATTCCCACATAACCACCTTTCCCAAACCACATAATCACCTTTCTGACCAACGTCATAAGTTAAGGAAAGGATGAACAGACACGTAATTGTAAACGTGTCGGTGCAGTTCCTAATTGATTTTTATTTTCTTTCTCAATATTTTTATAAAGCAATCTAAAGTGTAATATGTATTATTTTTATCATCTGTGTGCCATTTCCGTATTCATTCATTTTCATTTAAACAGTTTTAAGCGAATAACAGGATTTTTCTGTCATGCAGAAAGATGCATTTAGGCGCAGACTCCTGCGTGACCATGTTATTCAGTAGCGCCATCATATCCAGTGGGGCAGATCATGCGTGAGCCCACTCTGTGGTCTTCAACTTTTATTACCAGTCATATAGCTGCAATAATTTAAATTTTAGTTTACCAGAACATTTTATCTATCTTGTTTCCCTGGAGTGTGTGCAACCACACAGTCCAGTCCATCTGTTCATGGCTTTACCTTAATTTTGTATATTATTCCATTGTCGGCTTCACGCCTTTCTCTTACAGTGTCAGAGCTACAGTGGAGACCATGTACTTTTGTGCTTCATGTAAAGGTTTAACTAAATAAAACGTCATGTCATGAGAAACCTCTGTGTACGGATTATTTATTGTTCCATCTGACCACTTGACCACTGAGTGATATTTTAACCATAAATTCTATAAGTGTTTATGGCATTGGGTGGCCGCAACAACCCACTGCGATTTTAAAAAAAATCCACTCTATTATTAACACAGAACACATTTTATGAGGCACATAAATATCTCACCTGTTAGGGAGGGCTATGAACTGTAGGAAAATTTAGTTGTAAAAGTTTATAATGAAAATGTACATAATTTGTTTTTTTTTTTTTTTTTTACCCCACAATTTCCCTGCTATGCATTGTCCTCCCCACTATAAATTTAGGTGTTTGTATTAGTTTGGTTATGTATTTTTGGCAATTCAGGTATTTCCATGTGTAAATATTATTACGAAGAACATATTTTCCACTCGTTTTATCCCACAGTTTCCCTGATCAAAATATTGTCATAGTCTTATTTTAAAAACCATTCCGTATGAATATTTACAGGTTAGGACTCTAACATTATTTAGGTAAGATTTATGACTCTTTAAAAATGCCTGAATTGGTGATAGGTCTTACGGTTATTTTATATTAACATATATGTTTTCCACGACATAGCACTTACATGTAATGCACATCAATACTTTGTCGCAACTGAGTTTAACGCTGTTATAAACTGCGAGGTAAAGAATTCTAGTATTTATCCTTTTGTTATTTGTATGTGTTGGGTTATTTATTTAGAAGGACTGCCTCAGTTGTGATAAATAAATATTAAAACGAATGAACAACCAGTCAAACGAAAAAGGCATATTAAATTCAAACATGCATCGCGTGTTGCTTATTTGTTGTCATACAAACTTAAAAGATAGTGTTGAACATGAACACAAATAATACAGTAACTTTTATTTTATATTCCGCTTATATTTCTATTTATTGCTACTTACTGTTTATTAGGTTTATTGAAATTAATGGGCTGGGCTTAATATTTCATTGGGATTGTGGCAAATCACATTACACGACTGTGTTTCAAACACCTAGGGCAGATATACAATACTGTGATAAATAAACACATATGGATGTAAATAATTAACTTTGTCATAAATATAGTTCAGAGTTAAAATGTATAATTATTGCACAAACCAGAAATGCCTCTTTACACATAGCTGTTAAGGAAACACACATAACAGTTCATTGAAGACAATTTGAATGAGCTGGCATTGTTTTGACTGAAATGGAAATGGTGGGACTGCTTGCTTCTATCTTCCACCATGAGTGCTGTAATCAATTCCACTCAGTCACTGTGTTTACTATATAGCTTGTTGTGCCTGGACGACAGAGGCCCAGATGATGGAGGGCACATCGCCCCACGGGCGGATGCAATGCTAGAATCCCCTGCAGACAGCCAGCAGGAAGCAAGCGAGAGGGATAATGCAAGGGATATTACGAACTAATAGCAAACTTTGTCTCATATTTAATATCGATCTCTCACATTGGTACCAAGATCGACTAATCGGGGATGCATAATTATGCAATTTCATTGGTGCAACACTTTTACATTAGAACCAAGATCAATCTGGATTCTGATTCCGAACTAGGATCAATCGATCTCAGATTGTAGGCGATGTTGGTAGCAACCGGCACTTAGTAGTTCGGGCGAATCGAACAACAGTCTGCACAAGCAAAGCAATTGCCTAGCATTGAATGGCTGGCTCAACTCGGGCGAACAGAACATCAGTCTGCCACTTTCCTACACATCAAGTGGTTTTACCACTAGGGTGAAGGGAACATCAACAATACTTCAGTAGTGTGTTCAACACACCACGTGGTCAACAGGCTATGCTTCAATCAACAGTGAAGGTAAAAGTTCGATGAAAGTGCATCGCAATGACCAACAACAGTTATTGTTTAGTAACCTGAGATCTCCAGACACCTATAAAACAACACATTCACAATAGAGAACATTTTAGTCAAATATAGTCAATCATGTACAAATATGCTCAAATCACTACCATTTCAAACAAACATTAGTAACAAGTGCTTTTTATTTGTACATACTGTTTTTTGTAAAATTTATTGAAAACTTGTCAGATTTGTTTACATGGTAGAGTGCCTATGTGTTACATGAACAGATGCACAATGAGCCAGGTGAGAATTGCAACACATCAACAGACGTATAGTGTGGGCTTGCATTTGACAAAACAACCCACTGAGCTGGATTGCTTATTTGCAACATCAGCAAACGTTTTAATATTTGATAAAACACACTGGTTAGAAGTGGCAACACGTGATACATAAAAGAACAACTGTAAGCTAAACAAATGAATGCTAGACACACCCACTTGGCACTGCAGGTGTAAAAAGGGCAATATTTGAATGTTGAGTGTACATGTACTCAATACTACACGTCAAGAAGTCAACAGCACAGCATATGTGCCCATGTAAGTGCGATTGGTTTTTGTAAACAAACCCATGTGTCGTTTATCAAGATTTACACAATCAGTAATAACGTGTGCAGTACTGGACCATCACGTCTCATTATTGGCAATATAGAATGGTATTTACAAGCAATACCAGATAGCACAGTCTATTTTCAAAAGTAATCCAAATTTAATTTAAATATTTCCGAAACTTTTTCAGAAAATTTTGCAGCAGTTTTAAAATTAATTTTAAAACTTTTCAAAATAAACAATAAACTTTTACAGTGTTTTTCTCATGATCATTTCCAAACTTGGTGTGCAACATTAATTAAGAACAACTTTTTAAACTTTTCCAAGTTATTTGAAACATTTAAAACCTTTAAACTTTTTCACAGAATTTTCGAAGAGCCATTTTTTCAGTTTGAAACAGGCAGTGTGCGAGAAAAACACATGTGTCCCACAGACAGCTGAGACACGATTACTGCAGGACAATAGGATGCCAGGAGAAGAGATCAAATTTCCCTCCCCCCTCCACAATCGTTTCGTTTCAGAGGGACTGCCGTGACTAAGCACAACGTTTGACCTTGAAGCAAGCGCACAACACATGGCTGTAAGAAATAATGGAGGGGAAAAAATTTAAATTTATTGTATTTTTTTTCCACATTCAAAACTTCTTTGCATAAAGTAAACAAAACTTTTGCAGACATTTTTCAGAAGCAATTTTCAAAACTTTTCAAAACTATTTTGAAGGAATCATCAAAAACATTTATCAAAAACCAACAGCAAACTTTCAAAAACTTTTTCAAAGGCAGTTTCAGAACATTCAGGGACTTTGTGCGGGAACATGCAGGCAGTTGTAGTCAGCGCGTTAAGGAGACAGGTAACCAGTCGCAGCATGGAAGGAACGATCGATATTCCTCTTCCTCCATGTCGCATAGCATTGAAGGGGTGCTGCGCACATGTCCTAGTGTACAAGACAACTGAATGCTATGGGCGACCTTGAGCACGCACAGATTATGTCAGCTGTCCCAAACAAACACAGCATGGGTTTCAAATTTGATGTAAAACAGTTGCTTCGTAAACAGTGCAATAGGTTCAAATCAGTAGGAAACCTGACCAGTCACATTCAAGTATTCAATTGCAAAACAAAGGCAGAATTGGAACAATTTAAAACAGCACCATTTTCAAACAGCTCTAAACCAGCAGTGTCATTGTGTGCTGAATATGCACAAAGGAACTCAATGAGAATATAACCGTTTACTGTACCAGCGGTGAAAAATCATGTCTGCGCGGTAAACTGTCAAAAAGGGAACAAGAAATGTGTAACACATTTACTAGTGCTTACTATTGTGATGAATGCAGTCAGGGGTGGGAGCATTTCTGGAGATCACACCTAAATTATCGCCGAGGGAACCAACCAACCAGCGCCCATTTCACAAGCGCCTGGGTTTACATCCGCAACCTTCACACTGACAAGTCAGTACAATGACAGATCATGAAACATCCAGAAACGGCAGCACAAAGTAACAGACAAACCACAGCCATGCGAAAAAGGCCTGAGGAAGGTGATTCCTAGGAAATCCGCAATGAACCGATGGAGGTATTTCGCGACAAAAGACAAGGCGAGTCGGACTACCTGTGCAGCAATACACAAATCAACAGTTGAATTCCCATGTGATTATTTGGTACGTAGACTGTGCATCTGTCAGTTGAGAGTCGCAGACATCCACCTGCGACCAGGATGTAAACAATGCTCAACCGGACTGTACTGTTTTGTGTTCCAACAACATGCATGCATCAGCGAAGCAGCCGTTTTACAAACCAACCCATTCACGAATGCTACGGAAAAACGGGTAGTACGAGCGAGGGAGGCTGAGATCACATGTGAAAATTACGAAAAAAATGTTGAACTAAAAAGGGGGAATAGGGATGGCAGGTGCCCCGCGAACCACCATTACTTTCCAGCATCATGGTGCAGCATCATGACAGTGGCGCGTACACAGTCACAATCGCAATAGCATATTTTTGCCATCCACCTCGCAAAATCCGAGGTGTGGCGCGGGGGAATGGGGACATAGCTGCCGACTGTGTGACAAAAGTGCCACATGACATTGTTCAATGACACCTGTGAGGAGCAAATGCATGAAGCAAAAAGTCTGCACATCATGGCATCATTGGTACCAGAGGGAGCAATGCAAACATCAGCAGTTAGCACCACCCAGGGTCATACAGACATTGACACATGGAGCATTGTAGGGTCACTCTCCGAGTCAACCACTCGGGTGAAAATGCATATGGTGATACAGGGTGGTGGAAGTAAACAGCAGCAGCCCACAGCGAACAACACAGCAACATGTTGCAGCTGTGTGGAAATGGGCCACATACGGCCAGATAGTCATCGAGTCGCCTCATCCTCCTCGTTCGAACAAGTAAAAGGAACAGGATCATTCTGGACAGCGACAACTCTCGACTGTGATGGAAAACGCCCAAGACCTCAGCATCAGCCAATAACGTAATCAACCAGAAAGAAACAAGAAACACCAGCATGGCAATAATTACATCACCAAGCATTATCATCATCGAAGCAGGAGTCACCAGCATATCATGCACTGATGCACAAAGGGGGTCAGCATCTCGATGTGCAGCACCATGGCACTGACTTCTGAAAGCAGCACACAAAGCAATTCAGTGGAGGCAACTCTGGGACCAATCAACCCACAGGGAAGCTTCCCACCGTACTTTGCTGAGGCATCTAAGAAGACACCCATCCTGTTTTTCCTCACATCAAGAGGCCTCCTCACTCATGCAGGTGAGCATCACGAGCAATGCATCCACACATTGGGCCACCTACCTTTTCTCTTGCCAACTCAACCCAGAGGTCCAAGCTGCAGTGGTGACATCAGCAGCATCATCAGCATCAACCTCCATGCACTGGTTATAACGGGGCCAATCCCCTTTGCCAAACATCAGCTGCAGAACTTCATTATCATCAGCAGGGTCCCAGCCCTGGAAACATCAGCATGATGGAACTGCAGCATGGAGTGAGCCTGTCCGGAGTGTCACGATACCCAGTGTAGAGACAGTGACTTCAGGAGATGTCACACAAAGCAAGTCAGTGTTGGCAACTGCGTGCCCAATCAGCCCACAGGGAAGCTTCCCACAGGACAGTGCTACAATGTCTACGAAGACAGCCATCCCAGCTGACCTCGCATCGGTGGTCTGCATCAAGAGGGTAGGGGAAGGAACAGCAGGAAGAGCATCACGTCCACAGGGAGCATAAAGAGGTCCAAAGTGGCAATGGCGGCATCAGGAGCATCATCCGCATCATCAGCATCAATCGTCATGCACTGTTTGTGATGGGACCAATCCCCTTCGTCGAGCACGTGCAGCAGAATATCATCAGCATCAGTAGGACCACAGCCCTGGAATATGAGCAGCTAGCACAGCACAGCTTAATCGTAGTCCTTCCACTAGCTGCGACCACCGGCATCCTGTTGCGACTAGTGGTCCGCAAGTTCCTTGGGGGTCTGCAGGGACCAAACTGTCACCAGAGAGGGGGTTTATGACATGTTCCAGACTTGAGTGTATCCCTTGTGCCAGTTTGTATTATCATAGACTCATCAACTACACAGCAACGGTACACCAATCGCAATTAGGTTGCGGTCCCAAGCAATGCAGGTCGAGAAGAATGGTGTGTTTACACTTTTCTCCGCTCTGCAACCTGTGGGCCACAGGCCACAATATTTTTAATTTATTACGTGAGTAAACTCTCGTAATAAATTGATATGTGGCCCAAATGGGTGATTCCCATGAAATCACGACCGTAAGATGCAACATTCACCGGAGGGAACACTGGGGTATGTGCGGCGCTTTATCCCACAGCTTGTCAAAATGTGCAATTTCAACGGACCTTGTGGCCGAATCCGGAGAGTGGCGTGGCTCCAAGAGGTGTCAAAAGATGGGGAATGATATTCCTAGCAAAAGTTCAAAGTGGCGAGTGGCTCCCTAGCAGCATCATTTAATTAGAGTAATTACAATGAGTTTCAGTAATTATTGCACTACAGTTAACTAGGGAAGCCGCCCAGTTTGTCATAGAGAGTTACACAAATCTTACAGAGGACAGGGTATAATCCCGCCCCTTTTCAGTGAAATGTGTGTGTCATCACAGGAAATGAAATGCATACACTTTTTCTCATTTTTCGCCATAACGACACACCAATATTTATTTAATAACTATAGGAACACACAAGTCTTCATTAATCGAGAGTCAGCTGGGCTTGCCGAGCTTCGGCGAGGCAACTATAAAGTTCTTCAGTCAGACTTCAACACTTGGAGAACCCACAGAACAGGCGGTAAGCTCCCGTGACTCTCCTTTTAGCTGTTCTATTTAGGCTGCATTTTCTCACCGCAATAGTTTAACTTAGTACAGGACATTTTACTTCATTCCTTTATACCCGAGGGGTGGCCTTTCTGCTTCCTTAGGTAACATTCCAGGACTTCATGCATCGGTATGCATTAATTTAATTGTCACAATTATGGTCGTCGCCTTATTTTCCAGCAGCGACCACTGGGAGGTCTGGAGTGCCGGGTACTCTTTTCAAATGATAGCATTCATTTGCAGCTTACATTCTGTTGTACCCTTTCAGTAATAACACTGTAGTGATGAGATGAGTTTTATTACAGTTACTCTCCTGACTACATTGGGTACTGCGCGCTATAACGGAATCATTAAGTGTATTTTAAGTGTTATATGTTCTGCTATTATGGGGCCTTCCACCCTTAAGCAGGGTAAAATCAGTGCTAATATCTGCATGCGAAGTGGCTGGCAACTTGTTCCTTATCAAATGGTTTAATATGACAATAAGAATATTTAATTAGTAATTACATCAACTCTCCTTCACAGACCACATATCCAGTGTTCGTCGTAGGTCATAGGCCATAAGACCCCATTATCATCTTTTGCTCTACCGAAAGTGGTGCCAGGTAAAATCACAGTTTCCTGTCCTACACCTGCTACCAGACAGTGCACGAACTTCACACATCATCTCTGGAGGTGCGCCATGTCACCTTATTTAGCAGGTCTATTCACTGCGCTACAGCACATGATAGTCAGACATCATACTGCATGGTTGGCACTTTTCAATGCTCATCTCTGTTTATGTTCGTGTAGCACTACACTGAACTGCACTTCACTTGATTGTTCAGTGCGGGTGTGCATTGCACCATTGTGTTGTGGTGTGGCTGTCAAACAGTCTTAGACAACACGAGGACGTGACACACATCACTGAGCTAGCAAAATTATGCATAGTGAAAGTTCAGAATTATGCAAAATTATTTTATCGTTTTTGTCCTCTATTGCAACCCATTCCAATGAGTTCTACCCCGGAATCCCAGGCTGGTAGATGCGGGCGACACACTGTGTCTTTTCATAGCTGCTTTCTCCCAACTTGGAACTTCTCAGGGCATAATTCAACACTCGCTGGAGTGTAGCAAAGATCCTTAGAGCTATCATTAGCTGTAACATGCGCTGACAAAATAGCAAAATCATGTCGGCCAGATTAACTGTTGGCTGTAAGTGAAAAAAATTTAGTGCACAATGACTGTATTGATTGAGGATTACAAATAAAACTTCATGACCACGAGTCATGCGAAAAAGGCTACTAGTGCTTAACTCCAGAAGATTATGTCACGAAAACTACGACTGATATTTTTATTTTCTCAAAATGAATTCCTCTACAGGTCGACACGACGCCGCATGGTAAATGCAGTGCTAGCTGAATATTTTGCCTCTAATAAGTGCTGTTGTCCCACATGTCGGCCCAGTGCCTGTAGGTAATAGTCGTTCAAGTCGTTATCGATTGAAGTGCACACTATTTTCTCGTAGCAGTGTTCCCGATGACTGCAAAATAAGTGATTGATGATCAGACTTGAGAGTTCACTAAGTTGTGAGGCCGAAGCAGACAAATAAGGAACGGAGGGGAAATGTAGGGGAATATATAGAACATACCTGGTGGGGAATTGATGGATAATACAGCAGAGGGAATCGAGGGAGAACTACTATAGAGGATGGCAAGTTGGCCGAGGAACGATCGTATGGCCATCAACTATGATTCTTAAACCGTTTTGCGAACCATCTGTCTCTGATTCTTGTTAAAGTATCCGTTATAAGAAATATTACCCACCCCTAGGCTCTAGCATATTTCGTTCTTTCCATACCCTCGTGTTAAAGCAGCCCTTTTGACAAAATCTTAATGGAAATTAATAAATACAGATATGTAGTACTGCCAATAGTACTATTACTGTAGGTTTCTGTTCAATTTTTCAGGAATTCCCATAATACTCTTATTATGAATTAAAAGACTGGATAATTAAAATATTAGCTAAACATTTTCTCCAGTATATAGATCCTATTTCTATTTATATAATTTCTCTTTTCAATTGTATATTTTAAACTGGTGGCTACAAAACAGTTGGGGAAATTTAGCAGAAAATGTTGGCTTTTTTTGTTTGTAATTATTTACTGTTTTGAATTTCCCTCTAACGGTTTTGAATTTGGGTTTGTGATTGATTATGTACGTAGATATTTCTTGTGTGTAATGATTATTTACATGGTTATTTGTTGTGCAAGAGAAGGAAACGTGTGTTTTTATCTTAAGTGATGTTAAAAAGTGACTACAATCGAAGGAACGAGTGAATCGCAAATCGGAAGAAAAAAAAATACGCGTGTTGGTAACAATAAAGACCCTTTTGAAGAATAGGAGTATTGTGCTAATTAAATTCGGAAACGCTATAAATATAGTGAAAAGAGTGGATTTTTCTGTTTAATTTCTTTGTTGTACTAACAGATGTGAGTATTAACAACTAGACAATTTAGTTGTATTCCCATGAGCCCAAGGTTTTGTTCTGCCCTCTGTACATACATACATACATACATACATACACTCGCAATTAGGCTACCACCAGGTGGCGAGCTCTTTCACCTCTCCTTCACCCAACCAACTCCTTTTCCACCTCCTACCTGATTTACCAACCCCTCTCACAAATACCAATTTCTCCCCTCATCACATTCCACTCCCTCACAGACCTCACAAGCATGGACTGCCCACCCCGCTCCGTTCTCCTCCACACCCTCTGAAGCTCCTAACTGTTGTTTCCTCTTCCTCTAAACACCCCCTTACTTAGCTTGCAGTGTAGCCCTCCCCATTCTCCCTCTTCATTCACCATCCTGTACATCCTGACTAACCGTTCAACTTTCCTCCTGTCTTTAAATGAGCTACACCCCATTTATTTCATCATCACTGATGGCCTATAGTTCTCTTCTTCCTCACCATCATGCCCCTGCCTTCTCCACCTACCCTTCACCCATCTTCTCTGCACCTTTTCCAGTTCACACACCTCCACCTCCACATATGGGTCCCATACTGCTGCAACATATTCTAATATTGGCAGTACCATTGTGCCATACGCCTTCTCTTTCACTTCACAGCTGACTCCATTCAGCACCCTTGCCAGCATACCCAGAGCCCTTCTTCCCTTTGCAACCACCGTCTCCACCTGTTTTTTCCACCTGAGGTCTCCCTCCAGTACAATTCCTAGATACTTGTATTCTGCTGCTTCATCTCTCTCTGGTCCCTCCCATCTGTACATGTCGCTGCTTATTAACTTCTTCCTTGTGAACCTTACTACCTTAGTTTTTCTTACATTTATCTTCATTTTATATTTTCTGGTCCATAATCATATCTTATCAATGTCCGCCTGCAAATTCCCCCCTCCCTCACCTTAGCATATACAACACAATCATCTGCAAACAATCTGATTTTTCCCCTAATCACCAAACTCATGTTATTTACCATTATGGTAAATAACAAAGGACCCAACATGCTTCCCTGTGGTACCCCTGATGTAACCTTCTCTTCCTCTGATATTGCCTCCCACACTTTCACCCTCTGCCTTCATCCCCTGAGAAAGTCCCCTATTTGTATATTCGTGTTGTGTCTGAAAAATGTACCACCTTGACTTTCTCAATATTCTCGAGCATCACTACTTCCCCTGTGATTTACGGTACAAAAATAAATGTATAAATTAATAGACCCTTGGTTGCATGGCAATTTCTAGAGAGCTACGGGACTTGCCATGTTTAACAGAACGAGTGTATACAAAGTATATTTGCTATTCAATAAAGTAATATATTGAAATAGGCATATACACCTTATTTCAAATAAGACTATATTAATGTAGAGCCTATAGCATTTGGCGTACGCATCAAGGGTGAATCAACTGTCAGGATCTCATTGTGAAGAGCCGTCAAAATTGCCACTCAATCATCAAGGGTGTACACAAGGGGAGAGTTGAAGGTTCTGAAGTGACGATTACAAAGTATTTAATGAAGGGAAAAAATGAGGCTATAGAGAAACAAGATATGTTTATAAAATTTTGTTGATTGTACATTTGGTAAATATGTATTTTGTGTTAATGGCTGGAATCACAATAGCGCGACATGTGCAACACGATGGGTGCGACACGAATAAAATAATTTGCCAGCTAATCAGGATCGATACATTTGTGATGTCAACACAACGAAAATTGCCTGCGCGACATGTTTTCTGAATAGAACATATTTATAATTTATTCATGTTGCAGGTGTGACAGGTCTGTAAATCTGCCTAGCCCACCATATTAATAAGTGAAGCAATGCATTTTAATGCCTAGTCATATTTTCACGTTCAAAGTACCAGCGGACATGGAAATAATTTTTTTCAAAGGATTGCATAGCAAGAAAATGATGGCAACATTAATGAGCATCATAAAAAAGGTTAGTATGTAGTGGCAAGAAACCATTTATAAAAAATATTTTTAAATTTTTATTGTGAGGTGGTAAAATGTAGTGTTCACATTAACACAATTTTTTGTTGTCGCGTTGCATCCTTCATGTTGCATGTGTCACTCTATTGGATTCCAGCATAAATGTTAAGATTAGCGACTTTTCCATGATTTAAAAAAAGTAATGGAAAGTGGTATAATTCAGCTTTACTAATTATACAGAACATGGCTTTACTAGGGGCATCAAGATATTATCAATACAAACCACAAAAATGATAGTGGGGAGGGTTATGAAGATTAGAGAAATTGCAGGCTAAAACAAGTGAAAAATATTTATATAATCGCAATATTTTACCATGAAAATACGATAAGTTGTGAAAAGACTTAACTGAACACTAGGCTACCTAAATTGTCAGTATTACCAATACAAGCTACAAACGTGATAGTGGGGGAAGGCTATGAACATTAGGGAAATTGCAGGGTAAAACGAGTCAAAAATATGTACGTTATCTTAATGTTTTATCACAGAAATTCATTAAATTGCAAAAAGACCTAACCAAACAATATCTTAATTGACAATATTACCAATACAAGCTACAAATACAATAATGGGCAGGGTTATGAAGATCAGGTAAATTGCGGGGTGAAATGTGCAAAAATTTGTACATATCGTAATATTTTATCATGAATGTACGTTAAATTGAAAAAAAACCTAACCAGACAATATCTAAATTGACAGTATTACCAATACAAGCTACAAATACAATAATGGGGAGGGCTATGAACATCAGGGAAATTGCATGGTAAAAAGAGGGAAAAATATGTAACAACTATAACGCATACTGAAGTTGGCTGTAATTTGTTTAGAGCTTCTGCATTTGACATTACTTGCGGAAAAATTATGCAAGTCCTTCAATTATCACACACGCAATACCTACTACACATTTAAATTCACTAGAAAAAATATTCACTATCAAAGCTAAAAATACAAATGTATAACGTTACTCACTCAATCACTTGTAGAATGATGTTTAAACCACAACACGTTCATGGTTATTGATTTTGACGAAACTCCATAGACACTCAAAATTCCCATACAAATATTATATTGTAACATTTTCCATGTAAATAATGGCACAGAAACACTCTTATTTTCGCACAATTATTTGATGTAACACGTCAAACAGAATGAGTTGCAATAAAACACTCGTAACAGAACTCGTACATCATAATATTCCTCACAAATACAGTACTTCATACTGGCCAACTAACCTACAGTAAACGTTTATTCATCCACAGCAGACAGGTGACTGTCGATGCACATTTGTTTACGTTTCTACTAGAGTTGTTTCAATACCATGTTTTCCGATACCAAAAACAGATACCAATGCCCTTCGCACTGAATTTTAGAAATGTATTGCTGTTAATAATACATTAAAAGTCTCTCCTAGACTCATTTGAATAAAGAAAATTACGTCTTTAAATACCGTATATAATTTATTGCAATCCGACACAAAATGCAAGCTGGCTTAAAACTTTCAAAGCCCCTGAAAATGTTAATAATATGACACCAAATGCAAGTAAAATTTTAAATGTCCTGCGCGCACTATCAGCTAAGAGCACACTGGAGAAGTTATCAATCTGACAGTGACACGTCTGCAGGTTTGGGGGGTGGGGGAGAATAACTTGTCCTTGCCGCTACTTGTTGGTGACATCTTGCACACGTGGCAAATGTTTGTCTTTTAAAGTAATTATTAATATTTTACTGCAAAGAAAACTTGTGATTTTGAGATACAAATGAGGCAATTATAATTGATTTCTTCGCTGTCTTTAATAATTAATCATTCAAAGCTACGTCCTCTGATTTTCCCTGTCATGAGTTACACTGCACTTGGCTCTGTGCTTACCTATCCATTGTTAGATGGCAGAAGGTGTCGAATACGCACATATTGTCAGTTGATTCAAAGATGCGTATCTATTGAAATAAATTAATATAAATCCTCCTATTTCCCCGCAAGAAGTTACTGTAAATGAACACTTATAATACAAGTCAGTTAATGTTCAAACAATTTTTTGTTGACAAGTGGTAGAGTATATGCTTTTAAGCATATAATTTTATTCCTGAAGGTGCTTGCCCTTTGAGTTAAATAAATATTAAGTTTTAAAGTCATGTTAATTTTACGCCTGATACAAAGAAACACCAACCTTTTGGAATTAAAACAACCTTTAAACACAAAAGAAAACATCTTTTCAAATAATAATTCCTCGTTAAAATGTTGTGCTTAACATTGTCAGGTGAAACAATTTGCTTTGAAATACAAGTGATGTTAGGAGCAACTATTTTGAGCGACTCATAATCTTGATAAAATTACGTTGCCAGGCATACTTTATTTGCTCTGCTGCTAGCAGGCAGCGTGTGGAAGGCAAGCCAAGCAAACATGGCCGAGACAGAGCGAGGACGTGCTTTATCTTTTGTTTGACAACAACTTCCCCATTCGGCACCATGTATGGCATGTGAGGGGAAGAAATAAGGTGCGCAGCTGATAGAAAAAGAAAGAAAGGTTAGAGAGAGGGTAAATAGAAAGCCAGTCTCGCACCATGCCGCACGGCGGCAGTGTCGATAGATGTATTGAGAAGACAAGACACTTGACAGCGCGCCGTAGAGCATTTATAAACTGTGGCACGCGTGGCATATTTCACATCCAGTTACTAGCTGTTTGCATAAACAACCAGCTTAAAAACTATAGTTGCGGGAAATCTTAGGTGACTGGACCCAAAATATACTTAGATCAGCGCAACATGCGATAAACTATAAAGGGGTATGTTAACATTATTATAAGATATGAATTTCGCAGGGACCACAAAAAATTGTTGGTGGATACAATTTATTTGTTCTAATTTTTCTGTGTTTTTTTTTTATGTTTTGCGCATACACACCAAAATACTGTAATTTTTTGTGTGTACCTATTTACTTGTATATAGTGCGCACCATGATTTTTGCAGCAAGTTCCAGGAGAAAAATTTTTTGAAACAAAATTGCTCCAAAAATTTGTGGCATCCTGTTAGTTTGTATGGAACAAATTTTTCTTTTTTACATCATTGTGATTGTGATAGTTTGGAAAATACTTTAATTAAATAACATGGGTGCAAAAAGTAAAAATAACAAGATTCCGAAAACCTTACGCTTCTACTATACTACTCAACACTTCTGGCTTCATTTTCTTTTTTCTCCTTTGTCCTTTTAGCAGCAATAGGCTCTCATTTTTTTGCAGTGTTATAATGTCACACTACCCTTCTCTCAAAACTTTTTTTGCAGTGTTATGTCACACTACCCTTCTCTCAAAAATAAAGTTTTTCTCATCCCTTCTCCGCCCCCTGTCATTGTTCGATAGCCTCTGTTAGGGAAACAAAGAGGGCTTGGTGGAATTATCGACCGGCAACATCTTGGTGTTATGAACAAGGGGTGGGGGGGTAAACACGTGGCAGCATCAGAAAAATTTAAACTTTCCAATTAAATTAACTATAATCTCTGTCTTACAAATCATATTAGATTAAAAATTATGTGACAACATATTAAAACTTGAAAAACTCAATTGTAGAAAATTTGTCAAATTTTCAAATTAATGTTCAAAAAAAATGTTTAGCACCTTGGCTAGCGTGCATGAAAATAAGCTTTAAGTTCCCACACCACTGGTTTGTTCTTGATGGAATAAATGAAGCAAAATTTTCAGAAATCAAGAAAAATCTAAATTAAAGTTTGACACTTGAATTATACCAGAAATGTTTATTGGTAGTGACACTGTCAGGTGAGACACGAGACGAACGGTGATACAATAAACTTACGGTAGATTGATGCCAGGGTGTTTCCCAGTCACTGCCTTGTTGAGACTCAGGGTTCTCAGGGATGCTATGGGTCCTGTGTCCGTCTCACCCAGAGCGTATTTACAAAACTCTTTGCATTACTAAACATTTTATCGCTAAAAAGGTGAGTAGTTGCTGTCACTACAAAGAAATACTTTATGCACTGTGAGACTTGCTTTTATTTTGTCACTCATACAAAACCGTGCCAAGATTAACTTTATGATTGAACTTGGACGTGTCTAGCTAACTCCATTCGGGTGCTCCTCAACCTGCAATTAATCTAGCGCATTCCTAGATGGATGACTTCTCAGTGGTGTTAGAAAACACACTCTTCACAAGGAAAGGGGTCGACAGCCACTAGGGTGGACTGCCGATTTTTCCTGAAGACGGGGCACAGAGAATTATGAAACGAACAGCAAACACGTGTGATTATTTGGCATCGCTAACGCAGACTCATCGGGGCGCATTTCCCAGCACGTGGTTAGTGTGGTGACGGCTTATACACATAGCCGGCTAGGACGGAAAGAATATCACCGTACAAATAACACAAATATAGATGAAACAGCATGGGACACAACATAAATAGACACAAACACGAGATGCGTGAAAGCAAGCTTATGTGGCACGGATGCCACTGGATAAAGTTCGTAGTGGATCACGTTGTGCAGGTGAGATTTCATTATTTCTCCGTAAAAACAGCAAATTGTGGTTAGACAAATGGTTATTGATGATGCGAAAATTATCCTCCAGCACGCCTGATGGCGGGAAAATAAAACATGAGAGAGACCGCGTGGTCATACATACAAACCTTCACTTATATGAAAATACACGGAACCCTGAATGAAATATTACATAAAACCCTGAAATTAATTGTGGTGCAAATGATATTATGCAAATAAACCCTCAAAGCCCATGGATGGCGCCGATATTGACTTGGCTGCTTTTAACCATGTGGTCGCAAATGATGTGGCCGTAAAACAATTTAAACATGAAAAATACCCCCTTAATACATAAATAGAAACAAAGCCCTTAATATAGCACGCAGCAATTTAACAGAAATTACACTGAAACACCTTTAACATAGGCTGATGGTGCCTGATTCAAAGTTGCGCGGGCCGCGTGGCCTCTCCGACATCTTTCCTCCTTTCTCCTTGATTACATTAAAAAAGTCATAAGGGTGCAAATTATTAAGTTAAGCGGAAGCATAATGCTGGGGAATGTCTGGCAAAACGTACGCAAGGCAAAGGTTAACCGGTATACTAAAAGTGAGCTATTGTAATCTGCATCAGTGCAAAAAGTTTAAGGTGCATACGTGACAGCGTCTTACCTCGCCAGCTATCCTCGACGGACTGCTCAGAGGGAGGGGTTGTGCGAACCTACCGTGGCTGCCTACGGGGTTCACACAAGCAGAAGTGCTATGCACGCAGAGTAAAACTTTTATATTTAAAAATAAATGGCACATAAATAATTTAAATATGGATTTACATGATACATTTAAACTGTGAATTTTCTGTATTTGTTAAATGTCTTTTATGACGGCATTCACACCGGAATAATAATGTTCTTAGTTTTCGTGCAGCGTGCATTTTGAATTTATAACCAAACATTGCGCAAAATTTTTAAACATACATTTTACACACTTGGGGACCTGAAAATAAAACAAGAGACATAATTCGTACTTCAATTAAATATTCCATTATGGCCTCTTTGCACACGTGCGTGCCCACGTGTCACGTGAGTGGTGAGCACCGTCGTGGTCTTAACGCAGCTGGCTTTAGCCGGCGTCAGTAGTTACTGGTTGGAAATTCACATAAGCCCTTTATACTCATCTGCATGAAGTGGAGTTGGCAGCGTCAGTTTAAAATAAAACATCAAATTCTAAAGTAGGCGTTTTATGCCTCTTCTCTATTGAAGCACGTTTAATTAAACTTTGAGGCTTCTCTTTGCACTTCTCCTAGGCTATGAGCAGTCATGGAAAAAAATTTACAAGAAATTTGCGAGACCAAAATTTAAGATGGTCTGCCTTTCATCATTTCTAGTTTGAAAGTCCCGTATTTCACGCAAATAGCTATTAACCCAGATAATATATAGGATAATGTAATTTTCTGATGTCACACACTTCAGTTAAAATTACTAAATCCTCATTCCCCTAAGGGGCAAATAAACTTACATACGTTTTTCCTACTGAAAAAGTTACGAACAAATGTGTTTAAAACCAAAATACTGACTCAGTTCAAGTGTAAATAAAATAAATAAACGTATGAGAGAATACTGTCTCGCTACACAGTCGAACATTCGTCTAAACCCTCTATCGTTTTTACACCTTTTCCAAGGGTGTGAATATATTAATCCATTCCTGTATAACAGCATGCTAAAAATTGTCTTATATTAAACACTGTAATTACCAAGAAAATGAATAAATTCTTGCAATTATCAACTTCACTCGGAACAGAGGCAACGAAAATAAATTTATTTATTTTAATGCCACTTTTCTTACTTTATTTACATTTATTAGAACTGTTTAAACTTTCAATGTTTACTGTAATATTTTTATTTATATTATTTTATTTCCTTTGTGAGCTGGATCTGAAGGTACATATGCTAAGGTTGTAACTGGAATGTGATGCATAAAATTCTCCTTGCATTTTTCACCCGAATACCTATAGACGTTTTGCCCACAGAGGAATGCTCATTGCGTTTTATCTTAATATATGACGTGGCTTCCTGATTTAATTAGGTGTCTTGGTGTAAACCCCGTTTTCAGGGACTCTGGTGGGGCATTTCAACATGCACAAACTGTAATAATTTTGTTGCAAGATTGGCGAGTGATTTTGCTATGTCCGCGACTCTAAGATTAGGGTTAGAGGTGTTTAGGTACCTCAGTGCTAGTTTATCTCATTGATGGTAATTCTGGGAAGAAACCCCTATTGGTATTTTAGATCTGCAGTGCTGGAAGATTTAAGGATGCCAACTCCGCATGGTTTCAAGTAAGACCTATCTTCATGGGTACGTGGGCCGCAACTATTACTACAATCCGTAGTGAACTGAATAATCCTGCATTTTGATAATTTTGTATTTTAAAAGAAGTAACCAATATTTTCAGAATTTAAATTATTATTTGTTTGAAGATAATGGCACTTGTGATTACTATTCAGGGCAAATTTCTCTACGAACGTAACCAGTGGTGCAGATGGAAAGTATGCCAAGTTGTTCTGCAAACTGAGCTTAGCTATGCTGTTATTACACGTTAGTGACTCTCATAAGGAAGTTTTAGCTGCATAACAAATGGATCCATTACACTCACGTAATTGCTCGTTTGAGACTACGTTTTCATAGTGGTAATTAAATATTCCTCAATATCTTTTTATTTAAGAAATCTAAATTTAACACCTGACAGCAGAAATATCTTCTTTTAATTGTTTCTCTTGCTTTTGAATCAATTTCATGGCTAAGGAAAATTAAGGGTCATGGAAAAATTATTTTTGAATTTCTTGCTGCCAATTAAAAGCTATATTTACACAACAAGATGTCCTGTTCTACTTTTTCAGTAGAAGTTATAGTTAGAAAAGTTAATGAAGTGTTTCCTGTGATATGTGTTGTTTTGTGGTTATTCATTAATGCAAATTTCATGAATTTTGTAGTGAGTTGTGTACTACGGGTTGAGAGTACTTTAATAGGTCGCAAGTGTGTTAATTGCTACGGAAATTAAATTTTTTGATTCTACATCAATTAACATTGTAATAATCATAATTTTCCCACACCGCCAAACACAAAGCTCCTGCAGACTTTCACGGCATCACTAATCTCTATGTCTAGCGCTCACCTTAGAGAAATACATTTTCCCACTTCCACAGTGTAAAGAAACAGATTGTCTCATGGTTTGTTTATGCTGTAATGTTTATTTTCTTAATGAGTTGTTCCATTTACGTTTTATTATTTTTATACACAATATTTTAATGCCCCTCCAGTAAGGTTTAAGGATAATATTTATACTGGCAAACTTATTTATTTCCATTTTATTTACATTATTTTGAACTGCGTGAACTTCCAATATTTAATTTTTAAGGCTGGACCTTACACACCATGTTGAATTATTATTTCCAACTTATTTCAGTTGTATACTGATACTTAATACGAAACTGCTGATATACAATTGTGACAATATATGTTACGCTGAAGTACAAACATAAATTCTGAAAATTCGTTAAGTAGTCATGCAGTATTTTTTCAAGAATTATGAACAGAGTAATGCCATTTTACAATCACCATATCACATATGGATGAAGTTTGACGACTAAATTTGAAGGGGATTGTCAATTGTGATAATGCTATAGTAACAAATATTTGGTTATTTCACTGAAAAAGAAGTTATGACATATAAATGGAAAATTCAACATGGCGGGTGAGGCCAAGCCTTAATGTTTATTTTATTCTTTCTTGCAATTGTGAGCTGGATCTTAGGTATGTAATTGCCATACAAGTTTTGGAATATGACACTTAAATCTTCTCCTTGTATTTCTACCTGAATTATCTGCATACCTTAAGGCCAAGGAAGACGTATCCAATCTCTGTTATCTAAGTTTTTTTACATCACAAGATGTGACATCGTTAGCATTTCCTTTGTAGAACCGAAGCGTCTTGTTGTAAGCCCTGGTTAAGGCACTCTCTCGCTGGCCTCTTAAGATGGATGGACCTTTGTGTAATTTCATCGCCGCAAGATTGGCAATTTTTCAGTATGGTCCAGAAACGTAAGGTTATGCTAGTGGTGTAAAGCGAGGCGTCTGTAGGATTATTTACAGTCAGTTATTTAGGAAGATACTACTGTTATTTTTCAGTAAGGCTTGTAATGAACTGAGAACACATAGGTAATGCTAATCTTCCAAATCATAGGTCTAAAAGTATTTTGTTCTGAATATAAATTGTTGACAAGAAGAAGTTTTATGATTTTTTCCAAAATTAAAAGGACTTTCTCTAAGGACACTAACCCAAAGTCCAGAGCTTTATCAGTCTTGTGCTAAATACTGAATTAGCTAGTTGTGGAATATTATTTTCAAGGAGAATCTCATGAACTGTCTTCAGTTAATTTAAATAGTTTAACATGGATCCAAGAGCTCACGTATTTGTGTCTTGTTACTTATATATTTCAGAGAAGCAATTTTTGATTACTTTTAAACAACATAATTAAGTCAAAAGCATTTTCAGACACATCTGACCGCAGAAAGAATATTTTATCCAGACGTCACATTTTCATGTTGAATGATTTCTGCTTTAAATTTCATAAAAAAATATTTTGTTAATTAGTCTTACATATGTGGCTGTCAAATGCTTGGAATCTCTTTGCTCGGTACGTGTAATCAATTCTGCTACTGTTAATGACTTGCCCCTGAGCTCTGGCCCCTCGTAAATGGGACAAAGTCGCCCGTAGAGAGCGCATCTGCGCAGCATGTTGGCATGTGTCAATCGGCCATCCCTCGAAGTGACGAAGACCCATCTTGATGAATCTACTAGTACTTCATGCGTGGAATGCAGTTGCCTCAATTGTGTATGGTCGGTTGCAGTTCTAGGCTAGCACCTCTTCTGTGTGCGTGCTGTCTTGGTTGGAGTTCGACGTGCCCGATTCTGGGTCACACGACATCTGGTTATTATCAGTGCGGGTTAACGGCCTCTTCGCTCTTTATCCCTCTCTCCCGGTTGCGTAGTGGCCGCGGTTTTGGCAAAGTGCATGATGCCATCTGCTTCTCAGTGCAGTTGTAACCTTCCCCCGACGTGTTTCTTTGCTTGTGTTTCTTACCAAGGGAGGAAGAGCGTTGGAAAGGAAAAGTTAAGGGAACAAGTCGTTTGTTTCAAACCTAGGCATTCCTAGTTCAAGGGCAGTTTACATACCATGGAAAAGAAAAATTCTCTTAAACATCGGGTTGTACAAATGTAACTTGCACAAAATATTTTAAAGTTACTATGTTTTTATGCTTCTGTCCTCGAGAAATAATGTTTAGTTAATGGATGAAAACGGGGTTTAATCCCACTCGCGGAGTATTACTGAAGGGGAAAGGTTTACTGTGGCCCCTGCGGGACAAAGTTAACTGGTCTGTTATTCCAGCCAGCGTTGTCACACAGTAACCAATTTATGAGTAGAAAAAGGTTGCGAGTTTTAAAAAAAGAATTTTTTTTACACATCCTACTCTAACTCCGGGGTGCATTCCTACAAGTAATAGGTTGATAGAGCATAGCAGGTATCATTTCAAACATACACAGGTGATGACACTTGACACTCAAGAATAAAATGCGTACTATTTGTACGGGAATCTTGAAGTTACTTCTACAGCAATTTCAGTTGCATCAACTCGCTTATTTTAAGACATACATAATATCATCATTTAAAATCACACAATCACAAGGTTAACACTCCTTACAAGCTAGGTTTGCGTTAATTACTTGACGTGACATAAGTTCAAATCTCTTAACTTTCCCTTGTGTTAATGGGAGACTAGTAGTGATTACGTGAAGTTTCTTAATGTTTCAACGCTTACAAGGTAGGATAGCGTGTTCGATTTCTCATTTTCTGCGCTCTGGCGGGAGTGATGTAACAATGGAGGCACGTGCCTTCATACAAGGTTACACTTAAGTTCTCGCTCAGCAGCACGAGCTTTGACAAGAGGTTGCATACAGCATAATTGGGGTTTCACCAGCGTGAAAGTTTTCTGCGTGCCCATAGGGACGAGATATTTTTCTCAAGTAACACAGTTGCAATTAACTAGGCTAAACACAGACACTTATTGTACTAAATATTATGTTTCATACGAGGGTGGAGGTTTTCTATACTTGGGTCAACTAACCTAACCTGCAAGATTACAAAATTTTCACATTTTCCTTTTTCAGGTTATAAACGGGATTACAAAATATTCTTACGTACTAATCCTACGAGCGTACATGGGTGGGAGGTTTTCTTGACCTCAATTCAATAAGGCTAATCTATAACATTTTTGCTATCCTCGTATTGAGGTTACGTTTGGGTGATTACAGAATTCTTCCTCTCTAATGCTTAGGTCTATCAGGTACAAGACGTGCGTTTACTCTTTCTACAACCCTTCGAGGTATGCGTAACCAACCATGGATAAATTTACGCATGTTAGCTGCCTCACTGGCTGGGGATGAGAATTGACTTCTCTTGGCTGTAGAGTGCGGGGTTATCTGCCTAATGCAGAGTAGATAAGCTTACGTGAGCCTTACTTGCGGCAGTTACAAATTACACAGGATGAGAATATATTTCTCGGGGTTGACATACTTCTCACAACACAAAAGTAGCTCTAATGCATACAGGAATTACACTACAGTTCACATTTTAAACTCACGGTAAGACTACAGATTATAGGTGTTTTCCTACCGAGGAAAAAAAAATTACTAGTCCTATGCAACTACTTGGATTACATAATTTATTGTCAATGCTAAGTTCCACTTACATTTTACGGGGGTCTTGTTACTCTAACTAGCTAGGATTTTTCTCTGTAGCATTAACCCTACTAAATAACTATGAGCTTGTGCACTTTCGTTTGATTTATGTTCAGGCATTCCTATCATCTATCACTCCCTACTATAGGCCATTCACGGTAAAGTGAGCACTTTTTGAAGCTTTTTCATCAGACATAAAAAATAGTAAATACATTTCATTGTGGCCTCAGACTTTTGGTTTTGGATATGGTGAATATATACACTGTGTTTATTACTTATATGGCAGGGTTTACATTGACAAATAGTGGAAGGATATAAATAAATTGAAAGAAAAAAGTAACTAAGGCTTCAAAAGTGCTCACTTTGCCGTGAACTGCTTATAGGTTATATACTGGGGGGTTACTGCGAGGGGGGCGTGTAATCTAATTTTTACTGGCACCAGCCAGGTACTCACTCTGACATTGATGCAGTAGCGGATGGAAGGCATTGACGTTTGGTTGCTCGGCGCTTTATCGGGCGCAACTCGTGTGTGGCACTGCAGCAAGGGCGACAGGCCAGTGGAATGCAGTAGGCACCCTCCATGGCGCCTCTCTATAGCGCCCGGCAACATGACATGTGCACCTGGCACGCAGGGGGCCACTTGTGACATGGGCCCAGGGTTTGCAGACTACATGGGGTCAGCGTCCTGGGTGCTGGCGACATCTGCTGCAGTGGAAGTTACTAGGCACATCTGCTTCGGTTGGAGCCCTCTTAGCAGTAGACTTTTGTAGTTTCGTGGCAGCGGTGCATGTGATTGGTGCGCATTACTGATTCTCAATGTCTGCTCCCTACGATGGAGGGATGTGATGGTAACTCGTGTTTACTGTTTTCGTGGTCTGCACTGCACTGCTCTCCTCGTCTCCAGCCTTGTCCAATGACCTGCTGGGGTCAGACACCAAGTTAACCGGCTGTTCCACTGTTGCTATCAAGGACTGTGGTAGAGATTCTTCCTCGGCTTATCCACTTTCTCCTTTCTTGCCTGGGATGGGGTAGGAAGGGTAGGGTAGCAGCTCTTGCGTCCTAGGGTCCCTGTTGTGGAGGGGCTCCATTGTTTCAGGGGGAGGCATTACCGGGACCGGTCCTTGCGGGAGTGGGTATTCTGCCATGTCCAGGTCGTTGTTTGGGGTGGGCACTTTTTCAGCCGCAAAGAAGAAAGCCAGGGAGACTCGCACATTGCATGCGGTCGTGGTTTCTGGCGATTCCTGGTGCTCTACAGCCTGGGGGGCATGAAGGGGGATGAGTGGAGTTTGTGGTCTAAATGCTGTGCTCTCAATGGTGGTAGAAGGGGGGTGCCCCTTCACTAACTTCGCTCTATCGGGTTGACTCTTGGGTGTAAGGCGATCTGCTGGATAGCGCCATGATGGCTCGGGTTGGACACAATGTGGTGTCCGGTGGGGTTTGAACTGTAAACTACTACTGGAGGGTGGGGTTGTGACTGGGAATAATTTCCTGTGGAAACGTTCCCGGGGGTACGAGCTGTGGAACGGGGAGGGGGCTCTCTAATCTCCCTGGGTCCTGCGAGGGCGATCTACTGTCGTGAGGTAGAGGGGGACGCTTTGTCCGCCTCTGGGGTGTTCATGGTTTGATTCTCACAGGGAGCTCTTTCTCTGACTGGTTCCCTACCTGACTGTAATAAGGCCGTAGCTGGCCTGGGGTTCGTGGTGGCGCATGGGGTAGGGCGTACGCAGACCTGGCGGAGCTTTAAAGGCCGTCCTTCAGTCAGTTTGTGGTTTCTTTCCGCATTACTGCTCCCACGAAGGGGAACAGGGGTGCTTCGTGGTTGCACGGCTGCACGCTTGGAGGGTGGGGGGCGAACTGCATGTCTCCTGGGGTTGCCACCTCAGGCAATCCTTGTTGTAGTGCTGCCCCGGGCGGTACCAGCAGAGAGGTAAGGGGGCAGCAGGGTTTAGCAATGTCGCGTCACGCCCTGCAGGCGGTCTGGTGAAAGGGGTTGGGCTGGCGGCCTTGGCACGAGCCATCTGTTCCTTTCCAGAGAGAGGGTGCTCATTTATCTCCAGCTTCCACGTTTTGTCTGGGGCTGGGTCGCGACTAATAGGTTGCGTAACGAGGGTGTGGGTGATACACCTGACACGCTGCCTTTCGGTCTGGTCAGGGTACACCCTTTTATGAAGGTGCTCTTTTTGCCTTATAAATAGCTCTACTTCCTCATCATGCCTTTGCACTCAGGAGTGTAGGTCAATTATGAGATTGCTAAGGATCTGGTTGTGTGAGAAATGCGACATCAGCTGGGCTCTGAGTTGTGGCCAACCTTCCACAAATTCTCCATATTTTTCCCACAATTTTCTGGCAGACCCTTTGAGCTGATGGTGAGCTCTGCTCACCCATGCGTGGGATAAGGCGCTCCCTCAACTCCTGTTCGCACTGAGCCAGGAATTTTTCCATGTTATCATATGGTTTCACATTAAATTCTGGCATCAGTTCACAGGGCAGCCCTGGAATAACCGGGCTGTGCCTGTGGGTTGGATTGCGTGGCCTATATGCCTGCTTCCTTTGGCAGACATCGCATTGGTAGACCTGACCGGGATTTCTGACTCTTTCATCCGTCCAGCCTATGCAGACATGATGAAATTCCCGGTAGCATAGTATGCAGTGGACCATATACCTGCCCTGGCCACACTCGGGCCATTGGCATACCTGCGGTTCTTCCTGTCTACTCTCCTGGCATCGGTATTCTAACCCATCTGCGTAGCGAGGTGCATCATCCCATTCAATGCATACATAATGGTACTCCATATGACAGTAGCTACACTGGATCAAATTCAGGCTGGTGTCTGTGTAGGTTGATACGGGGCAAGGGGCATTGCTGACTCTGGCGGCACTGATCTCGGCTAGAGTGCAGTGTATTTCTGGCTGACTCGTTTCTGAGTCTGACATGTTTGATATCTGGGCACCACGGGGTGTTTTCCACGAGTCCCCGAAGTTGTAACCGGCTCCTCTGCAACGAGTCGTTGAAGGGGGGGGGGGGTTACTGGTGTGGTCCCAACTCCTAAGGCTGAGGTACTTGGAGCTGTACGTCCCACGTTGGGCGCCAATTGACGCGTGCTCCTCTTGGGTTCTGTTGGGGAAGAGGTTACTATGCTGACCACCCTCTCGGTTTCGTTGATAGAGAGGGGAATCAAACCTCAGAGTGAGATGGGTTGATATGGATTCCCTCCCAGGGAATTCAACCTTCCTCACGACCAGATGTGTGAATGGTAGATAAGGCGGTGATTACACGAGGGTTATTTTGGCTGTGGATTATCTGGCCGGAGCAATGGGAAGTTTCCGCAGCAGCCTTGTCGGTCGGTGTGCGGGAATGTAGTTGGCCGGGGGTTGGTTTCCATGTGGTTTAGGAACGACCTTCAGTAGGAGTCGAACCTGGATAATTTTCCCTGATGCCAACTTTATTACACAGCAGTTTGGCAGATCAATCTTTGGCGGGTGTCGAACCCTTATAAATTTGCCTGAGGCTAGTTGGATGAATGGATCCACCTGAATTGGGGTTATCTGGTGGCCAGTGGTGCTTACAGGTAATGGAGTCTCTGATTGAACTAGACATGTACCTTTCTGGTCGTACTCTGGCGAACACCAGCCTAATAAATGGTCTAGTGGGGACTCTTGTGTGGGTGGTAAAATAGACTTGTAGGATTATTGTACACTCTCTGGTTCAACGTGCAGCTGCTAAACTTGACTAGGGTACACAATGATTATTTCTGTAGCAGCCTTACCTGTGTAATGTGCATCGCTCTCAACGCTGTATGTGGCTCTTAACACCGCTGTGTTTATTGTGCATCTGGGAGCCGCCTTCTACCTCTCTGCAGATGTACAGTCCTGGGGGTACGACTTTGGCAGTCGTACCCAAGGCCCTGTTGTATAACGTGCACTCAGGTATCTAGGACTATGTAGAGTAACAGTTGAGGGGACACTGGAAACCCAGGAGCAGCGGTATCCCCACCGTGGGCTGTAAACCAACTTGCAGGCTCCGTTTGCTGTGGAGTTCAGTGCACCTCACAACTGATTATCGTGGTAAATTATTGCATTCATTTAATTTCACTCAATTAATACCACAAAATAACTGAAAGGGAATCTATTATTAAATTTACGGTAGGCGAGACAAGGTTTTAAATTCATGTAATATTTACTACAGCAAAATGGAAATGTGGAAAGTCCCGGTTGACTGATAAACTAGATTAGCTAAAATACTAATAATGATAATACGCTCTAGAAACAGGTGAAGGTGAGCCTGGTAACAATAATTAATTAAAAAGAAAGTTCAATTTTGTAAGATACGCAATTCACAGCGTGTTACTATAGATTGGGGTCGGACCAAGGGGAATGCTAATATCGCGAAGACCTGCTACCGCGGGAGTCAAGGGAAGTTGACTGAGGTATAGAGGTAGTGGGTGCAGGAAGTCGGATTACCTCTGGAGAGAGAGCTGAAGCCTTGCGGTCAGCTGGTGTGGACGAGCCTTCGCAAGTTGGTGGACTGGAGAGGTTGCTGCCCTCACAAGCTGCTGGCTGGAGAGGGTGCTGCCTTCACAAGCAGCAGCCAGGAGTTTGAAGCCATGTTGCAGGCTGAGGAGAGGAGATAGAGTCTTCACAGACTTGGGAGACTTAAGTGACCTACTCGGCCGGTGAGCCTGGCATCTGCTGGAGCATGGTGCTGGACTTCCTTATATACTGAAAAATCCCTTGATCAGCGATCCTATGGGGTGCGGGAGTAGAGTTACCTTCTACTGCAGCGTTAGGTTTATCAGGGTTGCTGGAGCACTGCTCATTTCTTATCTCCCTGCGTGAGAGGCACGACAAATTAAAACACATCGTCCTGAGGCTGGCGGGTTGTGATGTCACAAGGTCACAGGGGTGCTGCCATCTCTGGCATTTGTTGGAACTTCTTCGTGGCTAACTGAAGGGTAGTGGATTATCAAAATATTAATTTATTCATGTGGGTGGTGCTTGCATGTGGGATTCAGGTGGATGATGCATTTCGTAGTTAAGCGGGTTAATTAGTCTTACGTATGCGGCTGTCCAGTGCTTAAAATCTCCTTGCTCGATAAGCGTAATCAATTCTGCCACTCTTAATGAGTTACCCCAAGCTCTGTCCTCTCGTTGATGGGACGAAGTCGCCCATAGAGAGTGCATCTGCGCTGCGCAGCATGTTGACATGTTTCAGTACATTGCTTGTCCCCACATTTTTCTTTTAGTAATTTAGAGTCTATTAGAAAGGTTTTTGCTTTGTCTACTAATGTCCAGTTCAACCTTTTGGGCACTCCATTCATCTCTGGATTACTATGTATTGCACTGTGTACTGTATTTTAACACTTTGGTTAGAACAATTTTTGTAGTTCACTTTGATATATATTCACCACCATTGTCTACTCTTAAATTTAACAAACATGTGCTTAAATGATTAGTTGCATAGAAATAATCCTTAAATTTATCATACACTTCTGATTCTTCTTTAAAAAGTATATAATAACCATGTGTGCAGTCTTAATGTCAACCATTGATAACAATTGATAACCGTCCCAAGATGTAGGTGTCATAGGGCTTCATACATCAGTAAACACTGATTTCACTCATCTACATGGTCTTCGTCTTCTCTTTTTAAATGGTATCTAGTGATATTCCCAAACAAGGCTTACAACAAAGAGAATGATTAAAATTATAATCCTTTGAATCATCCATTTCATCAGCCAAATATTTTAAAACTAGTAACTTTACATTGTTTATCCCTAGATGTCAGATAGGCAAGTCATGCATTCACTACCCCCCGCTCTGCGAGAACCCGTCGCATTAAGCATTAGTGATGCCAGCCCATCAGTGTCAGGCAATGTCCCAAATTAGTATAAAAGGAGAGTCAGCCCGCGTCACCAGACCAGTCTTCGTTCCTAGTGCCAGTCGTTCAGGATCTGACCAGATTGCTCCAGCTATCCCGCACGCGTTGCTCGGACAGTGACCACTTGACCTTCGTTTAAGCACAGTTTATGAATAGGTTTTGCTTCCAGTGCTAGCCGATCTGAATTTAATTTTCTTTGTGATAGTTAGGATCACTCCCTGCTTCGTACCTGGCAAACCCTGACTGTCTTGCAGTTCATGGACATGTCTGTAGGTATCCATATCTGGAGTCCTTCTCAGGACTCATCCTGACACCACCACACCTAGTATTCCAAGTCAATTGTCAGTATTTGTACGTAACATCATTCTATATGAATAACGTGTTCAACAATGCGAGAGGAGATCGCTTAGACGTTCAGCACAACACACCCCACATTCTCCCAGTTCATTCACCGGTTGCCTCTACCAGCATATTCAGTGTCGTACTCTAGCTTTCCGGCCAAACCTCGTGCCGTCAACAGGAGTTAGGCACCTATGTTTCCAGATGGAAATAAACGGGGGTCGACCTTCACTTTGAATTAGCTTCCTGCAGACTTAGTACCTTGTCCGTAGTTACCCTCACGTAACAATACTGCAGGTGATCCTGAATACGTACTCATTCGAGCCATCACACCGAACCTCTCACCCACACACACTCAACCAGGCCACCCTTCCTGTCAACCTCAGTTGGTGAAAAGGAGCCACACAGATACACTATCCTGAACAAACTAATCAGCTCGGTGTCTGTCGGTCTCGCCACTACTTTCCAAGCTGACGTTCCCTGGATTGGGAAGACTCAGACAGGATCACACCCCCATGTGCGACCTTGGACAGGTGAGGCCTGACTCCATCGTGGTCTCCACTACGTTCCAGACATTAGAATAGGGTGCCCATCAGTCTCCGGCCTGCACGTGGTGCCACACATAATATTGTGTACAAGAAGTCTGCTGTCTTGTCATAGTAGTAAGATGGTAAGTTCATATCCTGATGCCCTATTCCAAGAGGAGAGGATTCAAGGAGAATGTTAGGCAGATTCTCGTGGCTTCTGATTGTCTGCATGAGTTAAAGCCTGCCATATTATCACACTTAGCTAGCCTTGATCCTAAAACTCAAGCCCAGGCCCTGAGGCACTTGCAAGACCCAGTTGAACCAGAGGTTCCCAGAGATCTGTTCACTGCACCTGAGAGCACTGGCCCAGCAGCATACTCTTGGTGGATTGTGGAACACTTGAACAGTCAGAACAACTTGTGACTCCTGTCATCGTCTACCTGGTTCCCAAAGTACTGCGTCCTACACCTCGCCCGCGATCCATTTCAAGACCAACCTCCGCAGCACCTTCAACATCTGCTGCTAGCACGTCGCCCAGGTATCATCAAGAAACCAGTGGCACCTAAATGTAGAATTGTTCTATCCGCTCCCGATTTTGTGCCCTACCACAAAGCGTCACGGCCAGTCTTATACAATGAGAAAGCACCACTGCCTCGTAAGGACTAATACCCTCAACAATATAGCAGTGCCTGGCTTATCTCTTAGCCAAAAAAGTGGACGTCACCTGCTGTCTCAGACAAGTGAGTATCCATTCCCATATACGTCACGCGTCATATATACATATATATAGACACTCATACCCCCTTTATAAAATTACCTTTATTATTTGGTTTTCATTCTAGTTACAGACATTAAATTCTTTCTTACCTCCTCATTGTAACCAAAACAATTTATTTCAATATTTCCACTCCCTATTGCTTCCAAACTCAGTTTCACTTTTAACTGCTGCTATTTTTTTTCTAATTGTGTGTATTCTGAAAATATATTGATGAGGTTTGTCAAATTCATTAAATGAGACTGTTCATAACTAGATAAATTGTTTAAAACCAATAATCTTTCTTGAAACTGGGATCAAATAGTTTTAATGGAATTCCCCACATAAAAACAACAGGACTATAACTTTTTAATAAAATATAGAAACTATGATTTGAAAGAAAGCCATCCTACAATATTTTAGGCTTACATATTGACAGTCATCTTTACGTGAATACTCACATTGATAACATAGTCCCGAAACCAAGCGCGTGCTACAATTTACATAATTTATTATATCGTCTAACGACACCCTCCCTTAAACAAATTTATTTTTAATATTTTTATGCTGTTATGTTATATTGTATCATTCAGGGGGCACCTTCTTCTCAAACTATCTAATCAGATTCCAAAAAGAGCCATAGGAAATATTTACAAATATTTTGTGTAGGTATATGTTTGTTTTGTAACATTTTTGACTAATGCTATATTCCAGAGCTCCTGCTCATCATAGGATTACTGGAGAGATTTGATAGTAGATCAATTAATTAATTAATTAATTAACTTCCGCAACACAAATTCTGTGTATGCAGTTACAAAAAATTTCCAACGTTTACACAGTTCCCTGCTGTGGAAATTGTTCGGTTTTTTGACTGCAAGAAATTACCATATATAATAGGTCATATCTGTTTTGTGTTTGACAATGTTTGTGATTTTCCTTGTGTTGTGGACTAACGAGCAACAATTTGCTGAAAAGCAGTTTTCAGTACAAGGAATTAATAGTTAATGTGTTGATATTTGTGAAAATAAAATGGAGGCTACAAGTTCAAGAGCTTCACAGGTGGTGTATCAGCTATGCATTTATGGTGGTGCGATCCTGGCAAGTTATTTTTAATATTTGTTATATTTCAGGTTTTTTCCCATGTAAGGTGAAGTGTGACTCGTATGAGAGCTGTTGAATTGGCCAACAACAGAGAATAATTTTGTCAGCTGTCTGTTAGAAACCTGTAATAGTGTGCAGTGTAAATGTGCACATTTATTCGATTGAACCATAAGTTACTAATTACCTGTATGGCGAATTGCTTGGTTTGCATACAAATCTATCCAGCAGTATGGGACCCGTATGTGGAGGTGGAGGTGCGAGAACTGGAAAAGGTGCAGAGAAAGGCAGCAAGATGGGTGAAGGGTAGGTGGAGAAGGCAAGGGCAGGATGATGAGGAAGAAGGGAACTATAGGCCATCAGTGATGATGAAAGAAATGGGGTGGAGCTCATTAAAGGACAGGAGGAAAGTTGAACGGTTAGTCAGGATGTACAGGGTGGTGAATGAAGAGGGAGGATGGGGAGGGCTACACTGCAAGCTAAGTAAGGGGGTGTTTAGAGGAAGAGGAAACAACAGTGAGAAGCTTCAGAGGGTGTGGAGGAGAACGGAGCGGGGTAGGCAGTCCATGCTTGTGAGGTCTGTGAGGGAGTGGAATGTGTTGAGGGAGGAATTGGTATCTGTGAGAGGGGTTGGTAAATTCAGGAAGGGAGTGGCAAAGGAGTTGTTTGGGTGAAGGAGAGTTGAGAGAGCTCGCCACCGGGCGGTAGCCTAATTGCGAGTGTATGTATGTATGAAAGTATCTACACCACTCTGATTCCCAGATCTCTAAAGAGAGCATGGAGGGCGCACATATGAATCATAAATGATCAGAGCATCCGTAATCGACACTCCAATTCATATTAGGAGTGGTACTAGTTTCACATTACTGATTGGCTGTAATGCCTGTTGGCTGCATGGTGTTGGGTTAAATGGAATTTTTATGGGTGGTACAATAAGGGTTAGGTGGATTTTGTGATTGGATACCCAACTAGGCGCCAGACAATGTCAGCAGGTGGTGTCAATGATTCCTTATGATGACGATAATGCCGATATCTGGGTATGGCGGGCCGTTCGCTCGTGCTTACGCTGTTCCTTAGTGAAATTGTTGGATGAGCTGCTCAGGCCAGTAGAATCGGATGTTCCTCATGCCTGATACTTATGTCTAATATGTTGTGGGCCTATTCAGGCTTATCCACATGCCATTAACTGTAAAACCTCTGAGTTGAGCATACTGATTGTTAAAGTGACTTACGTTGAATTAGGTGAAGGTGGACTGTAGGGGATCTGTACCCCAAAGTGCCCAAAGGCAATGCTTAAATAAAAGTTCACGAAGTATGAAAACTTGCATGTAATTATCCTTGTACAAACAATTACATCACACTTGGTGACAACTTATGCAGGTTCTGGCCTGTAAGCCCACCTGATAGGCTACGGGGCGAAAAAAGTGTGCGAACGTTGACTGTGGATTTAAGGTGAAAATTACACTTCCCTAGGCAATGCAAATCCTGGAGAAGAAGAGGTGGCGACTCCAGGTGAGAAGTAAATGAAAATGGTTATAAGAATGACTTTACTATTGAAAACTACATGGTTTGGTACACAAAAGTTGAGCTCACCCGGAGTGTGTGCGCGATGCGAGTATTCCCTTGAGACACTAGACAGTAACTGAATCTGGTTAGCTCACACGGCGCTATATAGCGAACTGTGGCGGTTCGCCTGCCCTACTTTCTGCTGCCTGTAAAACTTGCAACAAATAAATTACACAAACACTTGCATGAAACATTGACGAAATAAATACATAATATTACCTTAAATAAAAACAGTAACAATTTAAACTTGGGTGGTATGAAATGAGCATGAATCAACGGAGGTGAAAAAAAACGTGAATTAAAGACTTAACAAAGTAAACACTGAAATGCTGGTAGGGGCATTGTTGAGTGTTCATGCTCTTAGTGTGTCTTTCTTTTGCTTTTAATTATTTGCCTTTTAATTGCTCTACAAATTATGTCTGCTGGGCTTGCCATAACGTACCCTTGCCTGTCGGGGGGGCTGGTTGTTTCAATGCACTGCTCTACTTTCCTGTGTTACACTGCACTTCGTGCTCGCTGTGGACTAATTACATGTTAATGCAGAGGATGCGTGGTGTGGCAAACAATCTGAGAGGTAGGATACCATCCTGCGTCAGCTACGAAGGCTACCTTATTGTTATCTTCTTTTTTCTTCATGTAAGAGCAATGATTCTCTCTTCCTCTTCTGTTTTCTTTTTTTCTCTGTGAAGTGATAATTATTCTCCCTTCCTTATCCTCTATTCTGGAATTTTCTTCGACTCATATACTGTTGATTGTAACATTGACATTTTTATGTCCTGGATTACCACTATAATTTTCGCCAGCGAAGGGCACTAGTTTGTTTTCTTTTCTGACCACATTTCTAAAATCTCTTTCTTTAAATATTGATTTTACCTTTTTAAATATTTTAATTTTCTGGGCCCATAATCTTGATGAGAAAAAGGTAATTAATGAGAAGAAAATATGAGACATAGCAAATTATTTAATAAATAACTTATAATTTTATTTCTTCTGCTGACATTGAACTTGTATACATTTTCTTAAAAACAACTAAACTAATAAAGGCAAACACTTTTACCGAGGAAAAATAATGCAATATGGAGATTGCATTTTATCAACGTACAACCATCACAAAAAAGGTAAAATAAGAGTAGATTTGAACACAGTTTGAAAAATTAACTGAAAGTTGTGTACTGAATATTGAAATAAACAATTGCAATAATTTTACCAGGTGTGTGTACTTGAAATTAAAATGTATTTTACATTGAGAAAGGGTGTTTTTGCTATTGTGCAACATGCTCACTTAAAAAATGAAATTCGGCCCATCTCAAAACAAAATCCTGGGTACGTATGCCAGGGTTCCACCCATAGGGAAAACTTGGAAAATAGGGAAAAGTCAAGGAATTTCATGTGACAGGGGAAAAAAATTTAATATTTTTCACATGAGTCAGGGAAATTGTAAATAATTACTATTCAGCATAAGTTGTTAGTTGTGTGACTACAGGATAATGTGAATTGTGAACATATGAATTTTAAGATTTTAATTTTTAAGTTTGTGAACTGTCATGGCAAGCTTTCCTCATCCTCTCGTCGCACTCGTTCATCATCATCCGCCTTTCTTCATTCATTTTCGTACCCAATAAACACATGGGCATATAACAGGCATTAGAATCCATGACAATGTATTGTGCAAGATTATTATTTTTAAATTTTGTATGCAAGAAATGTGAAAGTTTATCGTAGGAGAAAATAATTTTTGTTCTAGCAAACGTAAATATTTTTGTCCTTAGTTTTGAACAGGCAAAAACTTCCGCCACATTCTTCTATAACTAGGCCTGTAAATATGTAACATTAGCATTTGGTATGCGAAATGTTTGAGATTATTCATACCTTTTTTCTACAGAAATTAATTAAAATTAATTGCTTAATTTAAAAACAAACAATTTTTTATATATTTGAAATTATAGATTATGCTTTAAAAATTATCTTTGCAGAAAAACTATTCACGTGTTATGTGTGACAGCTATTGTCTTATCTTTTGTACACATCTGCGACAAAAACAATTCAACATTGGTTTTGTGCATGTATGTGTTAACCAATGCAAATCTGGGTATTCTTTAGGTTAAATGTCATACGAAAGTTAGTACATACACTGAAAAAGTTAGTCAAAAATACACTTATCAATACATTTTTATCTGCATCAATATAATTATCAGACAATGATTTCTAAAATGGCAGCAATATAAATAATTTGGTTCAATTTATCATATCTATTAAACAATTTAACGTAATCCAACCAAACTTTGTATTTTGACAGTATCTATTATAAGCATTGAATGCAGAGATATTTTTTTAACCGCTTTTGTACAATATCACCAAATAAGAAAATTAAATTTTTATGCCATATCTTGGGAACCAATCACCTGTTTCCTCCAAATTCTTCACACAAGTAGCGCTTAGCAGGCCATGTAAACATGTGTTTTATGTGGCTTGGAAGTTAATTTTCAAGACAATGCCCCTGTAAATATTTTAGGTTCGTAAACCCTATCTACTAGCCTACCAAAATATTACGACTGATTACATCCAAAGTTAATGTTAATCAACCTTCGTAATTTAGTTGGCTGTACGCTAGCTTATGATACTAGGTTTTTTGGGTAAGACAAATGTGTATTTGCAATTCTCTCACTACTGTTACATGTTCTATCTCTTGTGATATCTCTGCTAACAAGACATCAAGACGTTTATGTATGTATACACACACCTACAAGCACACACAATCATAAAAAAAAAATTTTAATTTTTGGTAGTACTAAACAAAAGCATAACTTTGTTGTAAGTAAATTATTCTTTTTGTGTTTTGACTGGTTATAACTACTAAAAGTGATGCTTGGTTAGTGTGTCACTATTTCACCAATTCTTACAATTTCAGTACTCAATCTAGTCAGTGGAGCACAAGGATGAGTTTTTATTTGAAGTGGTGTCCCATAAAAATTATAATAAGAGTGAAGTACCACCAAGTGTCATCAAATTTGGTATACAAATCATCCATCATATAGCCTATTATATATTTTTAATATATTGTATGTTTGGAACTATGAAATTCATTTGAACTAAATAGTTCAACCAAATTATTGTAAGTTTTACGTAATTTGATTCATCTATGGCTCCTTATTTCTGTTTTTAGTAATTATCTTTGTAGTGTAACATTGGTTCAATAGGTGATGAAATGCTACAAACTGTTTCCAATGAATTTGTAGCAGAAGTAAAAGTAATCACCAAAGAAAACGTTTACAAAATTTTAAACATGATTTTGTAGTGTGAAATTTGGTGCAATAGGTAATGAAATGTATAAGCTGCTTTCAATGAATGTTGTAGAGGGAGTGAAAATAATCACTACGATTGTAAACCTATTTATGGTGTACACAATTTTCTGTTCCTTGTTTTTTTTAGTGATTGCTACGGAGAAGTAAGGAGAATGGAGAATTATGAAACAATCCAAGTGGCACTGAGAATCAGGCCCCTGGTTCAAAGTGAAATAGACAAGGGCTGTCAGGTCAGTCTGGAGACGGTGGCACGAAGTCAAGTCCTTGTGAGGAATGTGGACAAAGCATTCACATTTAACTATGTTTTTGGCCCTGAGGACAGTCAGGATGTATTTTACAATACAGCTGTGAGACATCTGGTTATCCGTTTGTTCAAAGGTGAGTTGTAAGAGTTTGATTATAGTGGGGGGTTACTTTAATATAGTTAGGGGGGTGTCCTATAGTATATCACATCATTGAGGGTAGGCTTAAATTTAATCAAACTTAGATTTGGTAAATTTTTCATTTCACCCTATTGTCTTGAATGAAAATTGAAAGCTCAATTTGGTATTCATTTTAAATCACCAGTACCTTCTGGAAAAGATAGATCAAATTCTGAACTCGAAATGAAATCATAATTTATTCTGCAAAACACAATTATTGACATAAAATTCCTCAGTATAAAATAATGCATTTATGAGAAATTATTTTATTAACAACAAAAGTTGGTAAATAGGACACACTAACTGGCTGGCTGATAAGCATATTGAGAAGTTGTGTACTATTGACAGAGTTTGAAGTAGGATAATAGAGCTGCAAAAGGCAGAGTGGACATTGTGCAGAATTGCCCATCATTTGGGCCAATTCAGGATTCACAGTCAAATTGTGTTGAGAGCAGGGTACGTGAAGGTATAAATTCACAGCAGACATTGTGACATAGCAAATCATCGCCCCCACATCTGGTCAGTCATAAATGTAATGTGGCAAAGGCTAATTAATAGCCCCGCTTCTGTCACAGTCTAATCTAGCTCAGTCGGCCAATACATAAAACTCAGGCGCCATGTTGAACAAATAAAAAGAATATGAAAATCCAGTTTGGAATATTTCTCAGTTTTATTGAACTTTCCAAAACAGTTTACAACACGAACACAGAACAGGTTAACTCAATTGTTGAACTTCGAACAGCAACAGTATTATAGTAGTAACTACTTAATGTTCATTCAACCAACTTGCATCATGAGAAACATTGTGAGCATGTTGCCCGCCATGCTGCTTGCTCCCAGGCCTGTTGACTGCACTATGGACAAAGACAGTGGAGTGCAGCTTGGCGTGTGGTTATCCCCTCTCCTATACCTACAAATTTAAAAATAAGCCTTCGCTGGGGCTTGCTGCCTCCTATTGGCTAAATTCTACGTCACCGCAAAAGTTTCCGAACAAATACTGCTTACGATTGGGAAAAATTAAAAATAGTCTAAAAATAAAATACTTATCACAAAACTGACATGACCTGGCTCCGACTCTGGGAACTTGAAAATGTCAATGCACTACAGATAATAGCTTGAAATACAACCTGCATTAAAAAGAAGCCCTTATTTTTCCACATGGCACCAAAGAAAAATTTAGAATATTACCCTCACTCACTAACAAAATAAACAAGGAATTTAACCAAAATCTGAATAAAAAAAAATTAGAAAAACTGTTAAAAAATACATAACCTGCAATGTTACAACATGTTCTCGACAGCCCTTATAGATCACCAGGAGGGAGGACCATGCAATTGCACACAGCAAGATGCTTCCTTGCCCATATTGCAAAGATATGTGAGCATTTTAAAAGAGCACGATATCTACTAGAAGTATTTCAAGATGTCTAGCACAGGCAAATCAGTGATTCCAGTGACCTTTTTGTGTTTTGCCATCATTGTTACCCTTGTTTGCAATGGTACCCGAAAATAGTAACCATGAATGCTATGAACTGGCAATGTGTGTGTTGTCTTTATTGAAGGATCACATTTATTTAGAATTCGATCACCATATGAGACTTTTGAGGATTGCAGGTGAATACTACAATCTTTGCCTTGTTTTCAGTCACCAGCCATGTCACTCACTTTCTAGAAACGTCCTTGTTGCCAGGTGGTAGTCAGCGAAAACTCGTCGCTGCCGACCCCTCCTGCCTCACCCATACGGTGCAACCTCTACGTCCCCTCTACCCTCGGGCACCCTGGAACTAATGCACGACCATCCTTCAGCTCGTGCGCAGCTCAGCGAGTCCATGAGTCATGCCATCACGCCGTCCGCTTTCGTTGAACTCGCATCCATGTAGTTATGATCCATGTACATATATCTGTCGGCCGGACTGCCCGATCGAAAACCCAGGTCAGTGCCAACACTATGGCTATGACACGTGATCACAAGGGGCTCAAGCTAACCTCAGTATCACATATCAGCCATTGGGCTATAAGCTGGGTGAGTTTAAAAAAAAAATAGGAAATCAAGTTACAAGTTAAAACAACCACAAAACACCACTATCAAGTTAATCCTAGAACGAACGACTCTCGGAAAATTTTACTGTAAAAACCCAAAACAAAGGACTTCCATCCTAACAAAAAATAAGAATTAATTAAAATTATGCTTTCCAGAATTTTGACTTCGCAACGATATTTAGTTATATGGTAACTCGGTGTGGTAAGAAAAAAATTATTAGAATATTTGGTTAAAATTTTAGGTTCACTTTAGTTACAGGGGAAGTGGTTAACCAGCACAATTTTTTTGTTGACTAAAACATTTTCAAAACAACTTTATAAATTGTAACTTTATAATAATTGAGTGTTTCAAGTGTGTATTATAAATATACAATCAGTGGTAATAGATTACTAATTTTTTCTAAGATTAGTTATAGGTTTAATGTAAGTTACATAACAGTGTTCAAAAATTAATAATATTTGGAAATAAATAAGTTTATATTGTGTCATAAAAATTTAATGGATCTGAAATGAAAGCTCAGTCACCAAGGCCCTCTTCACTCTCTAATAAGTATGGGCATAGAAACAGAAGAGTTGTGCTAAAAAAAAAGGTCTTTTTTTTCATATGAGTCCCACTGGAAAATATGCTTTTTACACCCTTGCTGCGAGGACAAGCACGGGAAATCATGTATAATGTTGCAATGCATCTTGGTGAAGAAAAAAAAAGGTCTGAAATTTATGTACAGCATCGTTGAAGCAACAAGAGTTTCAGAACAAATTGTTAAACTAATTTTGTACAAGGTAAGGTAAACAGTAAAATTAGTTGACTTTTTCGACACCTAAAGATAAGAAAACATTCAATGATTTTACATGTGGTGCTCTAGTGAGAAAATATACAAGTTTTACACTGCGAGAAAAAATTGTATTATTGTTTTAAAGTTTTATGAGCAGTGAAAATCTGTTTTCTCTTTTTCAAAGTATATTTTTTTTTGCTTTAGTGGTTTACGATTTTAGTGAGCTCATAAGCCCTATAGTATCATCTCGGCACTTATACATTTATTAGCTTCTCCAATAGATTGGGGTTGAATCATCACCGTTAGTTACATACCCTTGCAGGTGCCAATACATTTTATGCTCGTCAGATGTTTATATACCAATTTGTGACACAAATATTGAATCAATATGTTAATGTTTCACTTTACTTGTTCAGTTTTGTTTTACCATTATAAGTGTAGGAAAACTGTGCTAGATTTGCTAGCTCCAATTGAAAAAGTTAAAATAAAAGGCTCGAGTTGCACTTTTGTTTGTGTAATACGGACTTGGCCGCCAAGAAATAATTTTCCACCCCTCTGCCTTGCCGAGGTAGGGGAAGGCAGCCAATGCACATAAAAAAAAAGAGACAGATCTTTTGTTTCTTGTCCAACTATATCTTTCTTCCTACATTCTTACATCAGTTCCAGTGATAAAATTTTCATGACATTGTTAAATGAAAATGCATGTGTCATATAATCATTTTATTTTAAAAACTGTCAACTTATATTTACAAAATATAGCCTTATTGAATTCAGTATTTGACAAATTTTAACTTATTGTTACTGTTATTTATTAGCTGAAAGGTCATATTTCGTACATTGTTTGCAAGACATATTTCAGCTGGGAGAGTTTCATTACAAGGACTATATCTGCTATTTATTGGGAAATTCAGAAAATTGTTAATACTAATGCATTACGTCTTTTCATCATTATTAAAACAACTTCAACACATATGTGCGCATAACTCAGCTGCACGTTTCTATTGAGTTGTTTGATTCTACACACCACGAGATGACGAGATTGTACTGTCTAACCAAGGCAAAGAATGGATGCTTCACGCCAGACTTGTACTGTTCACCTGGCCGAGCCACCGAGACTATGTATCAAGGTACTCAAGTACTTCTGCACACCACCAGATGGCACCACTAGTACAATCACCACATGCAAATTGGATCTAGTACCGGCCGGTGACATCACACGCCCGAGGATCAAGCTCCATTTCATAGCTGCCACCCCCTCCACAACCTACCAAGGGAGTATAAATACCAAGAAGCATATAAATACCGGGTTATGTCCCTTAATCACCAGTTAGTTCTGTTCCTTCACCGCACTCCTGGTGCCGAAAACTCCTACTTGCACCTCACCTGTCTTCACTGCACCCCGGTGCCGAAGACTCCTGCCATCGTACGTTGTAAAACATGTAGACACTTCCTGTCCCTTCAGGGCAAACATGTAGAGTAGCCAAGTTCAAGTTATTTTAATAGCACTTCGTCTATCTACCCCGTTAGCCTAGGAACAGTTCGCTTTCACCTATCAATGCGTAGCATCTTTCTTTAAGCTCCCGTTGATATTAGGAGGTAGTGCTACACTAGCTTGTTTATTTCCCTAAGCAGAATAAACAAGCTTTAATCGACTCAAGGGTATCTTTCCTGTAGTTTTAGTATCTCTCCCTCTAGACATCAGGTCCGTCAGGGGGATGGCATGTGACCGAGCGTTTTACTCACAACTGCCACACACTAGTAGAGTATCCACAAGCATTCTTGACTGCTACCCTTTCTGTGCACCACAGTGTACGGAATGGTAAAGCCCCGGCACTAGGTACTCCTCCCCTTGGGGTCAGCTTGTTGGCTTGGTGATTGCTCTCTTCACCATGCTGCTTGCGCTGGAAAGAGTATTCCTCTAATTGGGAAGACTGGTCCTCAAGAGGAACTCACCCCCATGCTGGCGCTGTCTGCCAGTGAGACCTGACCCAGTATTCACTACACTTCTTGCACCAAATACAGTTATAGGGATACCACACTTGGTTGACAGACACTGTACGTGATTGTATACCCGTAGAGGACCATACATCGCCTGCTCCACTTCCGCGGGTTTTTATAGTAGCGTTGCTGTCCTAATGCCCTACTTCCGTTGGAGTGGTAACCGAGAACAGGTTAAACGGGCAAAGCTGCCTCCAAGCCCCAGCAGCAACTTAAACCCCTTCCTCGCTGCAGTTGTGCACCTCCCGCTGAGGGAGAGGGCTCAAGTGATCTACCACTTGGAGAGGCCTACCACGCCGGAGACACCCACTGACCTCTTCACAGCACCCGTCTGGCTTAGCGAATAAACACACCCCATGTTTGCTGCATATCTGTGTGGTCAGGACAAATCCTTCGGGATCACCAATCAATGTGTTTGGAGAATCTAGATTGCAGAACCGACCCAGCGACCGTGACCACTAGTGAGCAGCTGCCCACCAGCCCACCAAGTTCTAGCCCACACACTTTGGAACCACTACAGGTCAGGCAGCCTCCACAGGTTATGCGTCGCCCAGGTAACCCCGCAAAAGTGGTCCCGCCAAAACACAAGGTAGTTCTCACCATACCAGACTTCGTGCCTTGCCGCAAAGCTACCCGGCCATGTTATATACCAGATGCGGTCTGGTACCGCGTAAGGGTTAGAATCCTAAACGTCACCCTCGGATGCATCTGTCCTAGCACGCACCAAAAACACTACACGCTGTGACATACCTCCCGCTCGCCACAGGGTGTTATGCATCAATACATATCCATAGTTCTGTCCAGTGTAGACAATGTAACGTTGCCCTGTTCACTACAAGTTGTTTAAGAAAAAAAATAGAATTTAAGGCTGTCGGCGCTTGCTGGTGTGGGTGAAGTCTTCCTTCACAAGGTCGTCTCCTCAGCGGTTGTTGTAATACTGCGAAAGAGCCAGGGCTAGCCTCACACAGCTTGCCATGTGTAATTACCCCCACTCCTCCAAAACAAACCTAAAGATAAGCATTTGGCTGGGGCTCGCGACCTCCTATTGGCTGAATATTACCTCACTGTGTGGTCTTCAAAACAAGAATTCTGATGGCATGGGAAAAGTGAAAAAAACATAATTTCAAAAGTTGCGCCACCTTACTCTGTAACCTGAGAATTTAAAAGTGCCACGTAAAGTTAACAACTTGAAATACATGATAAAGCCCTTACTTTTACTCATGGTGTGAAGGACAAATGTAGACAATTACACTCACTGACAAATGAAACTGTGGATTTGAGCTAAAAGTGAATATGAAAAACAATTATAAAAGTAATAAAAAGTATATAAACTTCAATGTTACAACATCAGCACATTTATTTGAGATTTCAGTGATAGAAGAACTGTATGCTTTTCATTCTATTCATCTATTTCATTGAACTTACAAGTCTGTCGTTTTTCGAACCAATGGACTGTGTAATGTTATGAGACGTGTCATGCGTAACAGAGTTGAACTTTAACTCGCCAAATTCAGTCAGAGATAATCACTGAGACTCAAGTTTATAAAGGTGCCCAAGAAAAATAATCAGACGAGCCAGAAATATAGTTCAACTGGATTTATTATACTTTGCACTTCAGTTATAAATGAGCACAGAAAAATATGCAGTTCAGTTACAGCACCGGCATAAAGAAAATACTTAACAGCAGCAATGAGAAAAGAATCGCAGTATTGATTATTCTGCAGTCAAAAACACTTGTATCGCGGGGATATTTATGAAGGCCTGAGAGAAAATAAAAAAGAGACCCTCTCCCAGGTCCCTGAATGAATGACCATTCACATCGGCGGAAATAGTTTAGTAGGTTTAAGTTAAAAAAGAAAGATTGTAGGCGTTGCCGGTGTGAATTGCAACTGTGGCTCGCATGTACTCTTCAAACGTCCATCATGGGTTCTCGCTGTCTGGAACTGGGGCCTGAGGGAGGCAATGCCTATTATAAGTACTTTCTCAAAGCTTTATTGCACCACCAAAAACTGCCCAAATGAGGCATTGCGTGATGCTGTCATCTGAAAATTGCATGCACACACACACACCTCTCAACACGGGCATGTATCTCATCACGTCATCATAGCGCGACTCTTGTCATCCTGCCTATATTGCACAACAGCCAACTACATGTCCTTAGCTTCCTAGTAAAAGAAAAGATGTTGCATCACCTTATGATGATCACTGCTACTGTCAAAAGACTTGAAATGAAACTGTTAACTTTGAAAATAGAAAATATATGAAATAAATACAACATGCTCTTAGCACCAAATTCCAAACATGGAATATGTTAAATTAATCCTCAAAAGTATAGAAAAAAATTTCAGCACATATCAATCATTATTACGTACAACATTACAACTGGCCAATTAGATCAGGCCGTGAGTGAGCACTTTTTATTTATTACATATTTAAAAAAACAAACACAGGAGAGACTTTTCTTAGTTTTATAAATGTGCCTTACCCTGTTTTTTTTTTTTTTTTTTTCCAGTACCATTTAGTGATTATGAAGCATAAATTTCCTTCTTTTTTACACTTTCCTACATTTTGCAGCACTGTATTCTGGAACCATGAAAAGTGTAGAATTGGGTTTCATTGTAGTAACTGTATGTGTTGTTACAGGGAAGTTACAGACTTTAAAAAAAGGGTTTTCGTGTGTGTCTGCCATTTGTTGTATCTTATTGAAGTAGTGGGATTTGTACACATGTTATTGTAATCTTTTTAGATCGTCCTATTCACTATTTGTAGAATTTGTATCTGATAAGCCTATCAGGGGAGACCATGAGGGTTGCATGGGCTAGTGATCTGGGCTCCCACCAAGGTAATAGTTTGATACCTTACATTGTTCTGCCTGACTTTTGTTTGTATGTGGGTTGGGAGATTTTCTCATGGTACTCCTGTTTTCCTGTTAATCTTACATTCCATTACTGCTCTGTATCTCATTTCACCCATATGTGCGCTAAATATAGACTTTGTCAATGGCCTCCTAAAGCTGTCAACAGCAAGCCTGTGGGAATGATGTTTTTGGACATCTTAGAAATGTTGCTTTAATCCTGTCTAATTTTCACTTAAATCAATCACTCAATTCTTGGAGTGCTTGAAGGTAACAAACACACAGTGTGCCTATTTTTTGTCCCATTTTTTTTAATGGTCATGTTAGAGGATGTATGCCATTGCTCTAAGAATGTACCCATACGAATACATCAGTGCACAAGCATCACTTTCACTTCTTTTAGAGATAGCAGCTGAATCAAACATCTTTTGCTGTGGCATCTTTATGACAACCAACACCTCTGACATTGTAGGAAGCAGATAGGTACTGTGCATATGTTGCATGTTCTAGACAATGTGTGAAGAGTTGGGGTATTTGTCAAAAAATAAATACAGTAATGTTGCTGTTAACCTGTATTTTATTTTGCAGGATATAATGTTACAGTCCTGGCCTATGGGCAGACTGGCTCCGGAAAAACTTTCTCCATTGGTACAGGCTACTCAGGCAATGGTGATAAAGGTGTCATTCCACGTGCTATTGATGACATCTTTGATCAAGTAAACAAAATGAACGACTGGGAATTCAAGTTTTCAGTGTCATTTGTAGAGCTCTACAAGGAGCAACTTTATGACTTACTTGCAACTACTCGTTGCACAGTTGATATCCGTGAGGATTCTAAAGGTATTAGAATACCCGGTTTGACAGAAAAGGTAGTTGGATCACCCATGGAAATGCTGGAGTGCCTTGTTCAGGTATGTGTACATTTTCATTAAGTTTTAAACTTAATTAAAACTTTTTTTGCACTTATTATTACCGTGTTTGATTCAGTGGCCCGTATGGTGATATTGAAATTTGTAGGTGAAGGTATATGGATACTGTTTTGTTTTTATATTTACTTAATTACTGGTTAACTTGTAAACTTTAACAATGTAATTTTTATTTGTAAGGGAGCATATCTGTTCCTGTTTAGCTGATTAAATCACTTTTCTGTATGGCTAAATGATGCAGCAGTAACAGCTTCACAAATGTTGAAACTAGGTAGTCAGGAACCATTTCCAACTAGCCTGCATATTTAGCTTAAAGCTTTATTATTTTATTCGTCATTTGCAGATGCCACCTGCTTGGAAATCTCCAAATGGTCCTTTGCACAATTCTTTGTTTTATTTTGCTAAGCTTTCAGTAAAACATATAAATTTCTTTTTTAAACAAAAATGTTGCTGATTCATACACATGAGCAATTTTCTAGCCATTCTTACAGGTCATGGCATTGTTTTCATTGTATGTGCAGGAACTTATTTTTTCTACTGTACCTGCATGTCACATAATGTTTGTGTATGTCTTAGCTTCCACAAATGATCCATGTGTTCTATACTGAGTGTGTATGTGTTTGCATGTATGCAATGTGTGTGTTTGCATGGCAAATTTATGTCGTCTTATTTTTTACACTTGTGTCTAAATAACATGCAGTTGTTAAAAGTTTCCCTGGTTCAGAGTTCAATCTGTGTCTTAAGGGAACCATAAGACACTTGCCCCTACTCTACCTCTAAATTCAGTGGGTTGTTAAACACTGGTGCACCCACAGTGAATGGGATTACAGTCCAGTCATGGAGGAGGGTGCACTATGTAATGCTTGGAGGGATCTGCTCCCCAAGCATTCAAGAACCTTCTCTCCATTTTTCACCTGGCGGTAGTGGAGTGGAAGAACTGCAAGTAAGATGCATATTAAAATAAAGTATGCTTATTTACACCCTTTTAAAATATAGTAACTTTTAGATTGTGCAGTTTTTATTTTGGTTTTACTAGTATTCTTGGCCCCAGAGGTTTTATATAGCTTTCTTTAATTTAATGAAATATTATAAACAAAATCACAAGAATTTTCAATTGTATAGGTTGGTTCACAATAAAGTGAGCACTCGTGAAATCAACGTATAAATAATCACTGTCCGTAACTGCATATATTTGAACATGAACAATTACCACACACTCACAGTTAAGTTGTGATGTGTGAAGTATTTCTGCACATTGCACATTAGCACTCTACTTACGATTTCGCCCCATCATCGAGCACCAGCGCTCACTTGGGCAAGTCCTATCCACATCAGTACAATAAACCACATGCCTACAGGGTCCAGCAATGAGATTACAGACACGTGGTTGGGTAAAATTGTACTGTTCACCCTCGAAGCTGTCACGCGGTCACCTACTCCCCAATGTGAGATTTTACTGTTCGACGAGCCATTGACACCCAGCCGCAGATAAGCAGTTTCCAAATGTTGCTGCAGGATGGCAGCACCCATTCCACAAGATCGTCACAGCCTCCAGGGCCTCTTGTCAAAGCGATAGATATGTCAACAGACTCCAACGGAGGAGATAAGAAAAGGGTGGCGAGGCCACCAAACCAACATAAACTACCCCTGTGGAGAGAGGCTAGCCATCCCGCACCCCTCTGACAGCCTACGGCTTGGAGATTTCATATATAAGGAAGTGCTGAACGTTGGCTCAGAGCATTTGCTGTGCCCTCCAGCTTGGATAAGGCTGAGGGCATCAGAAGGGGCAGCTACCCTGTTCTCCCAGTCTGCGAAGACCGGAGTTCATCTGACCCGGGGTTCTGACCACTAGGCCACTTGTGCCGAAGTCGCTGAAGTAAGTCTGGGGTAAGTGGTTTGACTCCCAACTCTCCCAGCCTGCAAAGACCAGAGGCTATCTCGGAGGGACTCAACCACTTGGCCTCCTGCAACGTGTTCCGGAATAATGGTCTCCGAAGATGTCTGCACCATCGCAATCAGCAGTACCCCGAAGACTCTGCCACTGCTGACTTCCAACATCCAGAGGTACCCATGATGTCCAACCCCCTCCTCCAACACCCACCTGGAATCAACTTCCAGTTGCCCCTGTGGTCAAAGGTCTGGACTGCTTCCCTCCCTCTCCCCCTTTAGAATCTCATAATTGATTACTAAAGCACTCTTGCATTGACTTAACTTGATTTGATCTAAATCATTAGCCTGGTGCAGGTTACCTTCACCTGCTATAATTATAGCTTCCATCACGTAAAATTAGGAGTGAGCTATGCATCCTCTTACATTCCTCAAATGTATTGTATTAATAAATACATAATTTTGCTAGTAATTTGGTGTATCATCGTTACTAACCTTGTTCCATACTTATTAATTTTAACTTGGTGTTATTTCGGCAAGCTCTCTAATTAATTTAATAATTTGCCATCCAAAGGCAAATCTGGTATCCACGAAAATACCCTAACGGTAGTCACACACAAGCTAAAAGGAAAAGCCGAGGTCTGCTGCTGGGTAGATCATCGGTGGAGCCCAAGGCACTAGGAACTCGACGCTCCCTAAGAGACACAACCAGACCGGGTACTCAGTTCAAATCCCAACCTGAATAAGGCTGGAGGAGAACCTGTTGTGCTCGGGCCTGATCGGTCTCTTGAGGGTCACTCATCCTGTATTCAGTTATCTGCACCACTCTTTGGCAGTCCCAGCCTGAAGTAAGGTTGGACAGTGGGTATGAAGTGTAAAAACACTGAGTACAGGAAGTAAACTGTCCAGGGCCTCAATTACGTACCAGATTTCCCTTCTGCCACACCGGCAAGGAATGAACGGGACGGACGTCTTAGGTCTATTCCCAGCTTGAATAAGGCTGGAATAAACTTTGAGCATTCAGGGATATCCTACCTTTGGCAGGATTCACACCCAGGACCACTGGCTCTTCAACTATCCAACGTCTCAGTCCCAGCCTGAAGTAAGGCCAGACTAGGAGACACAGGATACTGCCTGGGGCTTCGGAGGTGCACTCTCGGCATGCCTAATTTCATTTAGTAGCCGTCAGCTGAGATGCCTTATGCTACGAAAGGCAACTTAAGTAAAGCAAGGCGATTAACCCTATGGGCCATAAAAAGAGAGTTCCAATTATTAATTCCTACAGAAATACCTTCTACAAGTAACAATACTTTACCGGCAACTGTAGATACTGTGCCTTTATTTGGCCCTTGGATAAAAGTAGTCAATAAAGAACATCCAAGGGTTGAGGCAATAAAACAGGGCGAAGACTCAGTCTTTGGCATAGACTGGCTCTGACATGAGATTGATTATCACAGCAATCTAGTCCCTATTATAGCCATGCTGCTGTCTCCTCTCGTCCTGCCAAGTATTAGCATATTAGCAAGCACGAGCATCAGTCCTTGTGCCAAGTGAACACAGCAGCGGGGAAGATGTTCACCCTTCGCCTCAAACCAAAGGTAACTAATCGCTGGAAAATAGTGTCTAACTATTGATTTTGTTCCAACCCGCCAGCCGACTAGGTCGACCCCCAATAGGGGTAGACCAAGACCCGACCCTAAGGACCCTACCTATGTGCATAGTCATTCCTCCTTTTCCCCCTGTGAAAGCTGGCTTCACACATTTTGGCAACCTGTACGGTAATTAATAACAAAGTCTTTGGAAGGGAGACCTATTTGATTAAACTTGCTGTAACGTTTGGCAAGTCTTATGTCCTTTTGACGCATCATGTGACTATTGATTACTTAATATTGTTGCGAAGCTCATTTTTGGGTTAATGGTTTAAAATTCTTGGCAGTAAGTCACAATATCAGAGATGAATTGGTTAACTTTATAGAATGTGTTGAGAACAAAACAAAAGAACTAAATGATTTGTCGAATTGTTAAAATTAATGTTTTTTTTAGGAGAACGCTTGTTAATCAAAGTATAAAGGCTTGACTAATTGCTAAAGACTGAGGTTTTAAGATTTTTGAAGGCACAAATCTGCGACGTGTAGGAAGATGTTGCGAAGCTCTTTTTTTTTGGGTTAAGCTGACTTTTGGGTAAATGATGTTAATTTTTTTTTTTTGTTAAGATCAGGTTTAAAGCTGTTTTAGCCCTTTGGTTGTCCGTGAGAGTTTTGGTCCCTATTTTTTGTTCAAATGCAGATCATCTGTTTGAGTTTTTTTTAACAGTGTAGTCATTTTGGAATTTTTGGATATGAATTAATTTTTTTATATGAGAGTCTTTAGTTTTGTGTAGTGAATTCGTAGCTAAACTACCGAACAGAAGAGACGTAAGAAGTGCATAAGAGTTTGAACAGGAGGAGATAGGCTTGAGGAGTCCATGAGAGAGCCTCAGCTTGTAGCCTAAAAGCTAAGTTGTTTTTTGTGTGTTTTTCTGTAGTTTGTAGTTATAGTAATTTTGGTTCTTGGGTCTTCTTTTTGAGTTTTACAGCATGACAGAAAGTAAATTATGGTAGTCAACAACCCTTTTAATAAGAAGTTTTAAGTTTGAACTATAATGGATGTTGAAGTGCTGAGAGTATATTTTAAAAAGAAGTACATGGTGAGACAGGTAGGAACCCGCTTAATTAGGTTAACTTTTTTTGAAGTCGTAAAAGTTTTTGTCAAGAGTTTTTATGGAGAAGTAAAACTTTTTTTCTTTTCCTTTATTCAGTGGCCATTAGGGCAGAGCACGGTCTGTAAGAGATGTAATAAGAATTCCATTTAGCTGTCGTTGAGTTCTATTCGTTATCGTGGTGTGATGTGCTGAAAATTTTATTTTTGGTTGCATTTTCCGTCACGTCATATTGATTCGATTGATCTGTTTTGATGGCAGTCAGTTGAAGTAAATTGAACAATAAATATAAATTAAAGTGCTATGACTTTATGGCTCATAGGCAAAATGGCATGTAGCGGGATATTAAGAGAAACAGATATAATTTTTGAGTTGTGAATAACTTTGGTTCAGAAAACTATTTTAGAAAAAAAAAATTGAAAAGACTTTTTTGTTATTTTGACCTTTAATGGTAACGTTTTAGTATCTGACAAGCTAATAATTTTTCATGTTTTTTTTCCAAAATACTCCTTGACGCCTTTTTGTTGTAGTGTTAATTTTTTAAAAATAATTATTTGAAACTAAACTAGAAGTCAAAGTTGATCAAAAAACATTTATGAAAATTTTAGAATTTTTAAAATTAAAACTTAACGTTTGTTATATTCAAATTTTATTTAGAACCTCCATAATTTGTAATTATCATCACGTGTTATTGTTTTGAAATGAGAATTTATTGAGACTTGTTAAAATTTAAGATTTGTTTAAAAATTTCACTCTTTCATTTGCTAGAAGTCACTCCCCCCCCAACCCCCCCCCCCCCCCCCATCTCTTTTGGTCAAGATCTGGTAATTTTGTATTTTTAAGTGTTCTATAACATTTTGGAATTTTGAATAAAAGTGCATTTATTACATTTCTGGAACAGGTGAATTTGATATGCTTATTATTGGAAGATTTCAATTTTAAATTTTTTAATATATTTATATATCTTTTTATCAATTTAATTATAATTTGATATGGTGATTTAATTAATCTTAGTTATCTATCATGTGTCAGTGGCTTGTCCAGATTTCTGAGTATCCTCTTGCTTTAATTTGACAAGTGAAGTAGCTTTACCTGTTTACTGGTTGATTTGAAGTTTAGTTAGAGATGCTTGTGTTAGTCACCGAGGATGTTTTAAGTTATTCTGATACAGTTGATGAGTTGTGAAGTTGTCTAGACGAAGTAACCTGCAGTCGAAGATGAATATGTTGTAGTGAGAAGTGGAACTGTTGGTATTTTGTTGAAGTACTGTATTTTCCTACAGACTCCCCCCCCCCCCCCCCTCGCCGCTCACGACTCCCTATTTTAGTTCTCACCCTCCCACTTCTTCCATTCCCTGTTACAATATTTAGGAGTGGAGTTAGCGTCCTGACCCTAATTACAAATTTATTAGGTAGTATAGCATCAGTTGGTAGTAAACTATGAGAAGTACATCCATGTTTTAATGTTATACTAATTATCAAGTTAAAAAATTTAGTCATCTACAATTCAGTTTCTTTTCTTTTTTTTATGCAAATAAGAATAAAATATGGTGTGGTCATAACACATTTGTTTTTCTAACTCTTTGACATCTCCACCTGGCTTGATGCAATGTTTCAAGTAAGCTGGTTCATTTTTTTTCCCGTACATGCTCGTGTGTCGACAAAACAGTTGTTTAGGACCAATGTGATTTTAAATGTTGGCAATCTCTGAAATAAAGTATTCATTGACATAATAAATAAAATATGTGTATACATGTTCTGAGTGAAGTGACAGTGTTTGTTGTTGCTTTCTGCTGTATTTCTATGTAATTTCTTGTCACAGAAATTCTTAAAATTTCACGCAATATGCAGACATTGAAAATATGCTGCTTCATGCAAAGGTAGTCAGTATAAATTTTAAACCTCAAATAAAATATGAGAAACTTCGGATGAATATTTTTTGTTATGTTTGTGATATATGTATGTTGGAATTCTGAAAGATAAAATAAATGTGTGTGTGTATGTGACTTAGTACTTAGAGAGATTCTGAAGTTAGGATTATAGAGTTAATACAAATGCACGTACGTCACTGGTTTTGAAACAATGACAACATAAAAATGTTTTATACTGCACATGAAACAGTTATTTAGTGTTAGAAATATGTTAAAACAGTAATATAACATCTGTCCAAACAGTTTAGTTTGTATAAGCCAATATATCAAACAGTAAGTACTAACTTCCACTTCTTCCTGCAACGTAAGTAATTTGGGGTTAAATCAGAATTGAGTGGAGAGGTTTGGGCGTCTCTTAACATCAAGGTCTTGAGAGCCAATGAGGGTGAAATGAGGTGAGAATGGTGCAGTGCTGGAATGCAAGGGCGGAGGAAACAGGAGACCCAATAAAACCAAGTAACCAGCAACATTGTCTGGTAGGCAAAATTATATTCTGCATTAAATGTGTGAATCCAGTTTCATGAAATACATAGTCATCGACTAGGTATTTTGTTTTAGTATTGTGGTGAAGTTACGTTCATATCAGTGAAGGCGTTTCAATTTTGACGCTGTTCACACCGTGTTGTTTTTCAAAATGGTGACCAATGTGGTTTTGTAATATTTTCCACATTAGACACCACTTGAAATGGTTGCCCCCCCCCCCCTCCTTATTAATACTCTGCAGTATGCTAGTCATGTGTTACACCAAAAAGACGCACAAGTTATTTGCCGAGCTGGGTCAGAGGTTTTCCCACGTTGGAGAAGTCAGGTTTGGATCTTTTTGACTTTGTGGCTATTGAAAGAGGAGGAGAGTCGAACCCCAGGGTAAGTTTAACCTGAAACACCTCCCTATAGGAGACTTTGGTTCTACTCACCCTGAAGGCCGCCAAAATTTGTGAAGCCAGCTTTCATGGAGAGAGGATGGATCAGTACACAGGCAGGATCATAGTGTCAGGCTTTGTTCTACCTCTGTAAGGTGCCGGCCTAGTTGGCTAGCGGGTAGGCGCGAAATCGAGTGCTACTGAAACTATCGTATGGTGGTTCTTTACCTGTGGCTGGATGCGGATGTTGAAGGTCTTCCCCGCTGCCGTACTCACTCGACACGTAGGAGGTGATGTCAGTGCTTACGGGGTGGGGCAAGAGGAGACTGTTGGTACTGGCATGGCTATGCTAGGGATTATATTGTCGTAATAATCAATATCGTGCCAGGACCAGTCTACTCCTAATAGTGAGTCCCCTTGTTGAATTGCCTCACACCCTGGGTGTTCACTATGGGCTACTCTTATCCAAGGGCCAAACAAAGGAACAGGGTCTGCACTTGTGGACAAATTATCACTGTTAGCAGGAGGTGTTTCCACAGATTGTAATGCTATTAGCACTCTGATTGTGGCCCATAGTGCTAGTCTTCTTAAGTTACTTAAACTGCCTTTTGTTGCGTAAGGCATATCACCAGAAGGCTGTTAAGTGAAGTTACTCTTGCTGTGAGTACTTCCAGAACACAGGGCGATACCCGTTGTCCCCTAGTCCGGCCTTCGCAAGCTGGGACTGGGATGTTGGATGGTTTTTGAAGCCTGGTGTCTTGGGAGCGAGACCCGCCAGAGGTCAGAT